>JAQPPZ010005189.1:0-348231 GCA_028583015.1 Wollemia nobilis | reverse complement strand
GGAGGAAAGTTGTCGCGATATCGTGACATTTTGCGTTGTCGCGGCCACTGGAGGAAAGTTGTCGCGATATCGTGACATGTTGCGCCATCACGGTCGCCATTGGAAAGTTGTCATGATTTTGTGACATGTTGCGCCGTCGCGGCCCCTGGAGGAAAGTTGTCATGATTTCGCGACATGTTGCGCCGTCGCGGCCACCATTGGAAAGTTGTCACAATTTCACGACATGTTGCACCATCGTGGCCCCTGGTGGAAAGTTGTCACGATTTCACGACATGTTGCACCGTCACGGCCATCGTTGGAAAGTTGTCACGATTTCGTGACTTTTTGCGTCGTCGCGGTCTCAGGAGGAAAGTTGTCATGATATTGCGACATGTTGCACCATCACGACCTTGGGAGGAAAGTTGTCACGATTTTGCGACTTGATGTGCCACTACGGCCACTGGAGGAAATTTTTCATGATATCGTGACATGTTGTGCCATCACGGCCAAGGGAGGAAAGTTGTCACGATTTTGGGACATGTTGCTCTGATGCGGCCAAGGGAGGAGCGGTGTCACGATTTTGTGACATGTTGCTCCGTTGTGGCCAAGGAAGGATTGTTGTCGTGATATCGTGACATGTCGCGATATCATGACATGTTGCTCTGTCATGGCCAAATAAGGTTTTTTGTCACGATATCGTGACATGTCACGATTTTGCGACATGTCGCTCCGTCGTGGCCAAGGAAGGTTAGCTGCCGCAATTTTGTGACATGTCACAATTTCGTGACATGTTGTTCTGGAGTGGCCAAGGAAGGAGTGTTGTAGCGATATCACGACATGTCACGATTTCGCGACATGTCGTAATTTCGTGACTTGTTGACTTTTTGCGGTCTAAGGTGAATAGTGTCACGTTTTCATGCCTTGTAATCTTGTGCTCGGCTGGGATGTGTCTACTCCCAATTGTAACTGATCTTTGTTTTAATACAAGTTTTTTCAATTTTTTCAAAAAAAAACTAGTGCATCAATTGAAATTGAGTATTAAAGGAATAAAGAATAGACAACATTGAATTTAACAAGAAAATAGAGTTTCCTTTTATTAAAAATTTTTCAAATACCGATTACATGTATGTCCCTCTTAGGGATACTCAATTTTTGATATAATTGATACAATATTGAAGACCCTCTAAACGAGGGGGTGGTGTAGTCCGTAGACTTTTCATAAGGTACATGAACTACTTAAGGCCAAAGATAGCCTTCTTCTCCTTTGGTTGGAGGCATATGCCACCTTGAATACCTTGAAAATTATTAGGTCATGTAAACCCTGTGTTCAAGAAACAATATGAAAGGGGTTAGTAACAAAGGAGGCCTCTCTTGATGAGGCTTTTGAGATAATTACATAAATTGATGATAAATAAAGCAATAAAGCATGTAAATCTATGAAGATATACAAGGAATCACCAAAATACTGTAAAGAATGTAAAGAAAGCATGAAATCTAGAAATCAAGAAGCCTAATTAGCCATTAGAACTTGAAAAGCATGAAACTAATCTAAATTGATACTTGCAAGGAAATGTAAGTAAACCTACCTCTAAATCCTAAATTAACCAGTCAAATATCTATTAAAATTTTAATCTATGATAGATTAAGCTAATTGCATAACTAGAAATAGAAATCTACTGCTAAAACAAAGGAAATTAAATATCAAACCCTCACCATGGGTCTGAGGTGCAACTGGCACTGTTAGCCATGGTTGAGCTAAAAGTATTCTTGTTCTTGTAATTAGGGCTTAGATCTCTAATTCCCTTAATGGAATTGATGATCAAGGGTCACCTATGTGTCCCAAAATGGATTGGTGGTTTAATTTGATGAGATTCATATTCGATTGGATTGATTTTGTGATTTATGCTTCTTAGTATTTTTAAAGCTCCATTGATGGGTTCATGCTTGTCACTCCACAATTGGGTAGCATTTCGACTCTCCTCAATGGTTGTCATTTCACTGTCCATTTTGGTAGAGATTCATTGTGTTTCAACTCAAGATTGCTCCAAACTTCTCCCTAATTTGGAGGGGGGTCTTATAGCCCTCCTAATCCCTAATATTGGCTTGCTTGGGAAGCCAAGATCAAGATCCATGAGGTTGGATCAGTTGGAAGGAAAACTCTCAAAGCTTTCCCACCCAAAATTGTTTGAATTCTTGTTGCCTAGACTATTGCAACCAAACTATTGCAACCAAATTTGGCTCGGCCTAGGAATCAAAACAATTTTTATGCTAGTCACGGCTCCGTGGTGCAGCTAGCTCTGTTAGCCATAGGTGTCAGCTATGGCTAAGGTTGAGTATGCCAACTCTACCCAAATTGAGTGGTTAAAACCACTGCTTCACCTTGGATTTGTCCAAGATCATTCATATGGTCTGTTAGCATACCCATATGAGTAGTCACCTTGACATGATGTGTTTTAGGTGTCTAAAAATACCCCTTTTGGGATGCGTTGTGAGAACAAATAATGTTGAGCAAAAATAGACCTCCTAAAACCATGTCATCGGGTTGAATGATGATCATTGATCTTATCAACATTAGATGCCCAATCCTACAAAAGGACGTGCATCTTAGAATCATTGCTTCCAACTAAGGGAAGGTTTAAATTTGCAAAGCTTTTGCAAGCTCCAACAGTAATCGGGTAGCTTTAGTGCTACAATAGTATCGATAGGTAGAGAGCTACTAAATTAACTATCATATTTGCCTTTCTCCCTAGTAGAGGGTAAGCTTATGATAGTTATTGGTAATTATTCGTAATACAAACGTAATTTTGACAAGATAGAGTAATATCCTATTGAATTTGATTATGATAATTGATATTATGACTACCCCCTCAAGCGAAAAGTCGATAAGGATAGGAAAATTAATGAAGGGACAAGTCGGTTGACCAACATGATTGATCTCTATAACAACCCTCCAAAATCTAGTTTTTTGTTTTATTTACTTTATCTATAAGAATGTGGTACTGCTAATTCATCTGTGGATGCAGGGACAGATGTCATCGTTGGCAAAAGTAATTCAAGGCATAGATGTTTTCTCCAGTTATCCGGCATAAGGTAAGTCAAGGGAAATGATGAGCGATGGAGTATTCACCAAAATTAGGGTCAAAGAACCTTATTGGCAATGCATCCACCAACGGTCCATATAGATGCATTTCATGTAGTTGCATGACTAGGTTTGTATTATATGTTTTGTTTTTAAAAAAAAATAAAAAAATAAATATATATATATATTATATGTAATATAAAATATATATTAACAAATAAAAATAAGATAAAATAAATAAAAATATTAAAATATAAATAACATAAGAAAAACTATATATATATATATATATGATAGTAGTATAATGATAATAATAATAAGATAATAATATAAATAAATCATGTGGATTTAAATTATAATATGTAATAATCAAATTAAAATTAAATAAATTGTAGTAAATTGACTCTCCACATGGTGAGCTTTGGAAAGAAGAATTCTTACGAATACAACAGATGTTAAGCATGAAAGAAGTGTTTTCCTCTACAAATTGTGATGGGAAAAGAAAAAGGGGCCATTCTACTTTGGCTGGCAGAGACGATTGGAAAAGCAAGTGATTTTCAAACAAAGGAAGAGAGGAGTGTCTTGTAGTGAGGTTAGTTTTCTGAAATTCTTGCAAATAGATTAATGCCATAATGTTGGAATGTATGTAAGAATTTGATGCTCCTATACATGTATCTTCTGCACTGAATTATAAAATGATTGGAAAAGAGTATTTCATTTATATGTAACTTCTACACAGAAATATAAGTGTTGAGGCATAGGAATTTTATTTAAAGTAAAAAAAAAACTATTGCAAGAGTTGTTTTAATTTTCTCCTCATAATTAATTGACTGCACCCAGAAGTTGAATTTTGAATGGTTGTATGCATGTAGGAAATTAGATGTATTCATTTAGTCTTTGGCTACTCTGACCCTTGGAAAACGTTGGATCTGTATTTAGACATGCCTGCTATTTCTTTGGAATGTTGTTCTAGATCTAAAATTGCAGAGTCTAATTTTGAAACCATGTTGTAAAAAAAATTATTTTTAAGAGAGCCTGTCGCAATGTGTTTTTGATTTCACTACAAGTTCTAAGTGTAATGGTGTCATGCATGTATATTGGAGTATAGAAACTGTTCATATAGAAAACCTGAGGAAAAGAGTACAGAAGGATTATACTATGTTAATTTTTTTTAAATATAATAATAACAATGTTATGTCTTTATTTTAGTTTACAGCCTGTATTTGTCCATGACCATCCATTGTGTAAATTGATGATTATTAATTTCTTTATAATAATGATTCGCTTAAATTTGGAGTAGACACCTTATTTTTTTTTTAGAAAAAACCCCGGCTGGGGCGCCTTTTTTGTGGGGGGAAAAGAAGAGGGGGTTTCTCCTCTACAAACCTCCCGAAGGGGTTCCCCCCCCCCCCCCCCCCCAAAATTATCAATTGGATTTTGGGTACCCAATTCAGGAGTAGACGGCTTATGTTTGTAATATGCCTAGCTTTATTAAAACAATTTCAATATATATTAATCATGTTGGTTGTTTCAATGCTCGTTTTAGGAGGAATTTAATTATTTTATAAATAAAAAAAGTAAAAAAAAAAACTATTCTTTAAAATAAAAACCATGAGTTGATATGAATGCGGTAACAAATCCTGTGTACAAAAATTTACTATAAAAATTCCGAACAGTTATATTTTCATCTTTTAATTTCCATAGTTTTTCTTTATGTAACCTGGGGAGCGTACGAACTTGATGCTTATGGATGGTTTTATATTTTTTTTTTTTTTTTAAGAAATAATATTTCCATGCTTGCTTGATTTCCTGTAGAGAAGCTCTATTACTTATTAAATAAATGTTATATACTATCCAAGAAGAGATGTAATTTATGGGAAACACCTACATGAATAGTCAGAAATAATATTTTTAATTTAAGGTAAGGTAGATTGCTCAACACAACTTGTCTACGTCCTTATTTATTTTTGTAGCCTTCTATGGAAGTACACCGAAGAAATGTAAATAAACCTGTGTGGTTGAGTTGTCCTAAATAGGGGAATGGGTTTTTAGAAAAATGCCAGGAAAGCACTATCTAAAAGTTGTCTACTTTTTTATATAAATTAATTTATGCCATGTTCCAAATATATATATATATATAAACTTTGATAGACAAGCAGGTTCAAACGTAAACTAAACTTCAAAAGAGCGAGACTTGTCTGAGTATACTAACTGGAACACGCCATAGAGAATTAATTAATCATCATACAAAGCTAAAGTCTCCTCCCAACTACCTTGCTTCTTAATAGCATAGGCTATGAAACCCTTTCCAAGCTCTAAGAGTAGGAAAAATCTGGACAAAGGATGGCAATAAGTAATTAGTGAGTCATATATTAACTTTATTTCCACACGTGTATAGATAGTTGTCATAATCTATTTAAGGACAGCCCGTATAGTGGATCAATTACACTTAAGATTCGAAAATATAAGTTCACTTGAATTCTTGATATTTGATACGACTGTAGTAGTCCAACATGGTTTATGTCGGTGTTTAACCTTCAGTAAGTCTCTTGACATCAAGATAGAATCACCTGACTTTATAACCAATTCGAATATGTGGTAGATTGTCATTATTAATTAAATTGCTCTTCGTGGGTCTCTCTTAATATTTTCAATACTTATGAAAGCTTTTCATAACTTTTATTTGAGTTTCGCATTACCCATGTAGCAGCTGGTTTGAAAAGTACAAGTATATAGTTTAGGTAAAAAAAAAAATTAATAATACTTAAAAATAAATAAATAAATAAATCTCTTTTAAAGTATTTGAATATGGCTATATACGATTTTATAGATGATTAATGAGACCACCTTTGGAGTATAAATATTATATTATATTTAATAGTTTTGTTTTCTTTCTTATGATGCCATAAATCCATAGCGTAGGAAGATATATATATTATAAGATATGATCTGGATTTTCTTCCAGTTTATAAGGAATCTTCTATTAACCTAGGATAATTTTAAGTTGATATTTGGAATTTTTTGGAGGTTTATAAATATTTTTAAATTAAATAATAATATTAAATATTAAAAAAAAATTAAAATGAGGCTTTAGGTTGTTAGGTTTCAAAAATACCTTTGACTTCTTATTTTTCTTTCGCAGAACATATAGATTTGTTATTTAGTGTTGGATTACTACCATGTGAAATTGAATTTTAATAAAACCATTTGTTGGAAAATGGATTAATGATATTCTCAAGTGGTATTTAGTTTAAAATTGTATGACTTTCTTTAAGGACAATATTATTTAGACTTGGAATTCATAATACTTTTATTTCTTGTAAAGGCAGAATAGTAAGCTTTCTATAGGATTAAGCTTAGTTTTAGAAAAATTAATTAATGGTTATGTATTTTAGTATTTTTTTTCCTAAAGCTAGCACTCTTTAATCCTTATTACAAAACCTAAAGTAGAGAAGAACCTTGACCTTGTAATGACAAGGATGAATCTACCAAGGTTATGGATTTCACAATCTGGTCTTTTAAATATTGTGGGCAGACAATCTTAACTTCAACCATTTTAGGTGTTGTCGGTAGACAACATGTTCTCAGGACTAAAATGTATTCCTAATAGGAAGGGTTAGGATGGGAGGTTAAGGAGAATGAAATGGGCATTTCTCCTAGGTGACCCCTGAAGGTATTGAGTGGTGGACTTTGTGCTTGGTTTGCCCAGATAATTGCCATCGGTGTAATGGTATGGGATATTATGCTGAAATACAAGACAAGACAAGCCATCGGGTGACTACCAGGGTAGGGATAGACCTTATACGAACTCCAAGGTTGGTGGTTGTTCATATAGCTCTAGCATGCAAACGCTATCATCTCACAGGATGTAGGGAAATATGCATTCATCTTCTAGGTGAAATGAGCCCTAGAAGAAAAACCGTACCCAAACTTAGAATCTCAGGTTAAGAGAGAGAATTTAAGTAGAGGCAACCACACTGAGATTTTGCCAATCTTGATCTCATGGGTATTTTGACTGTAGTAAAATGGCACTCATGAAGATTTGACATGCTTGTACTAACATATATATGGATTTTTGTTGAAATTTTTTACTCTGTATGTATCATGATAGGACAACCAAGTGGGTAGACTGGGGTTGTTACAATTGGTATCAGAGCGTATGAATTCTTAGATAAACAAAATCTTAACAAAAATAAATTTATAACTCATTTTAGGTTCTAAAAACAAAATTTAGCAAAATATTAACAAAGCTCTTTCTAAAATAGGCAATGGCATCCAGATTAAGGGTAAGTTCCTCAAAAAGACCTATGGCGGCACAACGGGAAGGGCTGGCTGAGAATCCTAAGTGGGTCCTTAGACGAGTTGTAAGGATAGGAGCTACAGAGGAAACTACAGAGCCCCCTCGAGTAATAAGGAGGGAAAAGGAGCCAATGCCAAAGGAAGATAAAATGACTCGGATGATGCAATTAATGCAAGAACATATGAGTTAGCAAAAGGAGCAAATGGATCAACAAAGAGTGCAAATGATGGAACATATGGCTCAACAAAGGGCACAAATGCTAGAGCACATGGAGCAATAGAAAACTCAACTTACTCAACAATAGGAAATGATCTCTCAACAATAAAATATAATAGAAAATTTATCAAAAGGAAAGGAAATGGTGGTTGCTGAAGAAACATTTGTGGACCCCAGGAGAAGACAAGTGGGTACTGAATTGGATAAGGACATGCGTAGGATTGATATTTCCAAATTTGATGGTAAATGGGATGGGGAAGAGGTTGAGAGATGGTTAAATAGCCTAGAAGCATATTTTACTATTAGAACCCTTTCCTCCAAATCAAAAACTTCCTATGTAGTTTTTGATTTTCTGGAGCAGCTACTGACTAGTGGGACACGTATAGAAAAACCCACAATGTAGAAGCGATAGATGTGCCATGGGAAAACTTTGTAATAGTGTTTAAGGAAATATATCTATCTCCCCAATTTTATCTCAAGAAAACTATAGAATTTTCTAGACTGACTCAGGGCAACATGATTGTTACTAAATATTACCAGTGATTCGTATAGTTACTTAAGTATATGCTTGAGTACGAATAGATGACTGAAATTAAAGTCCAAAAATTTTTGATGGGACTTCATCTAAAAATTGAAAACTTACTTCTTATGCTTAAACCAACATCTTTGACTATCGCTTGTGATCTAGCTCATCAGCATGAAGATAATTACAAGGCTAAAAAGGCTTACTATCAGAAGACCGCTGACAGAGAGGAACTGCAGAAGAAGAAAAATGCAGGCCCAACTAGATGGGATAAAAATAGGAGTAATAAGGGATGAAATGAGAATAGGAACAAATTTGAAAAAGGTAAGAATAAATTCCAAGGGAATAGAAATCAGAACAACCACGGAGGATAGGATAAGGGAAATTACAATAGATATGACCAAAAAGCTAGAACTGGTGGTCAGGAGGGTAATAATGGGGATAAAAGAGAGAAGGCACCTCGGACTGGTTGTTGGATCTATGGGGAGCCTCATTATGCTGATAAGTGTCCTATGAGAGCTGATAGAAGAAAGGAACCTACAAAACCAGTTCATAAAATTTATGCTGCAATAGGTAACTCTAAACTCAGTGGTCAAGCTACAACTTTTCTAATGAATGGAAAAATCTATAATAAATATGTAAGAATTTTGATTGATTCAGGAGCTACTGATAGTTTTATTTCTCCAAATATTTTGAGAGACATACTAGAAAAACCTGGATTTATGGCTAATGGGTGGAAGGTTGAGTATGGCTTTGGGCAAACCTATATTGTAGATCAGTGTTTATTTGACCCTCAAATTATATTACCTTAGGGAAAGACTAGTTGGCATCTATATGTAGCACCTTTACATGCCTTTGACATAATTTTGGGAGTTGATTGGCTCAAGGCTCATAAGGCATTATTAAATTTTGAAGAAAGGTGGATGGATTTCACTAACAACTCCAAGCAAAGGGTTCATATTTATTGTGGATGTGAGTCAGTGGAACCACACTTTCTAACAACCATGCAGGTTAAAAGATCCATCAGGAAGGGAAGTAGAGTCTTTGTAGTCAAACTTAATAAGAAAGAAGAGATTGAGTCTGAGGCAAGCCTTTTTTAGACTTATCCTATACTAAATGATTTTTGAGATGTTTTCCCTGAAGATTTTCCAGGACTACCACCTCAAAGAGAATTTGATTTCTCAATAGAAATTCTTCCTAGTGCTACACCAATAGCTCGAGCACCCTATAGAATGACCACAATAGAGTTGCAGGAACTCAAAACTCAACTTCAGGATCTATTGGAGAAAGGACACATAAAACCTAGTGTCTCTCCATGGGGTGCACTGGTTCTTTTTGTAAAGAAGAAGGATGGGTCTTTGAGGCTCTGTATTGACTATAGAATGCTCAATAAAATGACCATCAAGAATAAATACTCTCTACCTAGAATAGATGACTTGTTTGATCAGTTGAAAGGGGCTATGATCTTCTCAAAAATTGATCTTAGGTCTGGATATCATCAGTTAAGGATTCGAGAAGAAGATACTCACAAAACAACTTTCTAGACTAGGTATGGCCACTATGAATTCACAGTCCTACCTTTTGACTAGTGTATTCCGAGAATAGTTAGATCAGTTCATTTTTTATATTTCTAGATGATATACTGATCTATTCCAAGAATAGGGAGGAACACGATCAACACATGAGGATTGTTCTTGAAATACTTAGAAAGAACCAGTTATACAGAAAATTATCCAAGTGTGAGTTCTACACTCCTTGGGTACAGTATCTGGGACATGTAATTTCAGCTGAAGGAGTATCTGTAGATCCAAAGAAGATAGAAGCCATCATTGATTGGCTAGCCCCTATGAATGTGTCTGAGGTATAGAATTTTAATGGGAATGGTTGGGTATTACAGACGCTTTATCAAGAACTTTTCCAAAATAACTTATCCAATAACCAACTTGCAAAAGAAGGGAAAATATTTTAAGTGGTCTGAACGTTGTGAGGAGGCCTTCAAGACACTCAAGGAAAAGTTAACAATGACACCAATTCTTAGAATACCAGATCCTAAACTTCCATTTATTGTATGCACTGATGCCTCCATAGAAGGAATTGGTGGGGTTCTCATGCAAGAAGAGGGTGTAATAGCTTATGAATCTCGTAAACTTAAGAAACATGAACTGAATTATGCCACACATGATCTAGAATTAGTAGCAGTGGTGCATGCTCTTAAGATGTGGCATCATTACCTACTAGGCAAACCTTTTGAGCTCCAAACTGATCATCAAAGCTTGAGATACATCTTCACTCAGCCAATGCTCAATGCCAGGCAGAGACGTTGGATGGAGTTTTTAGTAGAATATGATTTTGGCATTGAGTATATTAAGGGGAAAGAAAATAAGCTAGCTGATGCACTAAGTAGGAGAAGGCATATCTCTGCTATGACACAATGTCAGTTTGATATAATTGAATAGATAAGAAATCTACAATTTCAAGATGAATTTTCTCAGAAATGTCGAGAATTGATACGACAAGGTTCTAAAAAAGCAAAGGAATTTAGAATTGGAAGACACATTATATTTTAGAAATAGGATGGTAGTACCTAATGACCATAACCTCAGAAGCAAGTTACTACAGGAGGCACACTATGCTCCATACTCCGCACACCCAGGCTATGTTAAGATGCATGAAAATTTGAGAAGGGATTATTATTGGCCAGGGATGAAGAGGGATATCACTGAATTTGTGGCAAAATGCCTAGAATGCCAAAAAGTAAAGGTGGAACATTTGCATCCTGTAGGATGCCTATACTCCCATGAAATTCCATAATATAAATGGCAGGTTGTATCTATGGATTTCATAGTTGGGTTTCCTAGGAATCATTTCCAACATGATGCTATTTTGGTAGTAGTTGATAAACTAACTAAAGTGGCACATTTCTTGCCTAGGAATATTAAATATGGGGCTCCTACGGTGGCTCAAAAATTTATCAGGGAAGTGGTATGGATGCACAGGTTTCTAGAATCAATCATATCAGATAGGGATTCATGATTTACATCTAAGTTTTGGCAAGCATTGCATGAAGCATGGGGGACAAGAATCAATATCAGTATTGCATACCATTCAAAAACTGATTGACAAAAAGAATGGGTAAACTAAGTCTTAGAGGATATGCTTTGGATGTATCGCATGGACCATCAAACAAAATGGGAAGACTACCTTTTTTTGGTAGAGTTTGCTTACAACAATGGGTACCATGCCTCGTTGGGAATGGCTCCTTTTGAGGCTCTATACGAGAGAAGGTGCAGAATGCCCTTATCATGGAGCAATCTAGAGGATCGAGTAATGATCGGGCCATACATGGTAAAAGAAATGGAAAAACAACTCACTAAAATTTTTCTAAAGCTCAAGGAGGCTTCTGATCGACAAAAGAGTTATGCTAACCTTAAAAGAACTCCAAGGGAATTCACTATGGGAGATAGAGTATTCCTAAGAGTTGAACCAAATAAAATTTCCATCAAATCCTCCAAACTTAGCCCAAGATATGTAGGACCTTTTGCCATCATTGATAAAATTAGCCCAGTAGCCTACAAATTGGCCTTACCTCCCAACTTGTCAAAAATCCATGATACTTTCCATGTGTCTCTCCTCAAGAAATATGTGTCTGATCCTTCTCATGTTTGGAATGTTGACAACTTGCAAATGACCGATCCCCTACGCATTGAGGTGCGACCAATTAAATTTCTTGGCTACAAAATAAAATAGCTAAGAAAAAGGAATATCAAACAATGTAGGGTCCAATGGGACCAATACTCTAAAAATAGTGCCACATGGGAGGATGTGGCCATCATGAAAAGACAGTTTCCATTTTTGTTTGAACAATGATATAGTTATATTTTTTATTATGATACCTTTAATATGTATGTTTTATGGTTAAGTTTTTTTTATATATAATTTCATTGATATATTGTCTTTATGTTGATCATGATAACATATTTGATTGTGAGATATTTTTAATATACACTATAAACATAGGGACTATGTTTAATCTTAGAGGGGAAGTATGTAACAACCCTCCAAAATCTAGTTTTTTGTTTTACTTAATTTATCTACAAGAATGTGGTACTGCTAACTCATTTGTGGATGCAGGGATAGATGTCATCGTTGGTGAAAGCAATTCAAGGCACAAATATCTTCTCTAGTTATTCGGCGTAAGGTAAGTCAAAGGAAATGATGAGCAGCGAAGTATTCACCAAAATTAGGGTCAAAGAACCTTACTAGCAATGCATCCGCCAACGGTCCATATAAATGCATTTCATGTAGTTGCATGACTAAGTTTGTATTATATATTTTGTTTTTAAAAAAAATAAAAATAAGATAAAATAAATAAAAATATAAATAACATAAGAAAAACTATATAAATATATATATGATAGTAGTATAATGATAATAATAATAAGATAATAATATAAATAAATCATGTGGATTTAAATTATATTATGTAATAATCAAATTAAAATTAAATAAATTGTAGTAAATTGACTCTCCACATGGCGAGCTTTGGAAAGAAGAATTCTTACGAATACAATAGATTTTAAGCATGAAAGAAGTGTTTTCCTCTACAAATTGTGATGGGAAAAGAAAAAGGGGTCATTCTACTTTGACTTGCGTAGACGATAGGAAAAGCAAGTGACTGTCAAACGGAGGAAGAGAGGTATAGTGGGGTTAGTTTTCTAAAATTCTTGAAAATAGATTAATGCCATAATGTTGGAATGTATGTAAGAATTTAATGCTCCTGTGAATGTATCTTCTGCACTGAATTATAAAATTATGGGAAAATAGTATTTCATTTATATGTAACTTCTGCACAGAAATATAAGTGTTGAGGCATAGGAATTTTATTTAAAGTAAAAAAAAAACTATTGCATGAGTTCTTTTAATTTTCTCCTGGTAATTAATTGGTTGCACCTATAAGTTTAATGTTGCATGGTTGTATGCATGTAGGAAATCATATGCATTCATTTAGTCTTTGGCTGCTCTGACCCTTGGAAAATGTCGGATATGTATTTAGACGTGCTTGTTGTTCGTTTGGAATGTTGTTCCAGATCTGAAATTGCAA
This sequence comes from Wollemia nobilis, assembly GCA_028583015.1. NCBI lineage: Eukaryota > Viridiplantae > Streptophyta > Pinopsida > Araucariales > Araucariaceae > Wollemia > Wollemia nobilis. The sequence goes on along the minus strand of JAQPPZ010005189.1, from coordinate 335,033 downwards.
AGTCTAATTTCGAAACCATGTTGCAAAAACAAAAAAATTAAGAGAGCCTGTCGCAATGTGTTTTTGATTTCACTGCAAGTTCTAAGTGTAATGGTGTCATGTATGTATATTGGAGTATAGAAAATATTCATATATAAAACCTTAGGAAAAGAGTATAGAAGGATTATAATGTGTTAATTTTTTTTTAAATATAATAATAACAATGTTATGTCTTTATTTTAGTTTACAGCCTGTATTTGTCCATGACCATCCATTGTGTAAATTGTTGATTATTAATTTCTTTATAATAATGATTCGCTTAAATTCGGAGTAGACGCCTTATGTTTGTAATATCCCTAACTTTCTTAAAACAATTTCAATATCTATTAATAACGTTGTTTGTTTCAATGCTCGTTTTAGGAGGAATTTAATTATTTTAGAAAAAAAAAAACTATTCTTTAAAAGAAAAACCAGGAGTTGATATGAATGCGGTAACAAATCATGTGTACAAAAATGTACTGTAAAAGATCTGAACAGTTATATTTTCATCTTTTAATTTCCATAGTTTTTCTTTATGTAACCTGGGAAGCGTACAAACTTGATGCTTATGGATGGTTTTATATTTGAAATTTATTTTTAAAGAAACAACGTTTCCATGCTTGCTTGATTTCCTGTAGAGAAGATCTATTGCTTATTAAATAAATGTTATATAGTATCCAAGAATAGATGTGATTAATGGGAAACACCTATAGGAATAGTCAAAAATAATATTTTTAACTCAAGGTAAGGTAGATTGCTCAACACAACTTGTCTACGTCCTTATTTATTTTCGCATCCTTCTATGGAAGTACACCGAAGAAATGTAAATAAACCTGGATGGTTGAGTTGTCCAAAATAGGGGAATGGGTTTTTAGAAAAATGCCAGGAAAGCACTATCTAAAAGTTTACTTTTTTATATATAAATTAATTTATGCCATGTTCCAAATATAGGCCAGCAGGTTCAAACGTAAACTAATCTTCAAAAGAGCAAGACTTGTCTGAGTATACTAACTGAAACATGCCATAGAGAATTAATTAATCATCATACAAAGCTAAAGTCTCCTCCCAAATGCCTTTCTCCTTAATAGCATAGGCTAAGAAACCCTTTCCAAGCTTTGAGAGTAGGACAAATCTGAACAAAGGATGGCAGTAAGTAATTAGTGAGTCATATATTAACTTTCTTTCCACACGTGTATAGCTAGTTGTCATACTCTATTTAAGAACATCCCGTATAGTGGATCAATTACACTTAAGATTCGAAAATATAAGTTCACTTGCATTTTTGATATTGATACGACTGTAGGAATCCAACATGGTTTATGTCGGTGTTTAACCTTAAGAAAGTCTCTTGACATCAAGACAGAATTACCTAACTTTATAACCAATTCGAATATGTGGTAGATGGTCATTATTAAATAAATTACTCTTCATGGGTCTCTCTTAATATTTTTAATACTTATTAAAGCTTTTCATAACTTTTATTTGAGTTTTGCATTGCCCATGTAGCAGTTGGTTTGAAAAGTACAAGTATATAGTTTAGATAAAAATAATAATAATTAAAAATAAATAAATAAATCTCTTTTAAAGTATTTGAATGTGGCTGTATACGATTTGATATATGATTAATGAGACCACCTTTGGAGTATAAATAATATATTATATTTGATAGTTTTGTTTTCTTTCTTATGATACCATAAAGTCGTAGCGTAGGAAGATATATATATTATAAGATATGATATGGCTTTTCTTCCAGTTTATTAGGAATCTTCTAGTAACATAGGATAAGTTTAAGTTGATATTTGGAATTTGTCGGAGGTTTATAAATATTTTTAAATTAAATAATAATATTAAATATTAAAAAAATTAAAATTAAAATTAAAATTAGGCTTTAGGTTGTTAGGTTTCATAAATATCTTTGACTTCTTATTTTTCTTTTGCACAACATATAGATTTGTTATTTAGTGTTGGATTACTATCATGTGAAATTGAATTATATGATTAATAAAACCATTTATTGGAAAATAGATTAATGATATTCTCAAGTGGTATTTAGTTTAAAATTGTATGATTTTCTTTAAGGACAATATTATTTAGACTTGGAATTCATAATACGTTTATTTCTTGTAAAGGCAGAATAATAAGCTTTCTATAGGATTAAGCTTAGTTTTAGAAAAATTAATTAAAGGTTATGTATTTTAGTATTTTTTTCCCTAAAGCTAGAACTCTTTAACCCTTATTACAAAACCTAAAGTAGAGAAGAAATTTGACCCTGTAATTGAAGAACACAAGCTTATACTGAGAGGGGGGTGAATAGTATAAGATCAATTTTTACTTTTCTTATCACAATCAATATTATGCAATATATCAATGGCAATATCAACAACAGAAATCAAAGTAGTGCACAAAACATCACACACACATGAGACACCAATTTTACGTGGTTCACCCAATGTGGGCTACTCCACGGAGAAAATATTTCACTAAAATTTTCTCAATCAATATTTTGGGAATCCTTCCCAATTACAATGTTTATGGACCTCTGTTTAAAGGAGATGTTGATCCCCTAAATTTGGTTTGTGGATCTCTATCCATAGGAGAAATCCTCCTTTGCTTTGGTTGTTGATCCTCTAGAAGACTATTGCCTCCACTACACTGGCTTGTGGATCTCTCTCCATTGAATAATCTTGTACCCACTCAGAAGACTTGTCCTCATTGTCCTAGCTTATGGATCTCTATCCACTAGAGACTATTGTCCTCTCTGCTCTGTCACCTCCAAATATTTGTCTCAAATATGCACTAAACACAGTCTAGTTGATCTAGCACAAATTTGCTCAACTCTACACTAAACATAGTCTAATCATTTTAGCATAAGTCTGCTCAACAATCTCACTCAAATCTATACTAAATATAGTCCATTCGATCTAGCATAAATATGCTCAAATTTACACTAAACATAATCCAGTCGGTCTAGCACAAGTCTACTCAACAAGATCACTCAAATATGTACTAAACATAGTCTAGTAGGTCTAGCACAAATCTGCTTAATAGGTCCACTAAGAACCTGCTCAAATATGCTCAATAGATCCACTCATAACCTGCTCAAATCTGTTCAACAAGTCCATTCAAAACCTGCTCAAATCTACTCAATAGGTCCACTTAGAACTTGCTCAAATCTGCTCAATAGCTCCACTCAGAACCTGTCCAAATATGCTCAATAAGTCCTCTCTAGAACTTAGCCAAATTTATATTGTAAGCTTCCACAAAATCTCACACAAAATCAGCCCACAAGTCTTCTCAAAGACTTATCTCAAATCTGCTTAACAAGTCCACACAGAACTTTTCCAATCTCATAGAAGCATAAAGAGAATTGTTAGAGACTCAATATGTTCTACACTCAAAGCTCAATCACTTTCTCAACTCAAATCAATCTCATAGAAGCATAAATAGAATTGTTAGAGACTCAATATGTTCTATACTCAAAGCTCAATAACTTTCTCAACTCAAATAAATCTCATAGAAGCATAAAGATAATTGTTAGAGACTCAATATGTTCTATACTCAAAGATCAATCACTTTCTCAACTCAAATAAGAATATAGAATAGTTTTTTTTATGGAACTTGAACAATCACTTCATACATCCACTTGAATGGGATCAAACAACTCTACTCAACCAATTTCTCAAGAACCAACCCTTTCTCACAAACCCTAGTCCAAGTATGTAAACAACAACTTAAAATATTTCCAACAATGCTCAACAACAAATCTCACATAACAATGATACTCATGTTCTTTTCAAACCCTAGTTCAAGTTCTTTGCACAACAACTCACTTCAAAAACAATGCTCATAAATCAATCTTTACATAACAATGATACTCATGTTATTTTTAAAACCCTAACTCAAGTTCTTTGCACAACAACTCACTTCAACAACAATGCTTATAAAACAAGGTTTCAATCACAACTCTTAATTCCAGAAAACCTTGAAGCATTAAATCAAACACTTTCAAAAAGGAAACCCTAATAAAATCCTTTTCACTCCAAAATTTATTTTCTAGTAAGCCAATCAATCAACTCAACCAAAGAAGAATTTGCTCATACCTTTTGCTTGACAAGAAGTTGATCTCACAAATCTGCCACACTCACAATTACTTCTTTGCCAATCTCAATAAGGGTTAGAAGACTTCAATAAAACACAATACCAAAGATGACTAAAATACACCTTATCACTCCAACTTAAAAATAATATTCACCATAATATTCTTTAATAGAAAAACCCTTATTAAAATAAAATCAATGCTCAATAGTCTTAATTCTCCAATATTAATTAAGACTTTAATCAATAAATTAAAATAAAAACCTCCTTATTACTCCTAATAACAATACTCAAATACCACAACTTATCCAATAATTAATCCTTCTAAATTTTCACTAACAACCCTTATAACTCCAATATAGAAAAATAATCATAAAACCTTAAACACCCTTATACCTCCAACTTAGGCAGATAATTAAAAATTTAACCAAAAATATTTACCTCGCCTTTAGAGGGAATCGAACCCTCAACCTTGCCCACAATGTGCACCTTAGCCATGGCCAAATTTGTTGCACAAACCACGTGCTCATTTGTAATTAACGAAGCACCACCATGTGCTTCAACTCTCAACTCCTTCTTTCCTTGGCAAAACGACGTGCACCTTGGGTTCTTTAACCAACACCACCTCCAATGCACCTATCGCACTTCAAATGCATACCCTTGTATGAACAAACATTTTCACGCTTCCCAACTCACCACTAGGCCACACTGTCCTATGTACCTTTGAAAATTAATGCTTCCTTCCTAAAACACTTTGTTACCCATGATATTCGTAATTTTGATGAGCTCTTAATATTTTTCGCATGCCAATTCAAATTTGAGTAAGGATAATGTTTTAGAATTTGGAAAATATATTTATATTTCTTCCTTCATACATTGAGAGACGTCAGTGCTTCCCTGATTTCCTTCCATGACGTCGGCAAATATTTTAAAGGTGCTTCAAATGCCTTTTATTCCAAACCCAACCTTTGGGTTTATGAAATATAATTAAACTTTATAGAACCCACTTTGATTTATAAAATATTATAATGAAAATTATAAATATTTTATTTGGGGTTTTCACCATATCACTTTAATATTATAATAATTATTATTATAATATTATATCATTTTTATGCCTTGGATAAATTGCTTCCTTGGGTTGACCCATTCTCTTGGGTGTAAAATATAGATATTTAAACCCATCATGAATTTCACTAAACTTCCACTTGTACTTAAGTTGAGCTATCACCAGGCACCTTGACATCAATGACAACTAATTTTGAACATCAATGAAAATTGCTCAAAATATCCAACAGTAATGCCAAGGATGAATCTACCAAGGTTATGGATTTGACAATCCGGTATTTTAAATATTGTGGGCAGATAATCTTAACTTCAACTATTTTAGGTGTTGTGGGTAGACAACATCTTCTCAGGGATAACTGTATTCCTAATAGGAAGGGTTAGGATGGGAGGTTAAGGAGAATGAAATGGGCATTTCTCCTAGGTAACCCTTGAAGGTACTAAGTGGTGGACTTTGTGCTTGGTTTGGCCAGAGAAGTGCCATCGGCGTAATGGTATGGGACATTATGTTGAAATACAATACAAGCCATTGGGTGACTACCAGGGTAGGGGTAGGCCTTAGATGAACTCCAGGGTTGGTGGTTGTTCATCTAGCTCTAGCATGCAAACACTAACATCTGACAAGATGTAGATAAATATGTGTTCATCTTCTAGGTGAAATGGGCCCTAGAAGAAAAACCCTACCCAAATTTGGAATCTCGGGTTAAGAGAGAGAAGTTCAGTAGAGGCAACCACATCGAGATTTGGCCAATCTCGATCTCATGGGTATTTTGACTGCAACAAAATGACACTCATGAAGATTTGGCATGCTTGTACTAAAATAAATATGGAATTTGGTTGAAAATTTTTCACTCTGTATGTATCATGACAGGACAACCAAGTGAGTAGACTAGGGTTGTTACAATCTCGAATAATTTAGGTTTTTACAATTTGATATTCTTTGGCTAGGCCTACTTCAACCATAATTTCAAATTTGAATAGTAATTATATATCTCTATCTTGTGGAGCAGTCCAATCGGTATGGCCTTCTTAGGGAGTTAATATGATAATAATTTCACTCAAGCTTGTGTTGAATCACAATGTGAACTTCCTTCTATTTAAGTTTTAAAGCTAGGAGGTGTGGTGTCTTCGTGGTCCTCCCAACATGATTTTACGTGCATGTGGAATGATGTCCTGGGCTAGAGCACCTCCATTCCACCAACAATTGACTTTACCCCAAATTTACTTATGGTGACTTATTCATCTTACTGGATTGCATGGATCGCAAGTCACTGCAATCGCAAAGTGTATAGAATAAATGGCTTAATACGAAGCACATTTGGATTTTGAATTATATGAATGTTTTTGTTATTTTCTGAAATTATTTTCTAAAATTTTTGAAAGTTTTGAACCATTAAATATTTTTATTTTACATTTTGAAGCCCCTCATGGTTGAATTTTTTAGGGTATTAATGGCTGGATACTAGCCGTGGGTGCCAAACACAGCTAATTTTTTCAAATTTCTTAGTCGTGGCTGGTAGCCATGGTTAGAAAACCCTAATTCTATGCCTATGGATGTCAATCACAATTAAGGGTGAAATTGGAAATATAAAATAAAAATTTATCATTTTTACTTCATTATTTTCCAATTCACTATAGCTGTCAAGAGATCTCTAAGAGGTGTGAATTAAACTTTGACATGGAACACTGCTAAATACAATACCAACTACCCTAACCTATGGTTGATCGACCAAAATCTTCCACCAGTGGCAAAGCCGATGCTGCCAAGGTAGCATCGAAAACTTCACTCATGTACTTACCAACCTAAAAATGAATAAAATTAATTAATGAGCTAAAGGAACTCACTAAACTATTGGCAATGAACCTCACCCTAGTTAGGTTAGACTAGGTTATCTTAATTGGAAAGGGTTTTTATTTTTAGGTTTCATGGTTACATAGGATGGGAAATGACCCCGAAAAGGATCTTTCTCGTAGTCACGGGTGGTAGTCGTAATTCCCAATTGGAAAATTGGGGGTCACGGCTATTAGCCATGGATGAGTTCAAATTCAAATGGTCAAAAAAATGACCATTGCCACCGGCCACGGGTCATAGCCGTGGTTGAGCAACCTTAGAAACTTTTTTAATTTTTCAATTTTTTTTGTTTTAATTGATTTAATTGATTTTTTTGAATTTTTTGAAGTGAGGCTTTGATGTTTGTTGCACATTGTGACTGCATTTATGATTGTATTTACCTCTTTGAAATTTTTTATGAATTTGTTTTGCATTTTTAGTACATTTTTTATGTTTTTGGAAGTTTGATTGATTTTATTATTGCTCCCTTCAGACCTTAACTACTAGAGCAAGGGAGTCTGATCTCCTTTGCTAGATCTATGATGGGTTGACTGATGCCAACCAATATTGGTTCAGTGCCATTGGTTTTGGCTATGTACTATACCTGCCATCCATCTAGGCAGCTCATGCGTACATGACTACTTTGGCTCAACGTTGGGATGCGTGGATCAACACCTTTCACTAGTCAATAGGTGAGATCACTATCACCCTAGAGGATGTCTACCACATCTTTTATATCCCCATTTATGGTGATGCCATCACATATTCACCCACCATGATGAATAATTTTGTCTTTGATAGGATATTCGATGCCAGTAGTGATGAGGCACAACTGGACTCAGAGCATGGTGGGGTCCACATTGAGTACTAGTATCGTGAGCGTGTCTTCTCCTAGCGAGTGGTAGTATTGATGTAGTCAATTATTCAAATTGTGTTGCCTAACACTTTTAGAGTGAGGTTCCATTAGAAACTCCTAGCTAGGACCCATGACCTGCTAGCGAGCACCACTTGAGAGTCGTTGATTATATCTTGGGGGATTCTCTAATTGCACAACTCTACAATGAGTTGTATCATATCACACAATAGAGCCACATGGGAGTTAGTTGTAACCTATTGCTCCAGATATGGATCTATAAGCACATTACCACTAACTACCCAAGGGGACTACCACTAGAGATAAAAGTCATTTACAAGGAGCACCAATGCTATACCACCTATTGGCCTAGGGAGGTTGAGGATTTTAGGAGCAGGTCTTGAGTAGGGGATCTCGAGCACTACCTATATCAGCTAATGTGACTGTGACTAAATAATATACAATGGTGATCCTACATGGATTTTCCTACATGGTATGAGGTAGACAGTTATCTCAAGTGGGAACAATGTGAGAGATGGCTCCTCAGGTGCAATCCCAAGATACATGATTTCTTCTATTATTCACTATAGACACCTAAAATATGTCATGTCGATGGAGACTACTCATATGGACATGCTATAAGACCATATGAAGGATCTTGGATAGACTCCAAGATAGAGAAGTTGTTTTAACCACTCAATCTGGGCTCCCTAGCCTAATCAGTCTGAATCGCAGTCTAGACCTATGGTCTATAGGCTGAACCATGGATGACACCTGTGGTTTGCATTCTAAACCATAGCTGTAACCTACGTTCTTAACTAGAATTTAGTTGGCCTTCATCCGATCCAAATTGGTTTGAATGACCATTTGTTTTAGAAGAATGTGGTTAAATGATGGAAGCTTCCAATCCAACTGTCCTAACCAACCCTTCTTGATATTGGCTTCTCCATGAAGCTACCCCTAGCCCTTGGATATTCCCATAATTACCCCTTCAAATTAGGGCAAAGATATCAAGCAAGCATTGGAAATTAGATCAGTGAAGCCTTGTCATTGTAGGCCCTGAGGTAGGCCCTATTTTCAACCCTCTGTCATTTTTTTTCCCTCTGTGTTTTTACATAATGCGTAATTTCAAAATGCAAATTAGGCAAAACCACTAAATAAAAATGGTAATCAATCGTCCTAGTTTGCTTTTGCATTTACTTCCATAGAAATGCGCTACTAGGAACATCAGACCTGTGATTGCAGTCTGACCTAAACTACAGCGTGCTTTATACAGTGTCTTATGTGGTTTGCATGTGTGAGGTCCAATTAGTGGCCAATTATCATCGTAATGTGCATTGTCTAAAAGAGCATCTAGATTAGTTTACATTTTCTAAATGTAAAACATTATTCATTTTGCATAGCACTTATAAATTGAGCATGTGTGCTATATGATGCATTTATTTTATGTACAATAAAATGAACCACACACACCACTTGGCACTTAAACGCTAGTGATTTGGGCTTAACATCCAACCACTAGTAGGGTTCAGCGATGGTGGGCATCATTTCCATCCTCTGGTCCAAATCCTATGAACCTTTGTTATTAGACCAATACCAGATCCAAGAACCTTTTGTACCCTAGAAAATTTGCATGTATTCTCTTCGAAGGGTATAACAATGATTGGGAGAAAATGGGTGAGGATCTGGGAGGACATGTGCTCCTTATCCGGGTGTGGACCTTAATTACCACACACAAGGGATTTACGTGATTTGGAGTTCATAGCCAAGCTGTTGAGCTATGAGCGTATAGGTGAAAGCCATTAAACTGAGAGTAAAATCCAACAAGTTTTGCAAAATATGATAAGAGTTTCTATATTGATACAACACATCTTGAAAACACATCAAACAGTTTAAGGCTCACTTTCAAATTTTAAAACAAGATAATAATAATTGTATACCTTGTTTGCTTAATAATAAAAGATACATATAGACGCTAGGTACACAATGGTGGATACACGGGGTGGTTAGCAAAGGTCTAAACCTGATGCCAATGACCAACCCCTAACCAATTCATAGTAGCATGTGTCAAGTCCTCACCCACATGAGCAAACCAAATTTTGTTTGACAAGAATTAGAGGAGATAACTCAACATGAGGGTGCCCCATAGAGCGTACCCCTGATAGAGGAGCTTCAGTACACTCCTCTAGGCACAAGTTAGAGTAAGGAGCCTCTCAACATGAGGGTGCTACACTCATAAGCCATTACTAAGACCGTAGTGCATGCGCATCCACAGGATCAACCAAGGAATATATTATGCAGGGGACCAGGTTGGTGCCTCTATGTACTAAGTCCACAGGAGGAACCATGCCTTCACCTTCTGAGTATAGAAGGACTAGAGATCCACCCATTCATGGGTAGGTAGACAGACTCACTTTTGAGCATAGGCCTACCTATACTCCCATGCATGGTCCACCATGCAAGATCACCAATGATATATAAAATGTGGGAGCTAATGGCACACCACCACATGAGCGATGGTGGTCTAAACAACTGGAGGTTATAGGTAGTGTTTTAGAGTAGTTAGGCTGCAAGATTTTGGCTTTGCCCACTTGTGTCTTGAGTGAGAGTAGCAGGAGCATCGTCATGACTACTAGAGAGCATGGAGAGGCTTCTAAGCACCCTCATGTCACACATCCACTATCTACACATGGTGGTTCATAGTATAGGACACAACAGGATGCCAATACCATCTTCATAGATAGATGCAAAGGCACAACACATCATTTTGATGGGTACAAAACCCATAAGGTCACTTTTATAGAGCAGGGATACCAGAGGCCTCCCACGATCGATTATATTGATAGATTGCATTGACTGGTATCAAAACAAAAACACCAACTCCTCCAAGATCAATTGGAGGATGCTAACCTAGAGAGGTAATGCATTGAAGATGAAAATATTCAAGCGTAGAGGCTCCTTAGACAAAGGTTGTATGAATAACACATGCGTGAGGAGTGTATCCTTATCTAGAATGATTGCATGGAGCAGGAGGATAGGTTAGCTAGGGCTGGCCTATATACTCATGATGAGCATAGAGAGTGTGTATATAGGAAGGCTTTATCGTAAGCTGATATGCATCGAGAGCATAGAGACGCTTGTACTCATGATAGTACCAAATAGAGAGAGCGGCCACCATCGCTCGATGATCAGAGGCAGAGGTAGCATGAAGAAGAAGAGGGAGACATATACAAGTAAGAATATCCTGAGTTGAGGAAGAGGAAGAGAAATACCCTCCAAATCATACAAGGAAGACAGTACCTCCTAAGCCACCTCCATTTAAACTTAGGGAGGAGGACTTTCTATCTTTGAAAGTCTATAAGGCCTTAGCCAAGAATGTCAAAGCCATCGAGAAACAAGGCATGGCTATTCAAAATCTGACATTAAGGAAAATTCATAATGAGCCTTTGGATCCTTTAGTGCCTACTTTGGCTTACCCTAAGCATTTTGATATGCCCAGGTTAGACAAGTTTAAGGGTGATGAAGATGCATAAGAACATATCACGAGATTTCTGGATGCTTATTTTTAGATAGCAAGCAATGATGTATTGTTGATGCATACTTTTATAATGACACTTTTTGGTCTAGCCTGATATTGGTTCAATCAGCTAAAGAAACATATCATAATTGGTTTCAAGCAATTAGCTGATGCCTTTATTGAATGTTATTCCTTTGGCATCAAGAAATAGACCAATATTTTTGATCTTTCTATGCTAGCTCAGTGCGATGATGAGCCTATTGAGCATTACAAAAATATATGGAGGAGACTAATGACGAAGTTGTCATTCCCTATTCCTACCATAGAATTAACATGAATGTTTACAAAGAGTTGTGCCAAGCACATCTTATTACTGCTACAATTGCAGCAGTATCCTACATTCAAAGAGGCTTTGGTGCAATCCAAAGTGATCAAGGACATCAAGTTGTAGGAAGGCAAATTGAAGCTCAAGAACAGGAGAGAGGGACAAAAGAAGAGTGCCACAAAACAATAGGGAAAGTAGGCCCATGTGAATCAAGTGGTGTTGAATCTCCAAAGAGAGGACAAGGGGCAACAAAATAGAATTATCAGGCCCAACATCCTCCTGCATAGTATGATAAGCGCAACAACAATTTTAAGGGCAATAACAAAGATCAACATCCACCTTGCCAGTTCACACCATTGATGGAATCACTGACATTGATTTTCCATAAACTCTACGAGGCCAAGGAAATTAGATTTCCCAAGGTCAAGCTGATAGACCCCAATCAACCGAAACCAAAGGGGTTCCAAGAAGATCTATTTTTTACTTTTAATAGAACGAAAGGCCATGGCATTGAGGTGTGCTGGACTTTCAAATACATGGTGTAAAATATGATTGACAAAGGTGAGCTTGTAGTTTTGCACAACCCATAGGTTCCCGATAATAATAATATGGGGATTTATAAAAATCCCTTACTAAATCATGAGGCACCTCACAACAACATTGGCCAAGTCAACCAGGTGCGAGTCGAACCACCTACCCAAGGGTTCATAGGTATGGTTAACGTTGTCACTAAGAATGGGATAAATGAACAATAGAATCAACCTCATGATCCCATTCAAATACAATCCACACCAAATCAGTGGCTGGTACATAATATTCTAGGCCCACCAACAAGACTGGTGGTGACCATAAGGAGCAGGTTGGTCCAAAGTAGATAACTCCTATGAAGTTGTCAATAGATGAGCTAATACAATAGTCCCCTAGGCACAGGGAGACTCTTATGGATATTTTAAGGTCCGTTGAAGTACAGTCCCAAGATGCATAGGAATTTACTAATTTCGTAGGACATGTACAGTAGTGTTAGGAACCGATGATCCAATTTTATGATCATGAGATAAGGATGGTTTCTACAACAACAGCTGACCCACCATTGCATATAATAGTATGTGTTAATCACATGCCATTTAAAAGGGTCTTGATTGATACTAGCTCATCAATCAACATAATAATGACCAAGGCACTAAGTCATTTGAAGTTGCCTAAATCACACATTGTGCCCACTACATTTACATTGAGAGCATTTATTGATGCACTATGTTCAACTGTGGACACAATTATCCTACTCATGTAGGTAGACCTGAAGACCATCTCTATAATGTGTCATGTGATAGAAGGGGCCATGCAGTACAACATACTACTCGATAGGCCTTGGATTTGTGAAATGCGTTGCATTCCCTTGATATTGCATTAGTATCTAAAGTACATTCATGAGGGACAGGTTCACGTAGTTTCATCAGATGAAGAACCATTTAAGTTCATGAACCTAGCAGATTTTCTTGGGGGTTTCATACTCCCATCAATGCACCTGGATATTTGGCCATCATCACCGGTAAAGAGGCCATGAGGCAAACCAGTAGCATGTGCTCAACCAATGCCATTTGTGTCACACAAATTGGAGCATACCACTGCCACTTCCCTAAAACCATCGGCATCAGTCATGCATTGGGATGAAAGGAGGGTGAAGGAAAAAATGGGCGAGAAAGAGATGCGTGAGCCCACGAAAATTTTCGATGAGGTTCCAACTCTTATGGAAGTCGAGGAACCCCAAGACAAAGTCAAGGAGGTGCCTTAGCTTACCTCACCTACATCTTCAGCAGGGTCATCCACACCATGGGTGACTGTCCATATTGCTAGCACCAGACTAGGCAAGTATATAGTGCAGAATGTGACCTTCGGGCCAATTTTAGAAACTGCATAGGAGATGGGCCGACCACCCACCCATCACTATCCGGTTGGATCAGTCGTACCACTAGGTGAGCCATCAAATCAAACTAACTTTATCTATGTAGGGCTGGACTAGCTTCCAATGTGAATACCCATGGATGAAGATGACGACGAACCGTTCGTAGTAAATGTTTGTTATCTATCCAACCCAGAGTATGCCATGCGAATCTTTGAGTTATATCATTGGCATGGATATGGACTTGGTCTCTTTAAACAAGGATGAAGGACTCCACTAGAACCGCATTATCAGTTAGTCATTGATAGGTTTGGTTTAGGGTTTTAGATATGAGGGCAGGATGATTTTCTTACGATATCCTTGGATCATCTGTACCTTAGTCTGATGGATGATGTGGATTTTAATCCATATCATCTTGATCCTTTCAATTTTTGGAGGAATCACCCAATGATATCTATTGTCACCACTGAGCCACTCAAAGATCATCATGAAGGGATCCTTGAGCATATTGAGACAGAACTGAACCCCAAAGATAACCTAGGATACCAAACCTGTGATACAATCGACAACACAGACGTGCAAGGGTGCAACCTCATTACTGTAAGTGATCTCAAGATAGGAGGTCTTTGTAATGAAGATGGAGTGGAGTCCACCTATGATATGAGTGGACCAGACTATGACGTAGGTTAGGAATCCTCAAATGATGATGAATCGAGGGATGAAGTCGAAGGTGCCTACGTGATGCCCTGGTACACGCAATACTTATTGCATATTGAATCGATATAGTTTGTTGAGGATATTCTTCCCACTATAGATCATTCTAAGAAATAAGTAGAGCATGTGTACTTAGAGACGTCGTATGTATGGTATAATTATCTAATTTTTCTAGATACATACGATAGTGACCAAACATTGAGATTCATGGGGTCGCATTTACCGGATCATCCTCTACCTGTGGGGGAAAATGAAGGATTCTATTATGACAGTGATGAATAGGATGAAATGGAGAGAGACTATTTAGGTCCTCATCACCTACGTCACTATCATGTTCCTTACGAAGCTGAGGACTTATGCAAAGATATTAATTTTGAGCCTCATCTCAGGGAAATAGTATCGAATGTCAACATGATTTATCACTTGTTGTTTCCCCGTCCACGCACATACATGGATCTCCTTGAGCCAAATGATCCTATACTATAGGTAGTGCATAGGGAGGATCTAGTTTTCCATAGTTTTCACAGAGAGGACCCATTCATGCCCATGCCATTAGAGCCAAATCTCGGGTATGAGAACTACATCGATGATGTAGAGTTGTTTTCGTGTGGTCCTAGAGATCAATTCCATTCCATCAATATGGTCTCCATTTATTTGACCACCCCACTTTGAAATCTAGCAGATATGTCTAGACCGATGTATCTTAATGTAGATGCTATCGACTGGGGTCGCGTTGATTCACCCGTAGAGCCTGAGGATTTCTTACCTAACGAAGAAATGTTGCAACCATTCCATTTTGTGCCAAGTTGTGCTTATTATGTTTATCACTTTGGACATGCTTCTAACACAACACATATAAATCCAGCTGATGACATCCATTTGATCCCTACACCTCACCATATTGAGGAGGGGTTGCATATGTTAGTAGAGGAAACCTTCGACGTGGATATGGACAACGATCCCACTAATCCAAAGAAGGTTAAACTCAAAGAAAGTCTCACCCCATATGAGTGTGATAGCATCATCCCTCTATTGAAATCAAGACCAAATATTTTTTCTTGGACGTACAAGGATATTGCCGGTCTAGACCCAAAATTGGTTACTCATAACCTTTCGCTAGATCTGACAAAGAAGCCAATCAAGCAAAATATTAGAAAGATGCACCCAATAGTAGCCTTAATGGTGAAATATGAGCTACAAAAGCTATTGGATGTATAATTTTTCATTTCCATTGACTATCCAGAATGGGTGTCCAATATGGTACCCGTAGGAAAACCTGATGGAAGAATCCATATTTGTATGGATTTTAGAGACCTTAACAAGGCAACACCCAAGGATTCATTTTTGTTGCCCAATATTGATGCTCTTGTAGATGCTACTGTAGGTCATGATATGCTCTCCCTAATGGATGGTTTTTTTGGTTACAACTAGATTTGGATTAAACCCGAAGACCAGCACAAAACCGCATTTACAATGCCATGGGGGATATTTTGCTACAAAGTAATGATATTCAATCTTAAAAATGTTGGTGCCACATACCGAAGGACCATGACATACATTTTTTATGACTACATGCATAAAATTCTAGAAGATTACATTGATGACTTACTAGCTAAGTCATTACTGCATGAAGAGCATGTAGAGGTCCTGAGGAAAGTCTTCGATCGCCTGATAGAGCATAATGTCAAGTTGAATCCTAAGAAGTGCATATTCGACATCACTTTTGGTAAACTCTTAGGATTCATTATCTCTAAATGAGGCATCGAAGTAGACCCAGTGAAGGTCAACACCATATTCGAGATGCGTCCTCCCTCCAATATCAAGGAATTAAGGAGCCTTCAAGGTAAGGTAGCCTCGATAAAGTGATTTATTGCTCAATTATTGGATAAATGTTGACCCATGAATCGACTGCTACATAAGGGAGTCCCATTCAATTGGGACAAGGACTACAAGGTAGCCTTTGTTGATATTAAGCAATACCTGGGAATGTCACCAATGCTAGCTCCACCAAGGCTATATGTGCTTTTTTTGCTATATATATCGGTGATCAAATTTGCATTAGGGACCATGTTATCCCAAAATAACATGCAAGGAAAGGAACAAGCCATATATTACATTAGTCAGACCTTGGTGAGTTACGAGCTAGGATATGCATATGTTGAAAATTTGTGTTTAGCAGTGGTGTTCGCTACCAAGAAATTGTGGCATTACATGCTAAGTCATACGACGTATGTTATATCAAAACAAAACCCTTTGCAGTATATGATGAGTAAAACGTATCATAATACGCGTACTGCAAAGTGGATCATGTTATTGATAGAATTTGATCTAGAATTCATAAGCCAAAAGTCCATTAAGGGACAAGTCATAGCTGATCAGTTAGCAGAGGCACCACTTTCAAATAGTAGGCCTCTGACCATTGAGCTTTTAGATGACAATTTTTGTCATATCTGAGGCTCCTGAACCCGAAGAACCAAAGAACAATGTTGATATGACTTTTTTATTCAACGGTTTGAAATGTGAGAAAGGAGGTGGTGCTAGAATAGTGTTTTTCATGCTACAAGGAGCTCCAATACCCTTGTCATTCAAGTTGGAATTTTCATACACCAAAAACAATGTTGAGTACAAAGCCCTACTGATGGGCCTCCACATAGTCATCGCCATGAATATTAAGAGACTGAACATCTTTGGTGACTCCTTTCTCATAGTAAATCAAGTTAAGGGGCTCTTTTAGTGTTGATGTCCCGTGATAAAATCCTATAAAGATCTAGTTGCCACATATTTGGCTAAATTTGAATGGTATGACATCGAGGCAATACCTCGATCATCAAACAGGTTTGTAGACACCATGGCATCTTTAGGATCTTTAATCGCTTAAAATTCATCTATGGATTTCACTACCATCCATGTCAAGATGCTCTCGCATCCAGCAGTAGAGCATGCAACCTATGATAACAAAGAATCGGTCAATATGATCAGTGTAGAACCAAAATCTGAATGGTTTTGCAAATCTAAAGACTTTCTTAAGAAGGCACCCTAGGGATCATTAATCTCTCAGAGCCCTATGGGGAGTGGTACTACCATTCACCATAGGGTTATTTCTAAGTCTGCATTTTTAAAATTAAATACATAGGGGGAGCAAGTCGTCTTAGATGTTGAAGGTAAGATTTATCAAAATTGGATGTCACAAATTAAAGACTTCCTAAAGCTTAGACTGATCCTCGAGGGATTGTTGCATACCGCAAAATGCACATTTAAATAGAAAGTGACAAAATATATCTTATTAGGAGATATTTTTTACTATAGAAGCTACGATGGAGTTCTCCTTCATTGTTTAGAGCCCCAAGAGTCATCTTGGGCAATCTCACAAGCTCATGATGGTACATGTGGTGGTCATTTTAGTGACATGGCCATCATCAAGCACATCCTTCGCATGGGTTATTATTGGCCCACTCTAGAGAAGGATTGCAATGCGTATGTCAAGAAATGCATCAAATTTCAGCATCATGCTAATCTTACGTACATTCCATCATAGGCCTTACAGCCCATCCAAGCGGCTTGGCCATTTTCTCAGTGGGGATTAGATCTTATAGGCAAGATCTCTCCTCCATCATTGGGATGGCATACATTTATAATCATAGCTACTGAGTATTTTATAAAGTGGGTGGAATTAATACCCTTAACAACAACAACTGGAGCTCGTATAGCATAGTTTATATTGGAGCATATCATAAGTCATTTTGGGATTCCATCCAAAACATCTCAGATAATGGAATATCCTTCAAGAACAAAACTATGAGAGCCTTGATGTCTAAGTACAGAATCAAGCATAGTTTTGCAACTCCATACTATCCACAAGAAAACGGGCAAGTTGAGGCCTCAAACAAGACTGTGGTAGCCATCTTGAAAAATATGGTGCAATAAAACCACAAGGATTGGCACATCCAACTACCCCTTGCGTTATGGGCTTATAGGACTAGCATTCAGATGCCCATTGGGGCAATAGTATTTTCACTAGTATATGGTGCTGAGGCCATTATGCCCTTAGAGTTGAAAATACCAATGTTGTACGTCACATTTAAAGAGTTCAACTAACGCTACTTGATGAACATCACGTGAATTCCCTGGAGCATCTTTGTGTTTATTAGGAGTGACTAAAACAAGCTTACAATATCAAAGTCCATCAAAGAGACTTTGAAGTTGGGGATATTGTGCTCAAATAGAACCAAAAGAACTCTAATTTGCCACCCGATATGAGGGAGAAATTTATGGCTAATTATCTAGGGCCCTATATCATATATGAAAATATTAGTCTGGGTACTTATCGCCTAACATTTCTAGGAGGTGTTGAAGAGCCTGAACCTCTCAACATCATCCATCTTAAGGAAATATATGCTTGAGAGCATAGTAAAAGGCTCCAAGGGTTCTTAAGAATTTCTTGGTCAATTAAAATCTCCAAAGGCATCAGTAAGCCCTTTCGTAAATACCAAAAAGGCTCCAAAGGTTCCCAAAACCGCTTGGTCATGTCAGTCAAAGGCTCTAAGAGTTTACTCAAAAACCGCTTGGTCAATCTCAGAAAGGCACCAAGGATTTCTGAAAAATCGCTTGGTCAACCCAAAAGGCTCTGAAGTCATGTACTCACCATTTGGTCATATATGAGGCTCAAAACTCATAAAAAATATAAAATCAACAAAAACAAAAAAAAAATGGTAAAGCATAAAATCCAAAAATATTTGCTTTTGCATTTTGCATTTTCATTTGCATTCATTCATGCATTCGCTGCATTGCATTGCATATAGGCATGCATCATCCATTGCATTCTATAATATAATGATTCATGGTTTTCATTCTTACAAATGACACCACGTTCATGTCTATATCATGCGCCTCTATATTTATCATAATTTGTTGCATACATACACAACGTTTATTGCTATAAGATACTTAAGTATCCAAAAATTTTATTGTCACTCAGCCATACCTAGTGGGTCTCTCAGGTGTTGTAGAAAGCTTGCTTTGCTTTTGTAGATGAGGTCAATAGTTGGGATAGTGCTTGAAATATTAGGATCATGTCACTAAGCAAAATATTTAAAATCCTGCTAAGATAAGAGAGAATGAAAGCTACGAAAATAATCCTAGGTCTCTAGAGAGATGGGTTTTATTACCTACTTGTCTTGCAAATAGTTTGGTCTAGAGTGGTGAACCTTGGCAAAAGGACAATAATTTCCCCTACTCGTACATAGATACACAGTTTAAATCTCAGATCAAAATTCAAAGTTCAAAATTTAAAGTTTACAATTCAAAGCTCAAATCTTAAAATGACATAGTGAATCAAAAGCACTATATAAATCCCTTGCTCAAGAAAAATGAGAATAAATAGTGATTTTTATCACTCAAAGTAAAACATGAAAAATAGTGATTTTTATCACTACATATGAGCAAGTATCAAAAAATGGGGTGAGAACTTGAATCCCTGGATTGTTCACCATTCAAAAGCCATAGAGTGAACCCCGATTGCAGCAATGGGTTGAAAGAGTCCCACCTGCTCCCGGAGTAGTAATTCTATTGGGTGATCCCTAACCGCAACAATGGGTTGAAAGAGTCCCACTTGCGTTTATAGGGGTAGTCCTGATCAATTTGCAAGATAATATAGCTCTAGGTACCTAGGGTTGTCTAGCATTATAGTCCAATCAAATTTGAAACAAGGATGATATGAAAATATGAGGAACCCGGTCTCACATATGGGTTGAAAGAGTCCCGACTGACATCTGGGGTATGCCTATGATCTATCTAAAAATACTCACATGCACACATAGGGATAATGAATAGTTGGGTCTTTCAAGGCAAAAGCCTCATCCAACAGAAGCCTTGTATAGTTAGTATGTGACATTTGAGAAGTCTACTAGGGTGTTTGAGTCTCATGGAAAACCTTAAAAACAATTCTCTAATAGCAATAGCATACCAAATATTGCAAGTCATCCAAAAATAAATCATGCCAATCATGAAAATTGCAAAATAACTCATGTTAATTGCAAAGTATCAAATTCAGGATACATCATTACAAGTAAACACAAAGTTTACAAGATATAGGATAGATACCAGATGGATATTAGAAATGATATTTAGATGGCCACTAACTATATCATGCATATCTCAAAATGTAAAAGAAATATCAAGTGACATATGATATCACCCATTTCATACCATTTCATATCATTGCATCTCATATATGGGTGTTTAAATGAGTAAATTCTTGTAATGAGGATTTACAATTATATTCATGATTGTTATACATTATGTGGTGTCATTCCATTAGATTGATAAACACGTATCACATTGATTCCTTAAATTTTAAGTGATTAAGGCATACATGTTCATTTACATAAAATCATTACCATGTAAATAATGCATTACATCCATTGCATCAGCATATCGAAACACATGCATAAATTAAATGCATGCAAAGAAAGAAAAATCAAATATGCATTTAAAGAAAAACATTGCATCAATAAGCATCTATCATCAAATCACACATCTAAGCATCTAGATCACTGCATACCATCATCATAAAGTAAATAGCTATCTAGTGCATGTCATCCATACATCACATCATATAGCATCAAATTAACATAAGCATTGCATACATGTGCATCAAATAAACAGAAAAACCAAAACATATAAACAAGTACACATAATGAGCCATAAATGATCAAGTCATATCATATATAAATATATGTCCAAAAGAGTACATCAAGAGTACAAAATTCCTACAGGCTATAATCGTGTAGGTCCTAGACCTTACACCAAAAATGATACATATGTATAAATTTAGCCTATATCTGGTAGAGCCCTAGCTCTGGCTTGCTCCCTTAAATTGGAGCTCTCACCACCCACCTTAGCCTTGTGCCTTGGAGCCTACTCTATAGTTGGATCTGGTGCCTGATGTGCACCCTAATGAGGGCCCTATGTACCACCTATCTCGAAGAGGTCTAGCACACGGGATATTGGTATGTCTACACGGCTAGACCTGTGACTCGAGGTTGCACCCATCTCCTTGTGAATCCTGTGAGAGCTGCCACCATGTGTGCTAGATGACATGTGTGTCCTCTCTATCCTATGAGTCCTCTAGCTAGATCTCACCATGGACTTTTCTAAAGTTCAGGATATGGTCCTCTGAGACCCTATAGCATGTTTATCCTCAGGTACCTCCAAGCCCCTCAATATGATATATCCCTCTAGCTAAGAGATGTGAGTTGCCCTCACATTGCAAAGGTCATTTCCCTCCTCTATGAGGGAAGTGAGCCACCTGACCTCTACCATAGGATCACCACCTCCTAGAAATGTAACTGATGGAGCAGCTAGAGGTCCCATAATAATCTGAGAGGATGGAGGATCCCCCCTATGTGCCCTGAGTAGATCTCTCTCTACAACAACCTCACCCCACTGTGCCAGTGCCAAATCATGTGCACTAGTGAGCTCATAAACCTAAATATATTTCACTATAGCCTGCACTGTAAGACTCATGATCTACTCCTGAGCCTCAGCTAGCCACCTATCTCGATCAGCTAGCTTCACCTCCAAACTGGCGATAGTAGTATCTCACTCTAGCTGCTGAGTCTGATACCTCCCAAGATGACTCTGTAAGTTAGCAACCTGAGCTAGGAGTAGCCCTTCCACATTGTCAAGAGGGACCTCACCCTCCTTGGAAGCCTCCTCATCTACATCAACATCCATAGGGAGGTCATCCTCTGCTACAACCTCTGCACCTCATCCACTGTCAATCTATTGTCACACCCTACGTTCATCTGGGTCAACCGTTGCCTCTACCTGGTCATCTACCTTGCCTAGAGGCCCTGATTCGTACCATCGTAGCATTGAATACCAAGCATCATATTTTGGGGTGGTCCTAGCCCTATCAACTCTAGACTCCTAGAATTCATCAACCTCATCTCCTAATGTTGTAGGCTAAATCCATGGTAGATGTATCTCCAAGACTAGATGCCTATAAGAAAAAGGAATCTCTGGAATGTCCTGCATGAGGTCGAACTACCGTAGGAGCCGAGAGTAGAATTGGTACTCCCTAATCTTGACCTTCCAACTGAGTAGTCATATGTATCTTAGAGTCTATCGTAGGCACTCACCAACCTCTGTCCAAGCTGGGTAATCCATGTAGGGATGCCACTCAATGTCATTTGGCCCAAGTGATGCAAACTATGTAATGTAGTGCTCAGTATGGCTAGCATGGATCCTGCTCCCGAAGCCCTCATCCTCATGAGGCTTGCATGTGGCATAGCACTGATGAGCATCATCAATATCTATAATGTGTAGTGGTAGCTCTTTAGGATGCTCTATCTTGATGTGCTACCAATCCTAGATCTGTAGCAGCAGGTTGCAGCTCATCCTGCTGTGGCTCCAATTAGTAATCAGGTATAACTCCCTGTAAATATGGTATAGTAGAGTGCTACCCTAGGCCAATCATAGTGGTTGATACACAGAGCTCTAAGTCACTATCTTGACACTGTCCAGGAGGTTCCAGGGAATCCTTGCGCTTGAGGAGTCTGGAAGAACAACCTGCACCACCAGGTGCATAAATATGGCCTCCCTCATGGAGAAGATCTACTCACCCTACCAGTATCCAATATGAACTCTTTCATGATCAATATTTCGTTGAGCCTCCCAGCTCTGGTCATCGAAGATCACATAAAAAATGGGCTCCTTATCCCTATAATTAGAAGAGGTGATGGCCTCACCATCAATAGGGATCCTAAAGATCCGATAGACGTTGTTGAGTGGTATTTTCACCCGATTGTGAAAACACACTCTCTAATAGGATTTGGGTTCCAAATCCCCTCTTGCAAATAAATTAAACAAGTAACTTCTCCAAGGTCTTCGCTATGTTAGCATTTTGTATGAATAATAATGTTCAGTTCGAATGCTTGGAACACCTTAGTGATTGCAAGTAACTGTAAACAAGGGGCACTGTGGTTTATTTTATTTTGAAATTTAATATTTTCATTTAATCAGAATTAACTCAATGTGAATTAATCTTAATGATGAAATTTATTTTCGATTTCGGTCGATTTTCAAGTATTTTATTTCAATGATTGTAAATTCGACTAAAGTTAGATTTTTGGGAAAATAAAAGTACAGAGAATAAAAGAAATGAAAATAAAATGCAAAGAAACTAAAATTAAAGTACGTTCAAAGTGTTATGATTCCTATTTTGACATAATTGAAGATAATAAGGTTTTATGCATACAACCTAACCTATTGAACCTACAAACTCACACAATCCAGATAAATTAGGTGTTGGTTTCTGGGATTTTAACTGTGATTTTCAGATTTAGACATTCGCATGAAGCAACCAAGAAAACTTGTATTAAACTTCACCTATAAGCCTAAAAATCTGAAAAGGGGAAGAATGAACATTAAATCTAGCATGCAGAAAATAACTCCTTTCTTTTCAATGAGATGCAACTCCCTGTAATTCTGTATTAAAGATAATGTATCAGTTTACAAGTACAGAATGTTTCTAGTTTTAACAAAACTAGAAAAAGTGGAGGAAAATGCTCCAAAAGCAGGCCCAGAATGGCCTATCACCTTCAGCTCTGCAACTCTACCCGTAGCGGTTTTCGACCCTCGTACCAATCTGTGCTTCTACTTTTAAACTTTTTGGCAATGCTCTCTATTTCACCCTGTGACGCTTCGCTTCATCTCCCAGATCGCTTAGTTTCATCTTCCCCGCCTCTTCGTCATTTTTGACTTTCTGCTCTACATCGAAACGTTTGATCTTCTCTGTGAACTGTAACGCTTCCCATGATTCTTATACCTTTATGCCATGTGTTCAGTGCTGCCCCTGTATGTTCTGTAATGGCTCATCGTGAATCATGAAAAAAATAGCATGTCACGATATCATGACATTTTCTATCTGCAGCTTTGTTCTTCCACCTGTATCGTGAAAACAAGACATGTCGCGATATCACGACATTTTTATACCCGCAGCTTTATTCATCTTCAAGCACCTTGAAAATGAGACATGTCATGATATCGTAACGTTTTTCCATTTTGGGCCGCATAGATGCAACCTATCGTGAAATCATGTCGTTTTTCTTTGATCCAAATCGTGAGTTTTTTTTTGCTATCTTTTCTGTCATGAAATTGTGACATTTTTCCTTGCTTAGCTTACATCATTGTGAATCAATGAGATATGTCACTTTCGTGACATCTTTCTATCTTTACCTCCTTTCCTGTCGTGATTTCATGACACTTTCTTTCATTTGTTCCTTCCTCACTTTCCTACCATGAAAACCTGACATGTCGTGATATCGTGACATTTTTTATCTTTGCCCTTCATCTCGTCTTCAGGTCACGAAATGGCGACATGTCGCGATATCGCGACAACTTTGCATTGACTCCTCTTCTTCCTATGATTTCATGACATGTCGTGGTTTTCGTGTGCTTCTTCCTTTGCTCTTTCTCTCTCCTCGTCCCTCCGCGCGTTCGAGGTTGCCGCGCGCGAACGGAAACTTTCATTTTTGGCCGCGACGGCAACATGTCACGGATATCGCGACATTTTCATTTGATGGAGAATGTGGGATATCGCGACAATTTTCTTTTCTTGCTTTTCTTTGCTCTTTTAACATCGCCCTCAATATTCTTGGAAAGTATGCAAAAGGGTGGGTCCCCAATTTTGGGTGTGTTGTGGAGCAACCACAACAAATGGCGACTCTGCTGGGAAATGCTCCTGAGCATTTCGGTGAGAACCTAACCTAAAATATACAAGCTTAGATACAAGCATCAGCACATAAGAGATAAAAAAAATGTCAATAGATCAAAAATACATGAAACATTAGAATCATTAAGTATTAGCTCGGTGTGTGCAATGTGCTCCATTTTCTATAGTTTGAAATTGATCAACATTCCATTGTCAGTTTTACATGAATGCATATGTGAGATTGTGAATTATTTATGCATCCTGATAAATATGCTTAGAGATGTAGCAATCTGCTTTATAAAGACTTTAAACCTTCTAATATCATATACCAACATTTAAAATTATCAAACCCTCTTAGGATCAACTATATGTATAATGAATTGATTTATTAGATCCCAAAGTTGGTTATGTGTCACCACCATCTTGAACCCTTGTGCAAGTGAAAGTGAAATCAGAGTTTTGGGGAATCATATTCCCAACCTAAGTGAGATGGTAATTTAACCCTATCCTTACTACTCTGATATGGAATTCATTACCTCACTTTGAGCAAAATGATTTAACCAGTTATGGATGAAATTGTCAAGCTAGTCTATCCATTTGAGCAGTCAGTGGTATTTTTTTTAGACAAGACATGCTGCCATGCATGAGCATACTCCACTTCCCCGCTTTATTTTTTTTTTTTATTGGACCTTTGGGATGACTACCCATCCTTGAGGGACATGTAGTACGATCCTTCCAATCCAATATTAAGATGAAATAGGAAATATTAATTAATTTTTGTTTCTTGGACCTTGGGGATGACTACCCATCCTTGCGAGGGACATGTAGTACGATCCTTTCAATCCAAGATTTATGATGACATGGGAAACATAGAAGCTTTGGGGAATTGGATTCTCAACCTAAGCGAGATGAGAATTATGTCCTATCCTTACTACTCCATGTAGGTCAAATCAAAGCTTTGGGGAGTTGGATCCTCAACCTAAGTTTGATGAGGATTTAACCCTATCCTTACTACTCTATTTTAGGCTTTAAGCTTTATGGAAGTGGTAAAAACCATTTTAAGGATCATGTTGCATGATAGGATAGACCCGAAATATTTTTTTCTACCTTTTCTCCCAAGTATGGTTTTGATATTTTGCTCAAGATCCTCTTTATTGCAGAACATGCTTAGTTCAATAGAGTTCGGCATCGTTCCCAACCTTAGGATTTTTTTTTATGTTATAGAATAACCCTAAGAGGATTTGACATTTTTTAATGATTGTATTTGAAATGTATATGCAACTAAGATGGCATGTATATGCAAAGTGGGATATAATATGAATGCATTGCCTTTTTGAATTGTGGATAAAGTATTGCCATAATTTGTAAAAGACAATTCATGCATCACAAGTTTTAAACGATATTATTTAAAATGTTTGTGTTACTTGGAGCTTTCTACAACACGATTCCAATGTTTCATATTCTCCTAATCTTAGGCATAAGTTGACATCTCCATTTTTTTTTAAACCAAACATGTCCAGAGGACCAACACACAAAACTTAAAACCAAACCCAAAAAATAATTCTAGAAAATGAAAACTTGAAAACCCACACCAAAAACCAAAAATTATATACACTATTGTACAAGATGGTGCAAAAATTTGGGCCATCATTTGCCCGGATCCCAAATACGGTTAGCACATTTTGAAAGACATTGAACATTAGGTGCATACCAAGCTTTGCAAAAATGCAAGAATAGAAGTAAGCCAAACAATATTCCAATTCCCATTATGCCTTTCTCACTCCGCCAACTTGCTTGGATAACGTTAGCAATTTTATTTTGAAATTTTAATTCATTGAATTGATAAGACAATAAATGGTTTTCAATATCTTCTTGTCTATTCATGAAAGTATCCACTTCATAATTCGACTCATGATTTAAAATTAGGTTTCCTTTTCAAATGTGAGATGTTGCAAACAAGAGCCTATTTCTAAAAGTCTTGAATCAAATCATTTTCTAGGATTTTAAAGCAATCAAAATAATTCAAGACTTGACAAGCATCAACAAAATTTGACATTTCCCCATTAATGATATTAGCATCCAAAGGGACACCATGTAACCTATCACTTAAAAAAAATTTAGCTACTACCAACGGTAAAGATTTCATCTTGTCATCCATACTCAACCCATCATGATTAAAATTTACCATAACTTGATGAGTGTTAGTAGCCTTTTCTTTTTGTCTTCTTCATCATCCAACACTTGTTCAAAAACACCAAAGTTAGGCACCCAATCAAACATGCGTCCATCTTTTTCAAAACGGGAGCCTAGTTTTTCAAGATATGTGTCGCGTGATACCTTTCCGTGATCAATGTATTGAGTTGCCTCGAAATCCACATTTTCATTAGGATCATCAATATTATCAAACCCAAACCGCTTAGGTTTTGTAATTTCATCATTTTGATATGGCCTAAACATTGTAGAAGCAATAGGTGGATCAATATTTTTGATTTCTTGCCCCTCAAGTGGAACAAAAACATTGATTCTCCTTCTTCATCCTGTAGTAGAATCATTATCCTCTCCAACCTTTGATGCGATTCAACCCTCTTCCAAAACATTCTCAGATTGTGCCGGACTTGTAATATCCTCATATGAAAAGGCAATTGTATTACATGTATATCAATAGGCACACAAAATTCATGAAGATTTGGAGTGAGCATACTCTTCCCAAGAATCATAATGACACTTTCAAAATCAAATTGTGATGCCAACTATTTCTCATCATCTTTTAATCATCAACATGTTTCTATAAAATTTATCTTCACCTTCCTTAGATGGTTCAATACTTCCAAAATTGGGTTATTGCTTGTATTCAAATTGATAAGGCTATCATAATCCACATGTGTAACCCATGATTCACGTTTAACATAATTTGGAAGGTGTGAAATTTTGAGGCCATTACTTTCAACAATGTCATCCAATGTGCATCCAAAATAGATTCATCCTCATAGAATTCATCTTTGGTGAGTCAAGGGTTCAATCATGTTTCAATACTAGTTGGTTCTAGTACTCCTCCCTTGCCTAAAATCATATTCTTATGAAAATCATTGAAATTGATTTTAGAAACATATTTTGAATCAATATGAGTGTTTTGGATTTGATTCACACTTAATAAAGATGGTTGATCTTGCATAGTAAGTTGAGGATTTTGAAATTGATTAAATCTTGAGAACGATTGTTGATTCTGAAATTGATTCAAACTTGAACTCGATTGAGGTGGATAAATCATCGGGTGGGTAATGGAGGTATTAAATTATTGAAGATTATATGATCCAAAACCCACACCATAATTTTGATAATTCAATTTTTGCTCAATTGCCATTGCTTGAGTATAGGCTTGTGACAAAGATGTGATTTGAGGCATCCCTCGCAAATATGTGGAAGTGAGTGGGTCATTAGAATTGATGTATATTTGGAGAGCCACTTCTTCTGAAAGAGCATAAAATGTCATTAATTGAGTGTATAGTCCAAAGAACCTTTCAGAAAATGATTTTACGTTTTCACTTGGTCCTTTTTTAATAGTGAAAAACTGCTCATACATGCGGATTGGGTCAACTTGCTTTTTATTGAATTGATTAAGAAATGCTGCCTCTAGTTGAGCCCAAGAAGTGATAGACCCCAATGGTAGACTTGTAAACCAATCATATGCCACTTTTTCCAAGGTGTACAGGAACATTTTACAAGCAACATCATCATACCAACTTGTTAAGTGATTTGCACAGAATTTGAATGCTTGAATGTGTTCTGCAGTATTTGTCCCATTAAACAAAAATCGAGGAAGACATCTCTCAAAACCAACAGACAAATAATGTTGAACTCCTGGTATGTTCAATGGGCTACCTATAATCCACGGTGTAAACATAGCCATTAGTGAATCTTAAAGAATATAACTTTAATACTCAATTTTTTTTTTTTTTTTAAATCAAATCAAATCACATTATTCCTGTATGAACAATCAAAGCGTTAGGAAAGTGCATAGCAATTCATGTCCTCATTTTAACAATACAAACTTGTATTGTTAATAGAAGGCTAAATATAATAACCAATAGGGCATGAAATATTCAAAATTGACATCCCTGTAGCACTTAAATCACACTGAAATAAACCAATTCAGGCCCCTCCTTCTAGCCCAATCTCTGAGTGGTATTAGAGGAGGCCGAAGATGCTAATCAAATGGACTTGAAATATTTCTTTACCCTTATATATTTTTAACCCCGTACACATCTAAAATCATGATAAAATAAACCTTTTCAGCCCTCCTTCTAGCGCCAATCTTTTGAGTGGTATTTTCACCCGATTGTGAAAAACACTCTCCAATAGGATTTGGGTTCCAAATCCCCTCTTGCAAAGAAATTAAACAAGTAACTTCTCCAAGGTCTCCACTATGTTAGCATTTTGTATGAATAATAATTTTCAGTTCGAATGCTTGGAACACCTTAGTGATTGCAAGTAATTGTAAACAAGGGGCACTGTGGTTTATTTTATTTTGAAATTGTAATGATTGTTCATTTAATCAGAATGAACTCAATGTGAATTAATCTTAATGATGAAATTTATTTTTGATTTCGGTCAATTTTCAAGTATTTTATTTCAATGACTGTAAATTCGACTAAAGTTAGATTTTTGGGAAAATAAAAGTGCAGAGAATAAAAGAAATGAAAATAAAATGCAAAGAAACTAAAATTAAAGTACGTTCAAAGTGTTATGATTCCTATTTTGACAAAATCAAAGATAATGAGGTTTTTTGCATACAACCTAACCTATTGAACCTGCAAAATCACACAATCTAGATAAATTAGGTGCTGGTTTCTAGGATTTTAACTATGATTTTCAGATTTAGACATTCGCATGAAGCAACCAAGAAAACTTGTATTAAACTTCACCTATAAGCCTAAAAATCTGAAAAGGGGAAGAATGAACATTAGATCTAGCATGCAGAAAATAACTCCTTTCTTGTCAATGAGATGCAACTCCCTGTAATTTTGTATTAAAGATAATGTATCAGTTTACAAGTACAGAATGTTTCCAGTTTTAACAAAACTAGACAAAGTGGAGGGAAAATGCTCCAAAAGCAGGCCCAAAATGGCCTATCACCTTCAGCTCTGCAACTCTGCCCGTAGCGGTTTCTGACCCTCGTACCAATTTGTGCTTCTACTTTTAAAATTTTTGGCAATGCTCTCTGTTTTGCCCTATGATGCTTCGCTTCATCTCCCAGATCACTTCATTTCATCTTCCCTGCCTCTTTGTCATTTTTGACTTTTTGATCTACATCGAAATGTTTGATCTTCTCTATGAACTATAACGCTTCCCATGATTCTTATACCTTTATGCCATGTGTTCAGTGCTGCCCTTGTATGTTCTGTAATGGCCCGTCGTGAATCGTGACAAAAATAGCATGTCGCGATATCGTGACATTTTCTATCGTGACATTTTCGTGACATCTTTCTATCTTTACCTCCTTTACTGCTGATAGATCACAAAAACGCAACCTGTCACGATTTCGTGACACTTTCTTTCATTTGTTCCTTCCTCACTTTCCTATCGCGAAAACTTGACATGTCGCGATATCACGACGTTTTTTTATCTTTTCCCTTCATCTCGTCTTTAGGTCACGAAATGGCGACATGTCACGATATCGCGACAACTTCTGCATTGACTCTTCTCTTGCTGCCTTCGACCGCAATTTCATGACATGTCGCGATATCGTGACATTTTCCACTTTGTCTTTCTCTCTCCTCTATGAACCATGATTTCATGACATGTCGCGATATCGTGACATTTTTCACTTTGTCTTTCTCTCTCCTCTATGAACCGTGATTTCATGACATGTCGTGATATCACAATATTTTTTGTCAATGCTTCTTCCTGCTTGCTTTGACCATGATTTCACGACATGTTGCGATATCGTGACATTTTGAGTCTTCAACTTGGTTCTTTGTCTTGCACTGCAATTTCACAACACGTCACGATATCGTGACATTTTCTCTTCATGATGCATTCTGCTGCTCTTAGCCGTGAAAACGTGACATGTCATGAAATCGCGACAATTTTCTTTCCACTGTACTTTTGTTATTTTGAACCGCAAAAACAAGACATTTTCATTTTCTGGCCGCGACGGAGCAACATGTCACGATATCGCGACAACTTTCATTTTTGACCGCGATGGAGCAACATGTCGCGATATCGGGACATTTTCATTTTCGGCCACGACAAAGCAACATGTCACGACATCACGATAACTTTTCATTTTTGGCCTTTCTTTGCTCTTTTAACATCTGAGCCACTGCAATATTCTTGGAAAGTGTGCAAAAAGGGTGGGTCCCCAATTTTGGGGTGTGTTATGGAGCAGCCACAACAGACGTCCTCTAGGGTAACTGTCATTTCACCTGTAGGTAGGTGAAAGGTTTTGGTCTATGTATTCAAGCATCATGCCAACGCGGTCAAGTAGGCTTGATCCACTCTAATAGTGGTAGATCTAGAACATAGCTAAAGTCGATGGCTCTGAACCATCTCTGCTCCCTCAAGAGTGAGCTATCCATGGAGAGTCTTAAGAATGTCTAGCTCGCGTGCTCTAGAGGTCAATATATGAAATAAAATCATGGCATAAGAAGAAATCTAACTAAAAATACAAGCAAAAAACATTTAAAAACGACCTAAAAAATGTTAAAACATCTAAAAATTGATAAAAAATACAAAAATATGTCATCAGGCAATCATAAAAATAAAAAATATCAATTAGGCAAGCCATAAATGCATTAAATAAAATTAATTGCATATTAAACCTTAGATAAGTTAAAAATTTGATAAAATTTTCCTAAAGTCTGGGAACCACGGGTCAACCCTACGGTTCGCATGCGGTCAAAAATTAACCGTTGGAATTTAAGTGCAGACCATAGATAATAGTTGCGGTCCCCAATCGGTAAATTAGGAACCGTAGCTGGTACCTGCGGTCTCCGATTAAGACTCTATCGCGGTCATTTCCCCAGCTAAAAAACAAAAAAAATAATAAATAAATAACA
Source organism: Wollemia nobilis (assembly GCA_028583015.1). Taxonomy (NCBI): domain Eukaryota; kingdom Viridiplantae; phylum Streptophyta; class Pinopsida; order Araucariales; family Araucariaceae; genus Wollemia; species Wollemia nobilis. The sequence goes on along the minus strand of JAQPPZ010005189.1, from coordinate 302,943 downwards.
AAATTGTAAACCTAACTAGCCTAATCTAATATGAGGTTCATTACCATCGGTTTAATGAGGTTAATTTTCTACATTTCTTAAATGGGGTTAATTTTAAACTAGTATTGAATGTGAGGTCTAGGTTTCAAATTACCTTAACCCCACTGCTGCCTCGGCTAGATGAAGCTTGCTCGTGGTCTGCCATCGTGTGGTGTGTAAGGTGTTGAGTTTAAATTTTGGTAGGGTTTTAGGTTAGGTTTATTTTTTGTCGTCCAAAGCTCTCTAGTTGTCAATCGATATCAAGTAATAATGAAACAAATTTAAAAATTGAGCCTTTTATAAGCTTGTTCAATTTTGGGTGGATCACAGCTGACCCCTGTAGTCTCAAAATTAGGGTTTTCTAACCGTAGGCCCTATCCGTGGTTCCCAAAAATTGCAAAAGGCAACTGCATGTGCTAGAAGCAGTGTTTGCAACTGGTAGCCAATTCAATAAAATCCCACTATGGGAAGGTCTAAAATAACAAATTAATTACTCCTAATGGATCAAATTTCAATAAAAGCAATCAAATTTTGTAAATTTGGTGATGTTCAAGCACCAGGATCAATTCAAAAATTCAAAATTAATAAACAAAAAAATCAAATAATTCAAAAGCCAAATGCACCTCGTATCCAGTTATTTACCCTATATACTTGGCGGTTGTAGTGACTTGTGATCCATACAATCCGACATGATGAGTAAATTACCATAAGGACATTTGGGGTAAAACTGTCATCATTGACTTGACATGCTTATTTTCAATCCCTAAGAAGGCCTTCAAGGCTGGACCGCTCCATGGGAACGAGGCATTTCGTGTCATGTCTCCTATGACATATTTTTAGCAAATCATCGATAACTTTATTCAACACAAAACTAATTAGATTTGTATTATTTCGATTCCCTAATATGGCTATTGTAGCCTGACTACTTCATGGGATAGAAATGTGCAATCACTATTAATAGTTAGAATCAGAAGTTGAACTAGGCCTAGCCAAGGCATTAATATGCTCAAATCTAAATTTTTTTAGATCATCCATGGTGGTCAAGCGACATCGTTGCTTTAATCATTGTCATTACCCTCATCGACTCATCACTTGAGGGGGTAGTCATAATATCAAATCATAATCAAAATCAATAGAAGATCTCGGAGATCGTAGATCCCTTGATATTTTCAAAATTGCATTCATCCTTGTGAATCATTGTCAACAGCTATCATAAGCTTACCCCTTTTCTTGAGGAAAATAGCAAATATGAATTTTGCTTGTTGTTCTCTGCCTTTCGGATATATGGGTTAGAAGATACCTATGGAATGCGCAGCTGCATCGAATGAGATGAGAAGGGCACAAGATTTTCAAATGTAATTCTTTCACCTAGTTGGAAGCAATGATTCTAGGATGCATGTCCTTTTGCTAAATAAGATGCATCTAATGTTGATCTAACTAATGATCATCATAGAACCTTTGGCATCATTTTAGGAGGTCTTTTTTTGCTCAGCGTTGTTCGATCTCACAACGTATCTCAAAAGGGGCATCTGTAGACACCTAAAATACGTCATGTTGATGGTGACTACTCATATGGACATGCTATAAGACCATATGGAGAATCTTGGACAGACTCCAAGATAGAGCATTGGTTTTAACAACTCAATTTGGGCTCCCTGGCCTAATCAGTCTAAATCACAGTCTAGACCTACGGTCTATAGGTTGAACCATGGTTGACACCTATGGTTTGCATTATGAACCATAGCTATAACCTACGGTCTTAACTAGAGTTCAGTTGGCCTTCATTCGAGCCAAATTGGTTTGAACGACCATTTGTTTTAGAAGAAGGTGGTTAAAGGATGGAAGCTTCCAATCCAACTGTCCTAACCACCCCTTCTTGATCTTGGCTTCTCCATGAAGCCACCCCTAGCCCTTGGGTAGTCTTATAAGTACCCCTTCAAATTAGGGCAAAGATATCAAGCAAGCATTGGAGATTAGAGTAGCGAAGCCCTGTCAAATTGTGAACTCACTTGAGTGCACTAAGAGAGAGATTTGTTGCTATCACTTTTCCAACTCAACCATCATGACAATTGTGCCATGGATGCCCTAAGGAGCTAGAGAGCCAAGAAATGCCAATTTGGGCAAACAGAGGCCTTAATCAACAATTCAACCGCCAAACTTGTCAGAGGACACTGAGGTGACCCTTGATCATCAATTTGACAAGGAGGATCAAGCCCACTGCCCTTGAATTGGAGGGCAAATCCATTTGGTTTCTCACCCCAGCTTTTAGCTACGATTTATAGTGCAGACCGCTCATCAGAGCTATGGTTTGCAACAGATGATAGATCCCCTTACCATTTTATTTCCAGTGGACTTAATTAGGATAGATTAATAATTTTCATGGATTAGTTACAATTTTAGAGCTTTCTGAACAGTAGAATCAGTGTTAGAGCAACTTGATTACATTAGCATAGAGTGGGCAATAATGGTTTCTTTATATGCTTTTATGCTTCATTTCATGTAACTGAACCATTCAATACTTAGTTGCTACATTCTTTTATGCATTTTCTTGGATCTTTATCAATTTAGCATAGTTTAGACATAGCTTGTATACTTTCTTGATTACATGCTTTTTATGGCTTTTTCATGCATTTATCCTTTAAAGGGCCTCATTACGAGAGGCTACCTATTTGTTTAACTATCCTCTATTGTTTCTTGACCGTAGGGATTTACATTCAAAGGAGTCTATATCATAATCCTTCCTCAATGTAGAGAAGAGGGTCTACTCCACTCTAAGGTAGTTCGTGTCACCCTACAAAGGCATCTTGATTATCACACCTATATTTGAAAGAGAAGCAATTACAAGAACCTCATTGTAATATTGTATCAACATGATTATCCCTAAGAGGGATGTACTTATAACCCGGATTTGACCTCATAATGAAATAAAGTATTTATTACTTATTTTGTTGTCATTTATTGATTGTATGCATTTTGTTATCATTTTTATTTATTACGAAGAGGATTCTGATCAGGTGTGAGCCTTTATGGTGGATACACTCATGTGTCACCAAGCAGTTTGGGATATGCCAGGACATCCTAGATGAGCCAGTTCTTTATCGCTACCTTAAGGTGGAGAGAGACATAGCCTGGCCTACTGTGACTCCACTGGGGGATGAGGATGATGTCTTGTAGGATTCAAGGCTTATAGATGCTGGGGCTATAGCACTTTATGATTCTTGGTGGACTACTAGGTTGTGGTGAGGTGGTGGTCCACTAGGTAGGGCTAGAGTTGAGGTAGCCTTAGAGGCAACAATTGAGGGCCTAGATGAGATATAAGTTTACCAAAGGATAAAGGGTGGTTGAGGTGAGGCTCTAGTAATAGAGGAGGATCCTCATGCTAAGGAGGAGGCTAAGGAGGATCTCGATGATGAGGTATCATAACCTCAGACCCATATCGCTAGCTTGGAGTCACATCTATAGGTTGGAGGGATCCAGATATTAGAGAGGGACACATCCATGGCAACTCTACAGGTATAATTGAGGGTAGCATAGGATCAGTTAGTACAAGGATAGATGTAGTGGTAAGGATTTGAGGAGGAGATGACATCTCTCTAGGTACAAATTTCCACTATTGACACTGAGATACAGAAGATCACTAGGCAACGTGATCTTCTCTAGGCTTATCTAGATGCTATCACCATAGAGTGAGACTTACTTCGGTCTACGATGGGAGGTCCCTCAACTTTATAGGTTGCTTCTACTACTCCAGCCATATCGATACTAGTAGGTTTGGATGTGGGTGCAGAGATCCAGAGATAGTGTATCCTTGTTTAGGAGGCTAATACCTAGCACTCTTCAGATGTGGCTCACATCGCTCTCTTGGAGGGAGAGATCAAATTGCTTGGGGGTGAGGTGCCAGAGAGGACTACTACTGTAGGGTCCTAGTGGACTAGGACATGGGATACAGGGTAGTAATATACATGATCCAACCATAGGACTCAGCGAATAGAGCGATCCTCAGGTACCAGCTCCAAGTGAACTCATTGGGAGGGTGGTACTGGTGGAGAAGACTCCCACACAGGGGGTGCAGGACCTGCTTAGTACAAATCTTGTCAAATGTTTGTACCATTTTTGGGTGTAAGTTTTGAGGACCTACACAGTTATAGCCTATGGGTATTTTGGACATATGCCTATATACTTTGTTTTTGACACACACACACACACACACACATATATATATGATATGATATGATATGACATTTTATGAGACTTATTATATGTGTAGATTTTTATTGTTTTATATTTATGAGATGCATATGGGTGCAATTCTTACATGTTATGTTTATCTGATGCTATATGATGTGATGTATGGATGACACTAACTAGATAATGGATATATGCCTAGATATTGTGATCTAGATATGTATATGGACTACTATGATGTATGCATATGGATGCAATGTTAGATGTTAAATGCATGTTTAATTTACTTGTATGCATTTAATTTATGATGTTAGGATATGATGAATGCAATGTATGTAATGCATATTTACATGATGTAATCTAGTGTAAATGAACTTGTATGTTTTAATCACTTAAAACATAAAGAATGAATGCAATATGAGTTAACAATATAATGGATGACACCACATAATGTATAACAATCATGAATGTAATTGATATATCTTATCATAATAATTAATCAATTAGACACCCATATGTGATATGAAATGATGTATTGTTTCTACTCATAAGCTTTTATAATTTAAAAGATATGCACAACATAGTCAGTGGTCGTCTAAATATCACTGTTGATATTCATCCAGTATCTAACCTATGTTATGAACACCCCTTAATAAAAAAAATATTATAAAAATAAATTGATAATTGATGACTTGAAATGAGTTGTTGCTATTTGGAAATTTTTGAGGTTTTCCATGAGACTCAAACACCCTAGTTGACTTATCAAAAGTTGTATAATGACAATACTAGACTTTTGAAAGATAAAGCTTTCACTATGAAAGACCAAGCTATTCCTTACCCTTGTGTGTGCACATGAATATATTAGATAAAACATAATCATATCCCAATGCCAAGTAGGATTCATTCATCCCATTGATCTATTAGAGATCCTCAAATGTTCACCTGATCCTAGGTTTGGACTTAGTTGGATTTGACCACTAGGAATTCCAAGCCACCTAAATCTAGATCATTTATGAATTGCTAGACCTATCCCAATATTAGGTAGGATTCATTCAGCCTATTTTTATATTGGGGATCACTTTATGGCTTTCGAGTATTGACCATTCTAGGGATTCAAGCTCACCCCCTTCTTTTCTTTAGTTTATTGGGATGCTTGCTCATATATAGTGATAAAAATCACTATTTATTTTATATTTTGTTTTTTATTTTTTTTTGAGCAAGGGATTTGATTTGATTTTGGGATTTTTCTCCTTTTTGTAAGCAAGGTATTTCTTGGGTAGGAGGTAACTTATCCTTTTTCCAATGACCTCTACTCTAGACCATTGCACCTCACAAATGAGAAAGTAACAAAACCTTTCACTTTAGGTGACCTAGACCACTTTGTGGTGTTCGTCCTTCCTTACCCTAATTAGGATTTTTAATGTGTTTGATTAGTGATGGGATTTTGATATGCTAAGTGCTATCAAAACTAGACCTCATATACAAAAGCAAATCAAGCTTTCTACTAAATCTGAGAAGACCACTAGGAATGGTTGAATGATCAAAAAACCCTAGTATATTCTTCATAGCAACAGGGGGTTGTGTTGAGAAACACAATTACTCACAAGGGTGATGAATGATGATAATGCATAGATGCATGATTGAACTACAAATGTGGTGTCGTTTGTAATATTGCAAACACAACCTATCCTAATGCAAGTGTGATGAATGGAAATGCCTAATGCAATGCAATTAAATGGAATGCAAGTGTAACATGAAATGCATGATGCAAGTTTTTTTTAATTTTTATGCTTTGCAATATTTTTAGCTTTTATTGCTTTTTAATTTTTATGGATATTGAAAATTTTCCATGTTTTGAAATTTTGAATTATTATGTATGGAACACCTTAATATGAAGTATGTTGAGAGGTTCAGGATCTTCAACAAATTCAAGCAATGATAGGTGATAGGTTCCAGGTACAATATGATTTTAGATGATATATGGACCTAACCATTTAGCCATAAATTTATCTTGCAAGTGCGGCGATAGGTTTGAGTTTTGTTGGTTCTATTTCAACACAATATCATCAACTTTAAAGTCTCTCAAATGGACTTTATTGTTTTAAGCTCATTTTAAGTGCTCTTGATAAACATGGAGATGATCAAGGGCATTCACGTGATGTTCATCAAGAAGCATAAATTTATCAAGGTGAGCTTGTCGTGCAGTGTCGTCATCAATGAACTCTTTCAATACAATGCACAACATTGGAATTTCTAACTCTAAGGGCATAATGGCCTCAATGCCATATACTAACAAAAATGATGTTGCCCTAGTGGGCATCCGAATTTTAGTCCTATAAGCCCATAATGCAAGGGGTATTTGTATTTGCCAATCTTCATGGTTTTCTTGTACCATCATTTTCAAGGTGGCTACCACTGTCTTGTTTGAAGCTTTAGCTTACCTATTTTCCTACGGATAGTATGGAGTCACAAAATTGTGTTGTATATTGTACTTGGACATTAAAGCCCTTACAATTTTGTTCTTGAATGACATTCCATTATCCAATATTATCTTGGATGGTATCCCAAAATGACTAATGATATTGTGAAGTATAAACTCTGCAATACGTGCTCCAGTTATCGTTGTTAAAGGGATTGCTTCCACCCACTTTGTAAAATACTCAATAGCCATTATAATAAATGTATGCCAACCTTATGATAGGGGAGAGATCTTACTTATTAGATCTAAAGCCCATTGAGCAAATGGCCAAGCCACTTAGATGGGCTATAAGGCCTGTGATGGCAAGTGCATAATATTAGCATGATGTTGATATTTGATGCACTTCTTGACATACGCAGTGCAATCCTTATTTATAGTGGGCCAATAATAACCCATTCAAAGGATGCACTTGATAATGTCCATATCGCTAAAATGGCCACCACATGTACCATCATGAGCTTACAAAATTTCCCAAGTTGATACTTGGAGCTCAAGATAATGAAGAATAATTCCATTGTAGCTTCGACGATACAAGATGTCTCCTAGAAAGACATATTTTGTCACTTTCTATCTGAATGTGCACTTCATGGCACATAATAATCCCTAAGGGATTAAACCAGGCTTTAGGAAGTTATGCAATTATGACATCAAATCCTGATAAGCTTCTATCTCGACTGACAAGACGAATTGTTCCCCTGGCATTTTTTTGTGCATGAATGCATGTTGGGATACAACCTTGTGGTGAATGGTGGTGCCATTCCCTATAGGACCCTAAAATATCAAAGACCCCTAGGGTACCTTCTTAATAAATTCTTTGGCTTTATAGAACCACTCATGGTTTGGTTCTACATGAATTATGTTGACTTATTCCTTGTTATTGAAAGCCTTACATTGCATCATGGAATACGATAGCATCTTTACATGAATGGTAGTAAAATTAGTAGATAGATTCTAAGGGATTAAATATCCCAAATATTTCATAGTGTATGTGAATCTATTAGATGTACAAGGGATTACCTTGATGTTGTACCACTCTAGCTAGGCTAGATAAGTGTCAGCAAGATCTTTATAAGCATTTAGTAAAGGACACCTACATTGAAAAAGTCCCTTCACCTGATTGACTATGAGAAGGGAATCACCAAAGATGTTTAATCATTTAATCTTCATGGTGATAGCTATTTGGAGGCCCAATATTAGGGCTTCGTATTCAACATTGTTTTTGGTACAAGGAAATGTTAGAAATATTGAGAATCAATATTAAAACAAGAAACTAGATATGCAAAGCATTACTAAAAATATAAATAACTGATTGATTATTGTAGACACCCAAAAGTTGCACATTGCTATACCTACGTACTTGTAGATCCTTTTGGACACTTGTAGGTTTACATAGGTCATCCTAGGTACCCCTAGGCTATCGTAGACCAATGTAGACTATTGTAGATCCTCCTAGACATGCGTAGATTGCTATAGTCATGCGTAGTCATACATAGACGTTGTAGTCATGCATAGATCGCCATAGATTGTCATAGCATAATGTAGACTCCCATATACTACTTCATCGGCTTTCAGGTCCTAAACCCTCATAAGCCTTCAAAAACACATCCTGTGCATTGGGATATCCTTCGATAGCCTATTTGCACTCAATTAAGGCCCCCACTGGGTATTAGTTGACAAAAACAATTAACAAGTCAATACCTAAAATCTAATTTAATGTTGACTTCACTTAAGTCACCTTTTTAGGGTAAAATTGATTAAAATAACCTTTAATCTTGATTAACACTAATTACATCCTCCCACATGTGTGAAATTAGGGTTTGTTAAGATATTTCTTTAATCATGTCCTAAATTGACTTAAACACCTCCTAATCAAGATTAGCCCTAATCCATCCTCACACATGTGTGAGGATGAGATATTTCTCATAAGGAATGTGATGTTGCCACATTGCATTTCCTAACCAAACCCTAGTAAGAATCAAACCTAGGTTTAGTCTATCTAACTCCCCCCTGCACCTTGCTATTTCCTATAAATAGTGGGTCCTCAACCCCTAATTATCTCTCTCACATATTCAACAAAGCATAGTTACTCTACAAAAATGGAAAGTGAACATTAGATAGTCAGTTTACAGAGAGCACAGATAGATTCTGATAGCATACAGAGGCACCCCAACTGCCTTAGGACCGATCTACTAAAGAGATCTTACCAGAGGAGCATCACAACTCAATTTGCAACCTACCCTATGAATCCGGTCTAAATTTACAACTTGGGTCAGAATTGGGTCTACAGGCCCCAAATCACCCCAAATTTGGGAGGTAAGCTCTGTTTTAGCATATTATTACCTTCTACACATTTTATTTTAGTTTTTGTTATGTTTTTATGGTCATTTCATCTTCATAGACATGGGGCCTGACTAAGGCAAGCCCCCCATCACACTAATCCCCTTTTGTAGGTATTTCATAGGTTATCTAGCAGATCTAAGGAAGAGTAACATCATACAAACAACAACCCTACGGTGGCACACATTCAAAGAAGCCCACCTTCATTAAGGGATGATAGAAGAAAGCATCGGATTGATTGTAACCTTGTTAGGAATAGATATGGATAAAGGGCATCAAGACCCTCTTGTAACACATGCTCATTAATATCAATGGAATAGATATGGATAAAGGGCATCATTGCGCTTTGCGTTAGATTATCAAATGTTATTTTCTACCCATTTCATTTTGGCACGCCCGATGGGACCCCCACAATGGATAGTGCTAGATTCATTTTCTTTGTAAATATTACATTATCCTCTATTTTTGTGTATTTTAGGTACCAAATATGTTCATAGATACCTCCAAAGCCCTAGGAACCATCCTAGGCCATCAGATCCCTGATTTGAAGCCTCTAGACCTGATTCGCGATCCACCTTATCGATTTAGGTCAAATTTGCAACCTGAGTCATGAATTGAGCATAGACACCTCAAAAACCCCCAAATAAACTATAGTGACCTCTTCAGGGGCCAAGAAAACCCCCCTTAGCATTAGAATGCAGGTATTTTCATTTTTGTTGCCTCTGTTGCAAGTTTTGGAAGTAGAAATACATTGACTAGTTGAATGACCATTACTAGGCCTAGTTTTGGGTTCATTGCAAAGTGGTTAAAGCATTAGGGTTTCTAAAATTTTTAGGACCTGCAACTTTCTAGCAAGTTCATAAAATTTATTTCTCAAATAATTTTGCATATGTCTTTGTATCTTGCATGTAGCACAAGCCTACGTTGATTTCACTTCACTAATAGCTTTCATTGTTAGAAAGAACTATACATGTTCAAGTAAATCAGGGTTTCTAATCCCCTCTTCTACTTCTGAAATGTCTTTGCATTCTAATAGAAAATTAAGGTTCCTAATCCCTTCTTCCTTTGTTTGAAAGAAATTTTTGCATTCAAAAGTTTAAATCAGGGTTCTAATCCCCTTCACTCCACACACTTGGATTGCATGTTTCTATGTTTTCAAAAGTAGAGTAATTTGCTTTTGAAAAGGCATTCAGGGCTAGAATACTTCTCTTCAAAGAATAGTATCTAATCATTTGCTTTTGAAAAGGCATTAGGGTTAGTTTTGAGATTTTTTTTTACTTCTTTTTTTTTTTTTTTCTTTTTTTTTTTTTTTTTTTTTTTTTTTTTTTTTTTTTTTTTTTTTTTTTTTTTTTTTTTTTTTTTTTTTTTTTTTTTCTTTTTTTTCCTTTCTTTTTTTTTTTTTTTTTTTTTTTTTTTTTTTTTTTTTTTTTTTTTTTTTTTTATTTTGAAAATGCAAGTAGCTAGTTTCTTATCTTACATACACCATTAGCAAAACACAAACCTGTTGGAATAATGGCAATATTTGAAAATGCATTAGGGTTAGTTTCTATTGAAAAGGCAAGGAGGAGAACTCTTAGTGAAGAGTTGATGGTTGATCTTGAAGCAGCATACCCTGAAGCAGAACTGCTACAAAATAGCTTTATGGGAAGCACCAAATCTACTCATACTAAAGGTAATGTTTTTATGATTAATGATTTGTTTTTTGTGAGAAGGAATGAAAAGAAAGGTGATTGTCTCATTGAGACAACTTTGATGAAGAATATTTTTGGAGAGAATACAGTGATGGAGAACTTGGACCACATGGATCAAAATGATGTGTTCAAAATTCCTTGGGAGAAGGATTCTTGTAAAGTCATTGTTGTGAGAGAATATTTGTGTGAGGAGCAACTTTATGTTGCATATGTAGTTGGTCATTATATGGCCATATTTATTGTGATATTTTGTGTGGAAATATATGAAATAGTTGTATGGTATAATCATCTATATGAGATGATTAATTGTAAATACTCATGTGGAGTATTATTTAGTTTTGAAGATGTAAAAGAAGATCAAAATGTGAGATCATGGTTTAAATACCATAATGATAAAGATGTAAGAGAATGGTTGCTGAAAACCACAAGAGGAGATACTTTTGTTTAAGGGGGAGCTAATAAACAAAAGAAGGCACTCAAGCATTTGCAGGAAATTCCACATGAAGAGTGGAAGGAGTGCCACCATAAGTATTTTGTAAATTTTGATTTCTTGATTCAAGATTGGAGGAACCGTAAGAGAAATATTTTCTTCCAATTTTGTGATGCTTAAAGAACTCTTGCATGAGTGTCTTTAGCATCAAGGGGTAGAATGTTGGAATATTTTCAACATTGCCTCCTTAGTCCTAAGTATTAAGTCCTAGTGTTTAGTTTTAGTTTAATGTTTTGATTTACATATTTCTAGTCAATTTGATTAGCATACGTTGAGTTTTTGGCTTGGTTGATCAATGTTTGACCATAGTCCAAGATTAACATGTTGTTTGGATAAGAGCTATCTTTAAGTTAGTTTGTTGTAATAAGTTTAAGAGGATTTCTCTCAACCACCGTGTCTATTTTTAGTTCTTTCAAGAACTATAAAACTATGTAATACATTGTTGATCAATAGAACAATTTCACCATTATTTCTCAAAACCCACACACACTCATGTGATATCTTAAACAAGTGGTGATATTGGATTTCATCCCCAATCCATCTCTCGATATTGGTGTGGTAGGTGTTTTACCCTCCACCAACTCACCCCCTAGACACCTAGCAGTCCCACAAGAGTGGTTTTCTAGATTTCATCATCAAAAAATCCCCCACTTTTATGATTGGGCCCTGGATTTCATCACCAGCGGTTACCTACAGAGTGGGATAGGATTAGCACCTTCATCCACAAGGCTTGTATAATTTGTGGAATTGGTAACTATCATTCTTGACTAAGCCCACCCGAGGGTGAAGCAAAAGCATGGGTATGCCGGTAGCAGGTCTCAGATAGTTCCACCTCTTCTCGTGAGAGGATATTGTGAACTCACTTCAGCATAGTGAGTTCCACCCCTTTAGGATACCATTTTACTACACCTTCCATACAGGTCACCATTCGCACGTTGTGGTACCATTCTATCCTGTGCATATTTGGGTGTTGTAGGAGGTTTGTTATTGACGACATTCCTGATTTGCTAGAGTATTCACTCCATTACCCATGATTCTACATAGGGAGTATCAACATTACAACACACAAAATGAACATAACACTTTTATTTTCTTAGCATTTAGAATTTATTTTGGTCTACCATTGTTTGCATGATCACAGACCGGTCTCAACACACCACACTATATACTATTTTGCTACACACAGCATGTCACTTACTTCACACTCACAGTAGACACAGTTGAGTCTACATCACATAGGGTTTATTCCTAAAATCCCCTTTGACACATGCTACTATGCCTGTGGTCACCCGTAGTAGAGCGCGTGAGCAATCATGCTCTATGGAGGAATGGCCTCCCCCTTTCTCTAGTCAATCCACTCTTACTCCTTCGATCATGAAGGAGAGGATCATAGACACATTTGATTCACACATAGAATCCGATGTACAATTCACACACATGATGCCTCATGAGGAGATGTCAACTTTGAGTGAAATCCTCGCTACTTCACTCGTAGAATATTACCCACTCCTTTCAGCCCCATCCTCACCTAATCCATTGACCATGTTCTATGACCATGTGATCTACACAGTACCAAGACAATCTCCTCCAGCCTTCACCGTAGATGAGGAGGTCATGCCTACTTCACCCACCTTTGCACATCCCTTCTTCCAGAATCTATCTCAATCCCTATTTGAGAATGATTCCTCCCTTTTAAACCATACCCATCCTGAGGTCACATTATTCATCCCTACTGTAGGAATGGTGTCTGACCCATCCTCCTCTATTGTAGGAAGCCAAAAACCATCCTTCCAAACTGCACAACAACTTCATCCCCAATAGGAACTGCAAGCGTCTACTCAAACCTCACACCCGTACTATTCATAAGAGTCTCAACCATCACCTTCCAAAGAGCTATTTTTCACCATATCTGAAGGCATCTACCAACCGCCTCTTCAGGAGCTAGATGCGCAAACCCAAGAGGGAGTGTACACATACACTTTCCCCTCAACCCAAACTCCTACCTCGGTAGCTTATCCCACATTTTTGGCAGCTATCCTTCCAATCTCCCAGGTATCCATGTTGTATGATACCCAACCTTTAGAGCCACCTTTGCCTACGATGACCGTTGGGATACCACCACCTCCTCCTTCTCAGGCTCCCACTACCAATATCCATCCTACCTATGGACCGATATCGAAAGCTTATCCACCCACTCAACAAAACTATTCCAAACAATTTAGTTTTCCTACCTCTTACCCTCCAAGGTAGAGACAGATCCCATCCTTTGATACCTCATCTTGAACACCCCTAGCATCAGTCGTGCCAATACCTAAACTACCACCAGTTGCATCTAGCTTCTTTATGCCTCCTCCATTTGGGTTATCTCTACCTACGACCCAACCACTATAGCAAGCTCCAAATCAACAAGTACCTATGTCGCAACCATATGTCTCGCAGTATCATTATTACTACCTGCAACAGACACCTACCCCACAACCTAGTGTACCAGTGTACATGACAACACATGTTGCCCAGTACCTACCTTATCATGATCAAGCACAACAGTATTCCCCATAGTATTGTGAAGAACAAAAATACCAGTATCCACCACATCCACAAGGAAAGCCTACCATAGCTCAGTCCCCCACTTCTATGACACCCAAACTTCAACTCTTATGAGATGAAGTTAAAAGGCTAAACGTGCACATCACAAGCTACAAACAACAAATGCCAACCTATGATACATTCTACAATGAGCTAGGTCATACTAATATGACTCCTCCAACACAACAATTATATCATACTAATGCACCCCCTCCATCCAAACCACAATGAGCCCATGGTCCCCGTCCTCCACGTCGACATCGCAATTGGACTCCACTTTCTGAGCCTCTTCCTACTTTATTCCAGAGGCTATTTGAGACTAGCCATGTTACATTACCAGACATTCAACCCATCAATCCAAATCGACCCAACCCTCATGGGCACATCGAACATACCTTTTGTGTTTATCATCGCCAGCCAGGTCATGATGTATGTTCTTGTCGCACCTTTCATGATTTAGTTGAGGACCTTATCGATAATGGTACCATTCCAGTTTCAAACCTTGTCACACAAAAGGGTCAAAAGTTTCAAAAGGTTGCACCCTTTACCTTACCCTCATCAAATCAAGTCAATCACTAGGTCCAAACAGGTGCCATATTTTTTTCAAAGGTTACACCCCGACCTTACCTTCATCATAGTTGTTTTTCCAAATGCCAAGTTTTTCCAAAATCCTCAGCTAAAATTTTGGAACATTCTTTTTAGAATATTTTAGCAACTCAGTTTTTCCAAAATCCTCAGCTAAAATTTTGGAACATTCTTTTTAGGATCTTTTAGCAACTCAGGTTTTTCCAAAATCCTCAGCTAAAATTTTGGAACATTCTTTTTAGGATCTTTTAGCAACTTAGGTTTTTCCAAAATCCTCAGCTAAAATTTTGGAACATTCTTTTTAGGGTCTTTTAGCAAGTCAGGTTTTTCCAAAATCCTCAGCTAAAGTTTTGGAACATTCTTTTTAGAATCCCTTAGCAACATAGGTTTCTCCAAAAACCTTAGCAAAAATCTGGATAGGTTTGTCCTAAAAACCTTAGCAAAAATAGCCTAGCCTAGCCTAGCACAGTTATAGCACACTCACAGCCTAGCACATGCATAGCATTCACATACACCACTACATGTTAAATCACACAACTTTTGTCATCGCCCGAGATAATCCCCTATGGTATATGATGAACAAGATTTATCACAACTCATGCACAGCCAAATGGATCATGCTCCTAATCGAGTTTGACCTAGAATTCGTATCTCAAAAGTCTATCAAAGGGTAAGTCATTGCTAACCAACTGGTTGAAGCCCCTATAACTAAAAATCAACCCCTACTCATTCAACTCCCCGATGACTCTATCTTCCACGTAACCAAATATGAGGAATACATCGAACCAAAATTTATGGCTGACCTCACCATGTTCTTTGATGGTTCTAGGTGTCTCCACGCTGGGGGTGCAGGCATTGTTTTCTTTACACCTAAAGGAGAACCACTCCCATTTTCATTCAAACTTGATTTTCCTTGTACCAATAACAATGTAGAGTATGAAGCCCTAATCCTAGGACTAAACAAAGCACACTCCATGCATATAAAATGCCTCCACATCATAGGTGATTCACTCCTCATAGTCAATCAAGTGAAGGAACTCTGGCTATGCAATTGCACAACAACTCCTATCCCAATTTGAGTGGTATACCCTCAAAGTCGCTCTACGATCATCAAACCATTTTGCAGACACTATGGCCTCCTTAGGGTCCCTCATCCCACAAAATCCAACATCCAACACAACATCTATATCCATTCATACACTTACACAATCTGCTATATCACCCACACCTCCCATAGATGATGGTGGTGTGTATGTGGTAAATATCGAACCTCACGACCCATGGTTCTCGTAGATGAAAGACTACATCAAGTTAGGTTTCCTACCATGCGATCTACCCCACGCTCAATGTCGAACCTTCAAACAAAGAGTGATTCACTATACATTGTTGGGGGACATCCTTTACCGTCGTAGCTATGATGACATACTCCTACGTTGCCTAGAACCGCAAGAATCACAATGAGTTGTACAAGAAACCCATGATGATACTTGTGGTGGCCATTTCAGTGGCATGGCAATTACCAAACGCATTCTCCGTATGGGCTACTACTGGCCTAAAATGGAGCAATACTACTATGAGTATGTCAAACGTTGCATCAAATGCCAACAACATGCCAACCTAACACATTTACCTTCCCAAGCACTTCAACCAATCCAGTCCATGTGGCCCTTCTCCCAATGGGGTCTCGATCTGATTGGATAAATTACACTTGCTTCCTCCAGTAGTCACAAATTTATCATCACAAAAATAGAATATTTTACCAAGTGGGTCAAAGCCATCCCACTGGTCCAAACTATAGGAGCCAAAATTGCAGCGTTCATCATAGAGCATATCATATGCCGCTTTGGAATTCCCTCCCAAATCATTTTAGATAATGGGAAATATTTTAAAAATAAGACTGTTTGAGCCCTGTGTACCAAATTTCACATACACCATAGCTTTTCTACCCCATATAACCCTCAGGGAAATGGCCAGGTAGAGGCCACCAACAAAACCATCTGTTCCATCCTCCATAAAACCATAGCAGAATCCCACCGAGATTGGCATAATCAAATACCCCTAGCCTTGTGGGCATATTGTACAAGCATCCATACTCCTATTAGGACAACACATTTTTCACTTGTCTATAGGGTAGAAGCTATCATGCCCCTTGAGCTTGAGATACCCTCCTTACGGATATCTATGAAATATTTCATTGATGAAGACACTGCTTGCCAAGCTCATCTAGATCAACTAACACTCTTCAATGAACATCGCATCCATGCCATTGAGCACACACGAGTATATCAAGATCACCTTCTTCGTTCCTACAATAGTAAGGTACATCAATGCAAATTTAATATTGGCAACTTGGTTCTCAAGGAAAACTAGCAAATCACAAGTCAACCTCACCAGTAGCATGATAAATTCACTCCAAATTGGTTGGGCCCATTTATTATCACACACAAATACGGTTCAAGAGCATGTCATCTAGCCAATATTGAAGGCCTTAATGATCCTGAACCCATCAACATCCTACACCTTTGTGCATTCAATGCATGATGCACAATCACATTCACTATCACAAGTGCCATACAATACTAGTAATAAATCACTAAGCACATCACCGTGTAGATTTTTTACTTTGCTTTATTATTACACTATACATGCACGTTCATCTTTCTATCATTTTTATGCTATAGGTATTTATCTTTCCTTTTGTAGGATCCACATCATCAGTAGGACATTACTACAGTAGTCTCATGCACCACCATGCAGGACCATCCACAACCACAACAGATACCTATTACACCAACTGATCTAGCCCGACCACCAGTTGCCCTCCACACTAGGCGCTCTTCATGTTCATCCCATTCAGACCATCACACCTCACCTCGACACCATTCCCCTCGCCAATGAGGTTCATCCTATTCACCTCACTCTAGAGATAGTCAGATCTCCCTATCCTCCTTCGATGACAAAGAGGAATCCACCCAACCCCAAGCATAGGGGTCACCCTCCCATATGTCTGATGATCTCAGATGTTGCTATTCACCCACAAATCACCCCCATCATCCCATAGGATCTTACCACCCACCTAATAGGGAGTATACACCTCATTCACCTCACCCTACATTTCTACTCGTTCTGCTTCCCAATGGAGAGTCTACCTATGCCCAACCTTTGCAAGCCCGCACGGATCAAGCTGGTCATGTAAACATACCTCATTCCCATTCACACCACCACTTAGAGCCATTGCCTATGCCATAGGTCCTCAAGACACCACCTTCACCACTACGAGGTATACCATCCCATCAATGCTTGCATTCACCACAGTCATTCCACTCTACTATTTTGTCATCCTAGTCGCATCTATTTTCTACCATGCATCAGGTCATTCCATTCGCATTGGAATCTTGATTGCCTCCTTCCCCAATACCATCGCCACCACACCATGAGATACAACATCTCATCTCCCGTATCGAAGCTCTAGAGTTGCAGATGAGCCACTACCATTACCACATTCATCCACGAAAGTCTCCCACGACCCATCCATCCTCACCGCAGGTAGACTAACCTTCATCACCTCCAATAGAGCCCCATATTTACCCCATGACATTCCCACTAACCCCATTATTAGAAATATTTTACCACCTAATGCACCAAGGCCACTTGACTCTACCAAATACCCGACCTATCGATACCTTGTGCCCTAAACCACATAACTATCATGCGAGTGAATACTGCATCTACCACCACCGACCAGGCCACGATATTGAAGAGTGTAGAATATTCATAAATTGGGTGAACAACATGCTACATGGTAACCGCACCATCACATCACCTTCTCATACACGTCCTGAATCGCATAGTTTTTCCCACCAGTAGGCCTTCTTATATCCTTCTTCCACTTCTTCATCCATATTTCTTCTAATTTTCTCACGTAGCTACATGGCCCCCTTTGAGCAATCATATACCTATGTTAATTCACTTCTCCTCTTCTATCATCTTTTGGACTTTGGTAATCCCCTCTTCTTTTTGGTTACCAAAGTCTATTTCTTCTCACTTCTTCCATCTGTACATTCTACTCTTACATCTTCCCTCGTTCGATGACTATTACATACATTTATACAGCCCACAACTTATACATCTACTACACACACACACCCCACATGTTGGGGCAACCATGAGCCTAGCATCACACTTTTGTCATTATTACACACTCTATTCATCTACAAATAAATTCTTCTAAACTTCTCTTTCTACATAGCATAACTTTCCTCTTGTAAATATTGCATTCCTCTACTTGCATTATTTACAGTTACATCCATTGCACATATTCATATGCTTTATAGTTAGAATTTCAATTCATGTTTGTACATTCTCCCTCAAAAGGCACCTCAACAGGAGTAACACATGCACTTGTTAGCATCACCACCTGGATGTCCATTCCTCCTTTTCAGGATCAGGGTATACATAGGTGTCGTGTTTAATTTTGACTACTTTGTAGTTTAGGCAATCAAGTGTCACCCATAGCTACTGATTTTTGTACATTCTTCTTATGGTATTTTAGGCTGGTTCAACTTCTCTCATGGATCACTCACAACATGTTACACATTAAACAATTTTGAGCCTAGGAAAGAGGACATCTTGAGTAGATATCGCCATCTAGCGAATGGTATCCCCTGCTCGTCCTATCGCCTGTGCGGTCAACATACGACCTGGGGATAAACAAAGAGATCAAGCATAAGCAAAAATAAATGATTAGGTAGAAAAAAAACTGCATCGCCCATACAAAAAGAGCACCACAAAAAAAAAAAAAAGAGCACTACAGTCACATAGGTCAACATTAGAACAGGGGCAAAAAACAAAAGGTAATGCCTCTTGATATCACTCATGTTATGCTTATCACCTTTGGTCCTTAGGTCCAACATAACACCATGGGATGATTTCCATCGCTAGCAATAGGCTCCAAGAGCCTGCCTACCAGTGGAATAGTCTTACGGGTGACAACACATCTCTCACATTAGCATCTCACTTTTGTATAGATCACTATTGTGGATGGATGAGCTAGCTAGTCCGGTAGCATCTACAATGGGTTAATCCTACCTCCCTCAAAATGGATAAATGAACCTTATACGTTCACACACATAGGTCCAAGACAGACTTTGAACCATCCCGATTATGTTATAAGTTGCCACAAACACTTGTATAGCTAAGGGTTTGAGATTTGATGGTCATAACTATATTAGTCAAAGCCATTACACATGCCTTACATTATCCACCATACCAAAATCATGGAATGGACTGCATCCATACAGGTCAATGTCATGATACAAGTGCTTCCTTGGCACATTTTAGTAAGTCCATACATGCATTCACGCATCTATGTCATACACACCTATATGCATTCATATTACATGCATTTAAAATAGTAGATCACATTCTTACATTTTGAATCACATACATCCCCAAATAAAATTACAACATTGCATTTACTCTATGTGCATTTAGTACAACATCACATTTGATATCACATCACACTGCATTTGAAACATAATCATGCATACTATGCTACAAATTCATTCACATGAAATAACGATAATAGATCTCAACCATTCACACATATGTATCTATTAATCATACATACCTACAGATCATATTGTGCTACCTATGCAAACATAAACACAATACATCGCAAACCATCAAAATCACACACGCATATGTAACAGCCAAAACCAAAAGGTATGTATATGTGTCATCTATCATTCAAAACTAGGGCAACTTCACCTTGCCCTCATCAAATAAAATCACCAGGTTCAAAAGGTCACATCCTTTACCTCACCTTCATCAAATCAAATCAATCACTAGGTCCAAAAGGTTTCACCCTTTGCCTTACATTTTATCACAAACATTCTTTTTAGAGTCTTAACACACTAAGTTTTTTTCCAAAATCTTTAGCAAAAATTTTGAACATACTTTTTAAAAAGCTCTTAGAAAATTAGGTTTCCCCAAAAACCTCAGTAAAACTTTGGATAGGTTTCCCCAAAAACCTCAATAAAACTTTGGATAGGTTTCCCCAAAAACCTCAGTAAAACTTTGGATAGGTTTCTCCAAAAACCTTAGTAAAAATTTGGATAGGTTTGTCTCAAAACCTCAGCAAAATAGCCTAGCCTAGCCTAGCATAGCATAACATACATAGCCTAGCCTAGCCTAGCATACATATCATACATAGCCTAGCATAGCCTAGTGTAACACAATAATATTTTACAAATATTTTGCTTCCATGTGCAACCTTCCCAAGGCTTGAGATTGTGCATTCACCACTTCTAAAAGTAGGGTCATCTTTGGTCTAACTTTTCACCTATCAAATCATCTCCAAATTTCCTAAAAATTTCACCATTGTATCAGGATTAGAAAGAGCTTTCCAATAGTATAATATTTGTCCAATTTTGACATCGTTTGGTCCCCCAAACTACCAAAACACTACACATGTGTCAAACATTTCAAAACCCTAATTTGCCCCCCGAGTGGCGATTTAGGCCAAAATTTCCCCCTAGGTGGTGAACTCAGCTCAAACCTTCCAAAATCAACCAAGTTGCCCCCAAAACCCTAGGAAATCATGCAAATTTCTTCTAAAACCCTAGGAACTTCCCAAAACACTCTTCTAATTTGTTTTTTGTCATAATAATCATCATGCATTGGTATCTTATCAATCGTTGCATCATCAACTCATCGCATTCCATTCGCCTCATTTTTTATTCCTCGTTTGAGGGGGTATTCATATCCAATGTCAGATGTGCATGCAATCACAACATCAAAAATCTAAAAGTGTGGTTAGCGCATTTGTCTACAAAAATATTTGTTGAATATTATCATACAAAATAATCTCAATCACAACCAAACATGGGTTACATCAAGAGAGTTATGCGTGACAATGGAAAGGTCATCTTGGCATTCATGGAGCACAATGAATGACATGGGTGACTAATTCAGTGCAACATTTGGAAGACTTCACTCTGACATTCATGGAGCACAATGAATGACATGTTTGAGTAATTCAAATGTTAACTAACTCAAATGGTTTGACACTTGTCACCATGTTCTCATCAATCAATCAACAACAAATATTTAGTTAGGCTTTTGTCCTAATCATACTTTTGGACCACACTAATCTAGTCGCAAAAGCAAAATAGTCAAAAGTTTTCATTCTCAAGCAACTAGTATGGCATCGTAATTGTCATACGAACTCAACAAATTCACTTCATTGCATCCACAATCATCCATTTCCTTTTACCGACATTGTTTTTATTTCTTTCCTCTTTTCCTTTCCTTCTTCTCTTCTCCTTCTTGGCTATCGGTCAATGTTGTATGGTCACGCTTCGAGTGGCTACATACCTTTGATTGGATCCCATTCTTTTCCCTTCCCTTCTTGGCTATCTAGTCAATGTTGTATGGTCATGCTTCAAGTGGCTACATACCTTTGATTGGATCCCATTATTTTCTCTTCTCCTTCTTGGCTATCTAGTCAATGTTGTATGGTCATGCTTTGAGTGGCTACATACCTTTGATTGGATCTAATTATTTTCTCTTCTCCTTCTTGGCTATCTAGTCAATGTTGTATGGTCACGCTTCAAGCGGCTACATACCTTTGATTGGATCCCATTATTTTCTCTTCTCCTTCTTGGCTATCTAGTCAATGTTGTATGGTCACGCTTCAAGTGGCTACATACCTTTGATTGGATCCCATTCTTTTCTCTTCTCCTTCTTGGCTATCTAGTCAATGTTGTATGGTCATGCTTCGAGCGGCTACATACCTTTGATTGGATCCCATTCTTTTCCCTTCTCTTCTTGGCTATCGATCAATGTTGTATGGTCATGCTTCGAGTGGCTACATACCTTTGATTGGATCCCATTCCCCTTCTATCCCTTTTCCTTCTACATAAACCCTTCACATTTTTGTATTAAATTGTGTTCCACATAGTATAGTACAAAAAGGGGTAAATGTAGACACCCAAAAGTTGCACATTGCTATACCTACGTACTTTTAGATCCTTTTGGACACTTGTAGGTTTACATAGGCCATCCTAGGTACCCCTAGGCTATCATATACCAATGTAGACTATTGTAGATCCTCCTATACATGCGTAGATTGTTGTAGTCATGTGTAGTCATACGTAGATGGTCATAGTCATGCGTAGATCACCATAGATTGTCATAGCATCATGTAGACTCCCATATACTACTTCACTAGCTTTCAGGTCCTAAACCCTCATAAGCCTTCAAAATCACATCCTATGCACTGGGATATCCTTCGACAACCTATTTGCACTCAATTGAGGCCCCCATGGGGTATTAGTTGACCAAAACAATTAACAAGTCAATACCTAAAATCTAATTTAATGTTGACTTCACTTAAGTCACCTTTTTAGGGTAAAATTGATTAAAAGAACCTTTAATCTTGATTAACACTAATTACATCCTCCCACATGTGTGAAATTAGGGTTTTTTAAGATATTTCTTTAATCATGTCCTAAATTGACTTAAACACCTCCTAATCAGGATTAGCCCTAATCCATCCTCACACATGTGTGAGGATGAGATATTTCTCATAAGGAATGTGATGTTGCCACATTGCATTTCCTAACCAAACCCTAGTCAGAATCAAACCTAGGTTTAGTCTATCTAACTCCCCCCCTACACCTTGCTATTTCCTATAAATAGTGGGTCCTCAACCCCTAATTATCTCTCTCACATATTCAACAAAGCATAGTTACTCTACAAAAATGAAAAGTGAACATTAGATAGTCAGTTTACAGAGAGCACATATGGATTCTTATAGCATATAGAGGCACCCCGACTACCTTAGGACCGATCTACCGAAGATATCTTACCAGAGGAGCATCATAGCTCAATTCACAACCTGCCCTGTGAATCCAGCCTAAATTCACAACTTGGGTCACGAATTGGGTCTACAAGCCCCAAATCACCCCAAATTTGGGAGGTAAGCTCTTTTTTAGCATATTATTACCTTCTACACATTTTATTTTAGTTTTTGTTATGTTTTTATGGTCATTTCATCTTCATAAACATGGGGCCTGACTAAGGCAAGCCCCCCATCACACTAATCCCCTTTTGCAGGTCTTTCATAGGTTATCTGGAAGATCTAAGGAAGAGGAACATCATACAAACAACAACCCTATGGTGGCACACATACAAAGAAGCCCACCTACATTGAGGGATGATAGAAGAAGGCATCATATTGATTGTAACCTTGTTAGGAATAGAGATGGATAAAGGGCATCAAGACCCTCTTGTAACACATGCTCATTAATATCAATGGAATATAGTTTCTCTGTTTAATGCATCATTGCTCTTTGCGTTAGATTATCAAATGTCTTTTTCTACCCATTTCAATTATTCCATGGGATCAACTTTGTATAAATGGCAAATTTAATCAATGTGAGCCATTGGATTACAACAACTCAACAAATTTGAACTAGTCTCATGGAAGAATGGCAACTCAAGTTAGACTATACTAGTAGAACTTAAGAGAACTAAATATTTATTCTAACACCCCCCCTTAAGTGATACTAGGGGTGAAAGTAACAATAGGATATGAGTCTCGACAACAAGGCCTGATGAGGTACTCATGTACAATGATGGTGCTACCAAAAATAATGAGTCCTAGCAATATGGCCTTATTAGGTACTCATGTACAATGAACTTACATTTTGGAGAGATGGTGAAAAAACACATGGGAAAAAACCATCTTCCAAGAAGAAGAAGAAGAAGAAGAATGGAGAGGTGAAAAACTCTTTGCACCCTTCTAATATAAATGCCTTATCCTAAGTTTCTCATGCAACTGAATATAATGTGGAGAAGCAAAGGACTTGGTGAAGATATCTGTAATTTGATTTTTTGTGGGAATAAACTCCAAGCTTAGATCACCTTGTTGAATATGTTGCCAAATGAAGTGCATGTGAATCTCAATGTGCTTGGTGCACTAATGCTCAACTGGATTGCGAGAAATATGAATTGTGCTTTGATTGTCACACCAAAGGATAATAGGTTGGTCATAAAAAAACCAAATTCCCTCATTATCTAACGAAGCCAAAGAGCTTCCTAACTGGAAAAAATTGCTGCCCTATATTCTACCTCTATAGATGATAGTGCCACTACTTGTTGTTTTTTGCATGATCAAGAAATAGGTGAAGAACCAAGACAAAAAACATAGCCATAGGTGGAACATATGTCATCAACTGAACCTACCCAAATAGAATTTGTGTAACCAATAATATGTTGGATATTTTGAGTTCCTATATCAAAGTTGTCATTGATGTCACCAGATGAAGTCATCATTAATATCAAATATTTTAGAAGGAAAAAAAGGGGATAAAAATAGTTATTTGATATCCAGGAATAAGGCCAAAGATCAAGCGGAACAGTGCAAAAGACAGAAGTTAAAAAGGGGTTATAATATTTATTTTATAAATTATTTAAATTTAGTGTGAATTTAAATTTTATAAATAAATATTAAAGGTACATTATCAAAGGTATAATATTATAATAGTGGTTATTATAATATTAAATGTGCCATGGTGAAAACCCAAATAAAATATTTATAATTCTTATTATAATATTTTATAAGGCAAAAGTGGGGTTTATAAAGTCCAAAGATATTTTAATAAACCCAAAGGTTGGGTTTAAGACCAAAGGCATTTGAAGCCTTTTCGATCTCCACCGATGTCATAGAAGACAACAAGGAAAGCACCGACATTTTCAAAGTATTGGAAGAAGCATATAAATACTATGCCTAAAGTTTAAATCTATTATCCTTGCTCGATTGAAAAGATAGCATACGAATTAATTAATGCAGAGCTCATGAAACGGATGTGCGAACTTTATGTTTGAATTGCCAGTGAAAGAAACAAAAGGGACATCATCGAATAGTTGGAAGACAACTAGGCACCTTGGCCTAGTGGCAAGAGGGTTGTGGCTTAGTTTTTGTATGCATGGAGACTAGCGTTCGAGTCTCGATGGAAGCACTTGGCAGGTGTGTTGAAGATGTCAAACGTGAGGTACACATTTTGCAAAACTAGGCAGATTCATCCTTTTGAAGCACGTGGTGCTTCATCTATCTTCAATGAGAGTGTATCTCGTGTGGTTGTTGGCACCACGGTGGAGATGTTAGAGTGGGCTGCGTTGAGAGTTTGAAACCCTCCAAAGGTTGGTAAATGATTTTTTAATTAAATTTTGTTAAATGCCTAAGTTGGAGGTATAAGGTTATTTAGTGGTTGAGTTTGGAAAGGTTGCTTTATGATAAAATTGTGGTAGTTGAGAATTACCTTTAGGAGTTATAAGGAGAATTCTGTTTTTATTTTTAAGTCTTAAAATTGCTATTGTGGAATATTTAAATGTTAAGACTTTGTGGGTAGTATGTTATTTTGATTTAAGGATTTTTGTGACTATTGTGAGGATATTGATTATTATTTAAGTTGGAGTGATAAGGTGTAATTTTGATATTATTTTTGTGATATGTTTTATTGAATAAAATTATCCTCTAACCCTTATTGAGATTGGCAAAGAAGTAATTGTGAGTGTGGCATATTTGTGAGGTCAACTACTTGACATTCAAAAGGTATGGGAAAATTCTTCTTTGGTTGACTTGGTTGATTGGCTTTATTGAAAATTAAGTTTGGAGTGAAAAGGACTTGATTAGGGTTTCCTTTTCTAAAGTGGTTGAGTTATTGCTTCAAGGTTTTCTGATTTGAGAGTTGAGATTAAAACCTTGTTTTATTAGCATTGTTGTTAAGATCATTGGTTGAGTGAAGTGTTTGAGTTAATGCTTCAAGGTTTTCTTAAATTGAGAGTTGTGATTAAAACCTTGTTTGATGAGCATGGTTGTTGAAGTGAGTTGTTATGAAAAGAACTTGAACTAGGGTTTGAAAATATCATGAGTATCATTGTTATGTGAGATTTATTATTGAGCATTATTGGAAATATTTTGAGTTGGATGATACATGCTTGGGCTAGGGTTTGTGAGCAAGAGTTGTTTCTTGAAGTGATTGGTTGAGTAGAGTTTATTGAGCCTAGTCAAGTGGATGTATGAAGTGATTGTTCAAGTTCCATAAAACAAACTATTCTATATTCTGATTTGAGTTGAGATTGAGTTTTTGAGTATAGAACATATTGAGTCTCTAACAATTCTCTTTATGCTTATATGAGATTGAGTTGAGAAAGTGATTGAGTTTTTGAGTATAGAACATATTGAGTCTCTAACAATTCTCTTTATGCTTCTATGAGATTGAGTTGAGAAAGTGATTGAGTTTTTGAGTATAGAACATATTGAGTCTCTAACAATTCTCTTTATGTTTCTATGATATTGGACAAGTTATGTGTGGACTTGTTAAGCAGGTTTGAGGTAAGTCTTTGAGAAGACTTGTGGATTGATTTTGTGTAAGCTTTTGTGGAATATTACAATACATATTTGAGCAAGTCCTAGAGAGGACTTATTGAGTAGATTTGGACAAGTTCTATGTGATCTTGTTGAGCAGATTTGAGCAGGTTCTATGTGGACCTATTGAGAATATTTGAGCAGGTTCTGTGTGGACCTATTGAGCATATTTGGATAGGTTCTGTGTGGACCTATTGAGTAGATTTGGATAGGTTTTGAGTGGACCTGTTGAGCATATTTGAGTAGGTTTTGAGTGGACCTATTGAGCAAATTTGTGCTAGACTGACTGGATTATGTTTAGTGTAGATTTGAGTGGACTTGTGCTAGATCGATCGGATTGCATTTAGTGCAAGAGTTGAGCAGATTTGTGCTAGACCAAATAGATTGTGTTTAATGTAGATTTGAGTGAGCTTATTGAGAAAACTTGTGCTATACCAAATGAACTATGTTTAGTACAATATTAAGTAGAGCTATTCTATACTGACTAGAATATGTTTAGTATAGAATTGAGACAGAGCTTTGGAGGTGATAGAGCAGAGAGGATAGAGTCTCCTATGGATAGATATCCATCAGCTAGGGTAGTGAGGACAGGTCTTCTGAGTGGGGACAAGAGTCTTCAGTGGAGAGAGATCCACAAGCCAGTGTAGTGGAGGCAGTCGTCTTCTAGAGGATCACCATCCAGAGTAGAGGAGAAGGAGTTCTCTTATGGATAGAGATCCACAAACCTGATTTAGGGGATCAACATATCCTTTGGACAAAGGTCCATAAATATTGTAATTGGGAAGGATTCCCAAGAGATTGATTAAGAAAATTTTAGTGAAATATTTTCTTCGTAGAGTAGCCCACATTGGGTGAACCACATAAATTGTGGTGTCTCTATTGTGTATGGTATTTTGTGCATTGCTTTGATTACTGCTATTTATACTACTATCTATACGCTGCATAATATTGATTTGAAAGAAAAGTAAAAAGTGCTCTTATACTGTTCACCCCCCTCTCAGTATAATCTTGTGTTCTTCAATTGTTATCAGAGCGATTTCCTTCATAAGAGTTTGATAGCTTGAAGTAAAAGTGGTCAAGAACACAATGGATCAAAAGGATCAAAGGTACGGGTCCATCAATAATACAATACCAGTCTTTGATGGAAGTGACTTTTTGTATTGGTGTATGCTAATGATATTTCACCTTATGGCACTTGGCAATGAAGTTTAGGATGTAGTGGAACTTGGATATGATTCAGCAGTCAATCCTCCTACATATAATGAAGGTAAGCTTCTAATGCATGCAAGTTCAAGATCTATGAATGTAATTATAAAAGTATTGCATAGATCAGAATCTATGAAGGTTATGGATTGTAAAACAACAAAAGAAATGTGGGAACTACTGCATGACATATATGAAGGAGATAAAGGTGTCAAGAAAGCTAAGATCAGAAATCTCAAAGGAGAATTTTAAAATCTAAGAATGCAGGATGATAAAAACATTTGTGACTATCTCAGTAAGATTGATGAACTTGTATATGAGATGAGAGGTCTTGGAATGAAGGTCGATGAATTTTGATGCTTGTGATAAGATCTTGAGAACACTTCCAAAAAGGTATAGTGAAAAGGTTTCTGCTATAGAAACATCAAATGATAGTTATTGTCTAACAAGAAATTATTTACTTGGCATGCTTACAACTTTTGAGATAAGAACAAAAGATCCTATCCCTCCGAAAGAGGTTGCATTCAAAGCGAAAAATAATATAAAGGGTAAGAAGTCATAATCAAGCAGTGATTCATTTCATGATGAAGAAGCTAATTATGGTTAAAGAGATAAAGGTTCCAGAAGACCCATAGATCTAATATTTGTTAAGTGTTTCAATTGTGGAAAGTATGGACATTTTGCAACAGATTGTAAAGAGCCAAATAACAACAATGGTGAAGAAAAATAGGATCATAGGTACAAGGAATCAAAAATATATAGGCACAAAAATAAAAGCAAGGATGGACAAAGTAGACAAGGAAATAAGTTCTTCCAAAGATAAAATAAAATCTACTATGCGGATAATGCAATTAAGTACTCAAATGATAGTGATGTTAGCTTTTTAGACAATGATAGAGATGAAGTCCAATTTATGATTGAAGAGAAAGAACCAGTTAAGAAAAAGACTCCAGTTATTCTAGAGTGTTTTATATGTGGTATATTTGGACATCTTGAATATGATTGCACAAGGTATGGTTATAGTTTCAGTGATGATGACTATGAAGATGCACTTGAAATACCAGATGAAAATATTCTAATGGCATTAGAAGAAGAAGTGAGTGATCCTATAGAAGACAAGCCAAAAGAAAGTAATAATGTGGACAAAGGAAAACAAATAGAGGATTATTCAACAGAGAATGGTTATGATCTCAAGGGAGAATTCATCTATGCCCTTGACATGGTAAAGAAGGTAAGAAAGCAACACTCTAAGCTTGAAATTTAGTTTCAAGAATGTGATGAAGAAAGACTAATGCTCATAGAGGATTTAGAAAAATAAAAGGTTAAGGCAAAGAAGTTCAAAGATAAGTTAGAAGCAAAGATCTAGGAATGTGAGAAGTTAACACAAGAAGTGGCTCTACTAAAGGAATGCGAGAATTCATCTATGCCCTTGTGCTTAGGAGACCAATAAATTAGTTCATATATTGACAACTTCACTGGAGTTGTCTATAGACTTTGAACTAGCCTACTCCTAATAGTCACCACCATTCTAGTTGGTGGGCCTGGAATATTTTGCACTGGCCTTTGAAGGGACACAAATTAAACTCTAATTATAACTAGAGTTGTATTTGGTCACTCATACCTTCCTTATATCATGACAACATTGACCATGCCAATGAATCCTTGAGTTGGCAGTTCCACCCACACTTTATTCACATGACCAGCATTTTTCCTCGATGTCTCATGATTCGGTAAGGGGTTCTTGAAGTTCCCCATATTTTGGTTGTTCGGAGCCTGAGGGTTGTCCACCATTAGCTCACATCTTTTGATCATGTTTTGTACTATATGTTTAAAACTCCAACATCCTTCGATGTCATGTCTCTTCATCCTATGGAAGGTGTAATATAGATCATCCCTGTACCCCTTTGGTTTGGGTTGATTAGGGTCTATTAATTTGATCTCCAATAAGTTGATGGCCTTGGCCTTGCATAGTTGATGGAATATCAATGTCACTGACTCCAACAAAGGTATGAACTGGCAAGGTGGATGTTGTTCTTTATTATTACCCTTCTTGTTATTATTGCGTTGATCTATTGTGCAGGATGAGGTTGGGCTTGATAATTTTGTTGTTGCCCCTTATCCCCTTTTTGGAGGTTTAACACCACTTGGTTTACATGGGTTGGCTTGGCCTGTTCTTTCTTATTTTGGGTGTTCTTCTTGTTCCATTCCTTCTTGTTCTAGAGCTTCAAGTTACCCTCCTTTAACTTGATATCCTCTATTACCTTGGCTTGCACCAAGGCCTCCTCAAATGTTTGATACTGTTGCAACTACATCAATAGCAAGATGTGTTTCACACAACTCTTGGTAAACATCCAAGTTAGTTCTATGGTTGGAATGGAAAATGGCAACTTTACCATTATCTTTCTCCATATTTTCCCATAATACATGATCATCTCATCATCATGTTGCATTAAAGTAGTCAGATCAAATAGGTTTACCTTCTTATTGATGTTGAAGGAGAAGCATTCAAGAAACACATTAGCTAGCTATTTGAAGTTTGTTATGTTATGCCTCTTTAGTTGATTGAACCACTCTCGGGTCAGGACTGAAAGGGTTGTGATGAAGGTTCTCAGCAATAGAGCATCATTGCTCTCTATTTGAAAGCACATATCCATAAATCTTGTAACATGTTCTTCAGCATCCTCCTCACCTTGGAAATTCTCCAGCTTTAGCATCTTGAAATGATCAAGATATGCTATAATGGGCACTGAAGGGCATAAAGGCTCATTGTGAGTGTTTTTAAAGTTAGCTTCTGATAAGTCATCCCTTATTTCTCTATAGATCAAACCTTATCTACCAAGACCTAATAAGCATTTGAATATAGAATTTCCTTTTCTCTGAGAGGTCTTTGGGAAGCCTTTGGAGGTGAATTCTTCTTTGGTGGAGGACTAGGCTCATCCTCCATGTATACTAGGGAGATATCAAAATATTTATGTTCTTGTTCATATCCTACTACTTATTTGTACTACACACGCCCATTATGTTCTAGCGCTTGGCACTATATCATGTTTTGGAACATGTGGTGAGTATGAGTTTCAATGTGCTCAAGGCACAAATTTATTTATAAAGAAGCTCATTTATGAGTGTGCTCCCTGTATTCACTACAAGGAGATAAATTGGTGTGAGCCAATTGATCCTCTCGCTCAACACACTCCTTTTGATCAAGGATGTGTTGCTCACACATGCGTTGCTCAAAAATATATTACCTTAGCAACCTTTGTCTTTGAGTATCCTCATTTTTGAGGTGCTCACACTCTACATAGACATCTTCCAATTGGTCTTGGAAGATCTGCTACCATTGTTCTGACACTAGTTTCTATAATCGATCTATAAGATCTATCATATGTGGTCTCTGGTGTATCTATTCTATTCAAGTGGCTTTATCGATATGATATCCAATGGACTTGTTTACCATGCTCTTATCTTTGTCTGAGTAGATGATATTCACATTCTAGTGTTGTTTGTGCTCAATGCCTGCATGGGTTGATGGGGTAAGTATACTATGAGATTTCTTAGAGCATTCTCCTAGTTCTCATATGGTCCTACTTGTGCTCTCACTACAAGAACTCACAGAATGAGAGTGCACAACCGAAGGTTTATACCCTAACTACCCTAGGAATTTATCTAGACCATCTAATTATCTAGTGCACCATGGCTCATGTGGTGGCATACCATTGACTCCAATATTAGATATATCAAATTTGAACTTACCAAGTTCATTGTTGTTTGGAGTCTATGCGGGCCTATGCTTTGAAGTAGCCCTCTCTTCTTACCCCTAAATGGGTGGATTTTCTACTTATCTATTTTGAACTAACATGGGCCTAGATCCCCCCTTAGCTTGAGTATGGATGGGCACTAACTTTGTTATAGTTCCTTCCTCAATGATGTACTCTTCAATGGATCCAATGGATCCATGAGGTGTACGATCACAATATATGCTCCCATGCTCAAAGGTCCCATTTTGGGATCTTTTATACTCAGATAAGTCTCATGAGGCATGTACATTACGTCATCTGGATGGGGTATTCTAACAAGAACCCACACACATAGAGTTATTCCCTCTAATGCTCATCAAATGTTGTTTGGGAGGATCTTGTGATTGAGGGTTTGACGTATTATGCTATGCATTGGGTGGAGCTCCGGCTTTGACCTTGGTTCTACATCAACATCGACCTCTCTATGTTCTAACCATAATGTGTATTATCTCGTATGTATATTTTAAAGAAAACAAAGAAGACAAGAATTATTATCTCTTTTAAATTTTATTTGTGAGCCCTACACTGGTTTTATGTGTTTTAAAATTTGTTGAAAACTTAAACTACTCTCACATGTTTTAAATTGTTGATGTAATGCTCAATAATTTAAGGGTTTTCACATGTATGCTCGCATCTCAACAACCAACAATGAAATTCATGATCACGTAAATCCCCCAAAATATGGAGATGAAATCCACACCTAGGCAAGGAGTACAGGTCCTACTGATCCTCACCCAACACCCTGTGCACAATGATACACCCCTCCAAAGAGGAATGCATGCTATTTTGCATGGTTAGGATGGATCTTGGAGTTGGTATTGGCCAATAATACAAGGTTTGAGGGAGTTGGGACAATAGATGGAAATCACTACCACCATCATTGAACCCTACTAGTGGTTGGATATGACTTCCAAATCACTAGCATTTAAGTGTTATTTGGTGTGTGTGTGTGTTCATTTTATACTTTACATGAAAGGAAAAATGCAACACCAAGCATACAATGCTCTTTCCTATATGCCTAATGATAAAAGTGTTTTAATATTTAGAAAGATGCATCTACTTGTTTAAATGAAATTTAGAGAATGCATTTACATGATAAATTGGCCACTAATTGGGCCTCAAGAAAGCAAACTCAACAAACATAACCCATACTACTGAAGACTAGGGCAGATTGCAATCAAAATTTTGATGTTCCTAGCAACGAATTGGAAGAAAACCTAAGAGAATATAAAATTTCACTTTTAATCTTTCTCTATGTTTTCTACTTTAAACCAACTTCATCTACTACACTCAGTAAATAAAACATAGATAGACACAGGAAAACATAGGGAATTGTCTCCTACCTGAGATACAAGTCTGATGTATATTCGGTTGTCTATTGTTTTCTATTCTCTACTAGTTGTGGTTGTCAGGCATGACTAGGACTATTCACCGTGGCTATCAAGCACGGCTAAGACTATTCACCATGGTTGTTAACCGTGGTGGAGACCTATAACAAAAAAACACAAGTTAGTTATCTACAACATGATTTTTAGGGGTCCCATCATGATCGCCATCTGTATCGATCTAAAAAGCATACACTTAACTAGTGCATCAATTGAAATCGAGTATTAAAGCAATAAAGAATATACAACAATGAATTTAACAAGAAAATAGAGTTTCCTTTTATTAAAACTTTATCAAATCCAGATTACATGTACGTCCCTCTTAGGGATACTCAATTTTTGATACAATTGATACAATATTGAAGACCCTCTAAACGAGGGGGTGGTGTAATCTGTAGAATTTTTAGAAGGTACATGAATTTCTTAAGACTAAATATAGTCTTCTTCTCCTTTGGTTAGAGGCATATGTTGCCTTGAATACCTTGAAAATGATTAGGTCCTATAAACCCTATGTTCAAGAAACAACATGAAAGGGGTTAATAATAAAGGAGACCTCTCTTGATGAGGATTTTGAGACAATTACATAAATTGATGATAAATAAATCAAGAAACATGTAAATCTATGAAGATATGCAAGGAATCACCAAACTATTGTAAAGCATGTAAAGAAAGCATGAAATCTAGCAATTAGGAAGCCTAATTAGTAATTATAACTTGAAAAGTATGAAACTAATCTAAATTGATACTTGCAAGGAAATGGAAGAAAACCTACCTCTAAATCCTAAATTAACCAGTCAAATATCTGTTAAAATGTTAATCTATGCTAGATTAAGCTAATTGTATAATTGTAAATGGAAATCTACTACTAAAATAAAGGAAATTAAAGATCAAAACCTCATCGTGGGTCTGAGGTGCAACTGGCACTATTAGCCATAACTGACAATTGTGACTGAGCTGAAAGTGTTCTTGCTCTTATAATCAGGACTTAGATCTCTAATTCCCTCTATGGAATTGATGATCAAGGGTCACCTCTATGTCCCAAGATGAATTGGCGATAAAATTTGATGAGATTCACATTTGATTGGCTTGATTTTGCAATTGATGCTTCTTAGTCTTTTGAAATCTCCATTGACAGGTTCATGCTTGTCACTCCACAATTGGGCAGCATTTCGACTCTCCTCAAGGGTTGTCACTTTGCTATCCATTTTGGAAGAGCTTCTCTGCATTTCAACTCAAGATTGCTCTAGACTTCTCCTCAATTTGGAGGGGGGTTTTATAGCCCTCATAATCCCTAATATTGGCTTTCTCGGGAAGCCAAGATCAAGATCCAGGAGGTTGGATCAGTTGGGAGGAAAACTCTCAAAGATTTCCCACCCAAAACCATTTGAATTCTCATTGCCCATATTATTACAACCGAATTTGTCTTGGCCTGGGATTCAAAATAGTTTTGATGCTAACCATAGCTCTAAGATGTAGCTAGCTCTTTTAACCATGGGTGTCAGTCGTGGCTAAGGTTGAGTATACCAACTCTACCCAAATTGAGTGGTTAAGACCATTGCTTCACCTTGGAGTTGTCGAAGATCATTCATATGGTCTGTTAGCATACCCATATGAGTAGTTGCCTCGACATGACATGTTTTAGGTGTCTACAGGGGTATATTAGCATGTACCAAATAATTTAATATTCTCTAACACCCCCTATATTACATTATTTGGTTATTTAATACTTTAGTCTTCAATCTATATCTTCGTCCTTAAATCTACAAGTGACCTTGTAGTGCATGTGATCTTATTATCTCATAGGTAAAAGTTGGACCATGTATGATCCATTATCTTTTCCCCCATTCCCTAAATGAATTTTCTTCCTATACATAATAAGTTCCACACTTGAATTCATTGTTAGAAGATGCTTCAAAAATGAGTATTTAAAAAAGATAATCTAATCTGAATATTAATGCTCTTTCAAATATTCTATAAAACTTCTCCTTGTAGTAGCAAGAAATAGATGAATGAGATTTTCTTCCACAATATTTACATGGATGAAGATTCCAGTAGTTTGCTTTTTCATGACCAATTCTATTGCAATAAACACACCTTGAAGATATTTTTATTGCTTTATTCATCCTTCTTAGAATTTCAAGTTCATTTATTCTCTTGATAAAATAGCATAACCACTTATGTACAACCAAAGCTATTCTATCTTTATTTTCCATGTAGATAAATTGTAGATGATGAAGATCTTCAATATTTTTAGTAGACTTTATTTTTGATATTGATGAATTACTAGAATAAGATTTTGTAATAACAAGATACAATTGTGTATTCTCTTGAATATTTTGTAATCTTGTTTATTCCTCCTTATTATCAAAATCATCTATCATTCTTTGAAAATAGCCTTTAATTTTATTTACTATATCTTCATTATTGAATGCATTTTTAACAATTTCTTCCATGATATGCAATCAATACTAAGAAAATATTTCCTTTGATGTAGTCTACCTTATGTCTCCTTGGGTTTTAAATAAATCAAATGTTTTAAATTAAATCCTATGAAGTAGAAATCCTTATATATCCCTCATGTTTAGAAATTTAAAAAATATGAATTTTGCAAATCTCATATTTTTCTAAATTTTATGATGTAGGCCTTTTGACTCCCAAATAGTTATTTTGAAAAAAATCAGTAATATTTGAATTTCAAATATAAAAAACTTATTACTCCTAAAAATATTAAAGCTTTCAAACAAATTCTAAAAACCTATCACACTAAATGAATTAATAAAGCTTTACTTTCCTTATCACTCCTAATAAAACATTAATTTATCTATTCAACCTTATCACTCTAAACAACTAATTAAACATTAAACTTCTAACTTAATATATCATCATCCATAAAAAAATTCAATCACTTATCACTCCTTAGTTTTAATTAAACTTAATAACTGTAATAATTAAATAATGCCTTATCTCTCCTAAGATTAAATAATTAAGAAAAACCTTTACTAAACCTTATTACTCCAAAATATAAACGTGAGAAACCCTAAATTCAAATTCAATATTACCTATGATCTCGTGCACTCTAAATTATACCTTGTGCTATTATAGTTGTCTGACAACATTGAAGTAATCTTGATTGCTCCTTACTACAACCAAATTCGTCCGATAAGCTCTTTAAATAGATCCTCTTTAAACTACATGCTCCAAAATATTTTAACCTCTAATACATGTTCATTTACTTCTTACATGGTAGGTGGTGTCGCTTATGTTACATAATATAATGTTCCCAAAAAATATGCAATGTTTATTATCCTTCGAATGACTTTATAATGCCTATTATTGCATGCTTGTGAAGAAAGAAACCTTTGCTTCCAAATGATTCATTCAAAATTCCCTTCAATGTTCCTTTTCATGTGCTTGTTCACATTCCAAGTTTCAAGTTGCGTTCTAAGTTGCATTATATTGGTACTATATCTAGGATGTCATTGGTTGAGTAAGACATTCTGAATGTTGTTATGAGCTATGGCTCACTATTCTAGATTGGATAGCTCTATTCACTGTATAGTACATTGAGCTTTTGAAAACTTTGCATAGGTACTTTTTATCATGAACTATGTTGGTTCAATTTAGGTACTTCTAATACTGATTCAATTTGGATAAACCCTAGAGTATACTTCTTCTTCATTGGCTACTTGTTTCTTTGTGTTGACTCTATGGATCTCGTTGGATCGATTCCTCCTTTGCACAATATTAACTTAATATTGTTATTTCTAATTCACTACACTTTAGTATTAATGCTTTTGCTTCTAATCCATTGTACTCTTCTCTTTTCCTTTTAGGTTAGGTTATGCTTTCATATCAATATGACTCTTTCTTGGCTATGGTTTCTATACCTTAGGTGACACTTATGTTGGCCCTTCATTCGGAAATGGAGACTTCTACATCTACCTAGCTTGAAACTTTAATAATAATCCTTAATATTTCTATATTACATTGTTGCACTTATTTCTTAACTCACTAACAAGTCGAATAAATTATTTTTTATACCTGCACTTGCTCAAGACAAATTCTCTTAGCTGCTCAGGCCAAATGACCTATTCCTTTTGCATGGAATAGATTAACACTATCCTTGTTGTTCTTAATTAGCCTCTAAGCTTTGAACCCTATCTTTAAGCTTTGTATTACTTCTTCTTGTTGTCATTGGCCATATATATCTTCTTCTCAATATGTTCCTTTATTCTACATCATGGGCCTTTATTTTAATAATGGCCTCAAGCCTATTTCTCTATTTATCTAGAACCTACATATCTTTAAGCCTTTTTTCTTTTCTTTAATAAGGGGCTTATATATTTTTTATATGATCTCTTTTCTATTTTCTATAAGGGCCTTTCTTTCCTTAGACCTCTTTTCTCAAAGGGTATCCACCTTGAATCTATACTTTTATCTCTATCAAGGTCTCTAAATGACTTGAAATATTCTAAAAACTTATTTATTGTAACTTTTATATGGCTTCCAATGTCAAGCAAATTATCAAGGTCTATCTTCAATACCTGAATACTTTTCTCTATCAAGGTCTCCCTTCAAGAACTAAAATATTTATGTCAAAATCTATCTTCAAGACCTATAATTCATTTTTCAAGGTCTACCTTCAAGAACTAAAATATTTATGTCAAGGTTTATCTTCAAGAACTGAAATATTCTTTGTCAAGGTCAATTTCTCTATGACCTAAAACTTTAATAGCCTCCAACTCAAATCAATCCCTACTTGATGAAATCTTTCTACCTTCTCTTACACTTGAAGATGAAAGTCTTATTTTTATGTTGTAGGAAGCTTCTCACACTTATAATGATTAATATTTGTTGTATTAATTTCTTAGGTTGCACCTAAGAACTCCAATGATTCTCCTCCTTACTAGAGAACTCAATGTCAGGATGTTGTTTTCCTGAATGACCAACTACCTTGAAAGTTGATTCTGTTTCAGATTTTAATCTTCAAATCCTTAAATTAATTTTAGGATTGGCTATTTCTTTGAATAATAATTTACCTTCAAGTTGATTCACCCAAATATGAGTCCTCATATTCACTAGTTATCCTTCAACCTAGTGGAAAAACTCTATGGTTGAGTCCTAGTCTTCACTAGTTGTTCTTGTAGCTATGGAAAGACTCTAGCCTTTTTGCTTTCTTTTGATCTTACTATAGAGTCTAGGTCTATTTCCCTTTAAAGTAGACAGACTCTAACCAATTTTGTCACACTAGAAAAAAAAATATTTCATATGTAGTTATACAACTTGTGCAAGAAACTACTTGCAGTATCTCTGATACCACCGATGGCTTTTGAAGCCTTAATATTAATGTAAAAATCATAAGATAAATATCACAGGATCAAATATATGATAGTCATAATATGGTATAATCAAGATAATTATGTAACCAAAATAATATGAGCCAACTAATATGTAAATCAAGGCTTATAATAAATCAACTAACATTCATTAATAAGTAGCAATATGAATGTAATAGCCTAAATCATACATGTACAAAGCATGTAGCACAACTTACAATATTAGTTGCTCAAATGTATGCAATATTTATTACTCCTCTTCCTCTTACAAATGTATCATATACCTCTATTACAATTATGATAACAATGCTCTCTAAAATCA
Source organism: Wollemia nobilis (assembly GCA_028583015.1). NCBI lineage: Eukaryota > Viridiplantae > Streptophyta > Pinopsida > Araucariales > Araucariaceae > Wollemia > Wollemia nobilis. Next base: position 264,096 of record JAQPPZ010005189.1, on the reverse strand, counting down.
CTATGAATCCTATGCTCACTATGTATGCTATGTTCAATATGCTCCTTTATGAAGTAATATATAACCAATGTATTATGACTCTTTATATATTTGACTCTTCCTTTCCTTATGACAAGTATCATGACTCTTGGCTTCTCTACTTGACACTTGCATACATATTACTCTATCTGGTATTCACACCTAGGCATGCCTCTTCACTTAGCACACTCTAACCCAAAGACACTTGTGCACACTCATACATAAGATACTTGTGCAAATATACTCACATAATATTTGCACAAGTGAAACTTATGAATTTCTTGCACATTATCGCATTACATAAAATATTTACTCACTCTAATCTAAGACTTAACCCTAGTATAATATTTACAAGGTGTACCATGAAGGTACCATGGGGGTACATTAGAATGTACCAAATAATGTAATATTCTCCAACACATCGTAGATCCCTAGCATAATATATAATATGTAATCCCAATAGATACATGGATATGCATGTAAACACATATGAAATTAGGTATATGTAATCAAGCGATGACAAGCAACTAAAAGAAAATAGGTAGTAGATGTAGATTTAGATGTAATATATTTTATGATGCATTATTTTCATTGGTTATTTTAAGTTTTCTTCCATCAAGTTCGGTGAAAAAATAAGCACCTAAACTATACTTGGAACTTATGATGTATGGAACTATTCAAACTCAAATTTTCCTTTGATATCAACTTTTGTATTGGTATTTTTATAATTCTCTTTGAGGATGGGATCACCAATTTTGAAAGAACTTGTTTTTACCTTTTTACTATAGGTACATTTAAGCCTCTATTGGTAGACCCGTAGACTTTCCAAGGCTTAGATCTACTTTTGTCAAGCAATTCTAGCTAGCTAAGAAATATGAGACAACATTCATCTCTAACAAATAATTACTACAACAATATGCACAATGAAGGCACCTCAAGCTCAAAAGGAAATATTTTCTTAGTTATATAAACCAAAGCATAGGGTATCATGCTAGTGGGAGTTGTGACACTAGTGTGATAGGTCCATAGGGTAAGATACAATTGGAGATACTAATCTCTATTATTTTTTTTGAAGAGCTTCTTAAAGATATTTATGAGAAATTTATTGAAAGATTCATCTTGGACATTTTCTTAAGGATGGTAAGGTGTAGATCATTTATGGTAAATATTGTATTTAACATAATATTTTTAACATATTTGTTCTTGAAGGGTGTTAAATTATCAATTATTAGAATATAATAGATGCCATAATGAGTAACAATCTGATTAAAAATAAACTTAGATACATGGAATCTAATGGTTTAGGCTAATGTGATTGTCTTCAATCCACTTGGTGAAGTAGTCAGTATCTATGATAATAAACTTGTATCCATTATACAATACTAGGTTTATCTTTCCAAAGATGCCTAAGCCCTAAATGAAGAAAGACAAATGATAATTAAAGGATTGAAGAGCTTGGGATAGAGTGTGGATAATATTTTCATTCTTCTAACACTTATAACACTTCTTAACATAGCTAAAAGAGTCATTTTCCATGGAGGGCTAGTAATTACCCATTTTTAGGTGTTTCTTGGCAACGAAAATACTACTAAAGTGGCCATACATGATCTATTATGGGCATATTTGACAACTACATGAGATTAAACAAAGTATAGGTATCTAAGCAAAATTCCATCAAGGATGTGATTATAAAATCTATCATCAATGATGACATACCTACAAGATCATTGCTTATAAATTTATTGTGGTTTAAACCATTAGGTAAGGTACCATCCTTAAGGTAATTAAATATATCCCTATACCAAGGATCAAGGGAGAGAGCTACTTCTACAAAAAAAATTCTTAGAGGAAACTAACTAGATGCTAAGGTTGAAGGTTCTCTAATTTTCCAAATGATGATTGTATATTTGTTGTAACCTAGTTGTAAAGAGATAAGGGATGCAGCTAATGCCATAGTATTGACATGGTGGTTATTAGACCTAGGGATAGCTTCATTAGTGATTTTGTTGAAAGAATCTTTTAGTTTATTGATTATTTCTTTGTATACAATACGCTTTTCATATTTAGTTTGATAAGTATTGTTGGCTTGGTTGAATACTATTGTAAATATTACATTATTTGGTACCATGAAGTACCATTGTAAATATTTATATTAGGAGTGTGTTTAATATTTGTATCAAAAGTATGTATCAATATGTAAAGAGTGTTTATGTGTTATGTAATTATGAGTGAAAGGTGTCAAGTGTGCAAGTGTGAGTGAAAGGTGTCAAGTGTACAAGTGTAAGTGAAATATGGCATGTGTGCAAGTGAAGATTCATTAATGTTATGTTTCAAGTGTGTAAGAGAAGAGTCATATGTGATGTATCAATAGCATAAGTACAAGGTTATATAATCATTAGAAGCTTTATCATAATGTAAGAAAGGCATGTGAAAGGTTTCATTTCCTGTGAGTTTGAGGAGAGTAAGAGTTAGGATATTTGAAGAGTCTTTTGTAAGGTTATATATTGGAGATAAAGCTCCATACTATTTAGCATGAAATTTTTTGATTTATGAATGTAACAAAAAAGTTTGTTATTGTTCAATATTTGTGTTACTTGTGAATGTGAGTGTATGTGTGTGATTTGATCCTAGAAAATTTACCTATGAGATATTTAGGCATATTTTTCAATAGTGGTATCAGATCGATCTTGGCTCAGAGCTACACTAGTGAGAGATTATAAAATGTATGAATTTGGAGAAGAGAATTGAGGAAGGATTTTTGGAGAGAAGAGATCAAAAGAAAACGATTAGAGATCATTGGAAGGACATATTGTTGAAGCAGATGATGGTTTGCAAGGAGATATAAAAGATATATATTAGCACTTTAAAGATCTAGTGGAGATTGAACACCGTGGAAATTTGCATTGGGAAGTGTTTAAGGTGAAGCTACAAACTGTTGTAGAGAGAACATTGAAACATGGGAAGATTTGTTTGAATTAAAATAAGAAATTAAGATTACAATTGTTGATATTAATGTTGGAAGGTTGGAGTTTAGAATCCCGAGGATTAACGTTGGATGCATTGAAATTAGAGATGTATATAAACCAAATTATCTTGATAAAAGTACTAAGACTATATATGTGTGAAGCTAAGAGTTGAGCTACTATATGTGAAGCTAAGAACACAAGGAAGTGGGAGACATTTTTTGGAGTAAGGGCTAAGCTATTGGACATGAAGCTGAGAGTGCAGATAATTCTATGATATTTTTGTAGGAAGAGTTGAGCTAATATTTACTATTCAAATAATTCACAAACAAAGCTTGGAGGAAGTACTCAAAAAAAAAATTCCAATGAAAGGCTTAGTAAGAAAAGAAAATGATTATTTCTATAACAAACTCTAGAGCATATTTAAAATACCTAAATTTGTGACTATATTACAAAGCTATTTCTAGAGTTGTTTGACTAGGTGAAAGATTCATCTGCCAATTTGTGAGGGTAAGCACCATTTAAGGTGAGCCTTTTTTAGACTAATTTGATTAAATTACATTATGGGTACACGTTTTATTATATGTTGGGAGTTATAATATGTGTCTTTAATCATTAAAGTATTATTGAAGTTATAAGGACATGATTTAATTAAAGGATGAAGTGAATGAATAAGTAAATTAATTAACTAAAGGAATTGATTAATTGACAAATTGATTTTGATTAGCAAGGCATAATAAGAAACATAAACTTGGTTGATATAAAATTGTTTGAATGAAATTGTAATTTGAATGAAGAAGAAAATTGAAATTTGAAAAAGAGAGAAGAGTGTGAAATTAAAATTTGGGAGTTATAATAAGAGAAAAAATTATTTGAAGAATTAACTATGAGATTGATTCAAATTGACTAATTGAATAGAAATTTGTTGAAAGAAACATAATTGGAATATTAAAATAAAGATAAATTGAAACTGAATAACTAAGAGTAATAAGGAAGTTTACATTAAAGGAAAATTCAAAAGTGAACACATCAAGAAGATCATAAAGTTTTAAGGACTGAGTTTTATGAAAAAAAAAATCTAAACACAAAAATACTATCAAAGACATATGGCATGTAAAATCCATTCAAGTCCAAAAATGATAGATGATGATGATTTATGGTATATTCATTCTTGTTCAAGTAACCATGCACCAAGAAATTTATATTGGTTTGACTCATTACAAGTAAAAATAAGCATACCAATAAAAAATGTTGATAATAAAGTTTATCATGTACAAGGATCTCAAAATGTAACACTTAGTTTATCATATTTTGAGTGTATATTAGAAAATGTACTTTAAGTCTTGGAATAACCAATAATATAATCTCAATATCTCAATTGGTTAATAGAGAAAGAACTATGGAATTTAAATATATCAATGGCAATAAATAATTTCTCATCAAGAGATAAAATAAAATTGAGGCAATGGGTTCCTACAAGAGTGGGATATTTGCATTGGATGTGATAGAAATATTAAAATAAATTCTAAATCACCTTTTACCATAGGAATAAAATAAAACAAAATATTATCTTGAGCATGAATCTCTTATGGAAAAGAAACATAGCACATGACAAATCAAATTTGGTACCAACAATAGTGGATGAAGATAAGATAAAGACAGAAAACAAAGATTGAAGGCTAAAATACTTCACACCAAATAATGTAATAGGGGGTGTTGATGATATTACGTTATATAGTACCATGAAGTATCATTGTAAATATTTATATTAGGATTTTGTTTAATATGTGTCAATTATGTGTTTATGTATTATGTAACTATGAGTGAAAAGTGTCAAGTGTGCAAGTGTGAGTGAAGGATGTCATGTGCGCACATGAAGAGTCATCATTGTTAGGTGTAAAGTATGTAAGTGAAGAGTTATATATGATGTGTTAATATCATAAGTAGGAAGTTATGTAATCATGATAAGCTTTGTCATAATGTAAGAAAGGCATGTAAAAGGTTGATTCTTCCATGAGTTTGAGAAGAGAAAAAGTAAAGAGAGTTGAAGAGTCTTTTATAAGATTATATATTAGAGATAAAGCTCCATACTATGTAACATGAGAAATTTTGATTTATGAATGTAATAGAAAAGTTTATTATTATTCCATATTTTTGTTACTTGTGAATGTGAGTTTATATGTATGATTTTTATCCTATAAATATTTACCTATGATATCTTTAGGTATATTTGCAACAACTACAAGTTGGGAATATATGAATATAGAGAGGATTCTAATAGTAAGGGCTAATTTTGCATATAGCCCTAAGGTAAGGGCTTCATACTCAACAATATTATTGATATTAGAAAACTTAAGTTTAAAATATAAAGGGATGATATTTTATTGATCAGTGACCAAGATTATTTCTACCCCTACTTCTTTAACACATCTAGATCCATTAAAGTACATGGTCCAAGAGGTAGGTAGATATTCTTCTAGGCTAAATATTGACTCATCAAAAATTCTACTGCTAAGGGATGTTTGGCTTCTAAGGCTATGGAAACTAATTGGTCAACAATGTCCTAATCTTTCACAAAATTTTGGTTGATAAACTCAAGATCAAATTCACTGATTGCAATAATCCACTTAGTAATTTACCATGAGAGATGAGGTTTGGACATGAGATAATGCAATGGATTGACCATAAGGTTTTATGACTAAAAATATAGTGTAATATTTTAAGAATCAAACACCATGGCCAAAAAATCCTTTCCAAAGGGGTATAGTGAACTTCATAATTGACCAAAGTTTGGTTGATATATAAAATGGCCCTTTCTCTATGTTGGTTGTCATACTATGAAAACATATCAAGTAAGGCATAGTTAGTGGATCTTATGTATATTAACAAGGGGCTATGGGTATTAGGTGGGATGATAATAGGAGATAAAATATAGGATTTTAGATCATTGAATGTAGCTTGACAATCAATGACCCATTCAAATATGACAACTTTCCTTAGAAACTTGGTGAAATGGTAACACTTTTTGGATAGCTAGGAGATGTATCTTCATATGGCTTGGATTTTACCTTGGAGACTCCTAAGCTATATTTTAGGGGATGATATATTAACTATAGCTAATATTTAATTAGGGCCAACTTTGATGTCGTATAAGGATATAATGAATCACAATGGTTTCCTTGATATAACCCTAATGATGCACTTTTGAGGATTTAGGTGTACCTTGTACTTCATAGCTATTTAAATATGTACCTTAGATCTTGTTGTGGCTGATCCACAACACACCCCAAAATTGGGGACCCACCTTTTTTGTAGGCTTGCGGATGAAATCCCGGTGACCCAGATGCTAAAAATGAAGAAAAGAGAAAAAAAATGCCTAAGTGTTGGTAGTGTCACGAAATCACGACATGTTGCGAAATCGTGACCTGTCGTGCCATCGCTGTTGAAAAATAGAAAAACGTCACGATATCGCGACATGTCGCTCCGTCGCTGAAAAAAAAAGAAAAGGTGTCGCGATATCGCGACATGTCGCTGGCAAAAATGAAAAGTTGTCGCGATATCGCGACATGTCGCTGGAAAAAATGAAAAGGTGTCGCGATATCGCGACATGTCGCTGGAAAAAATGAAAAGGTGTCGCGAAATCATGACATGTTGCTCCGTCGCGGCCCAGGTAGGAGAGAGAAATGCAAGAATGAAAATCGTCGTGATTTCGACGTATGGAGCTGCCACTGCTTGGAAATGAGAAGTGTCATGATTTCGCGACGTGTTGCTGCGAAAGGTGTACGAAATGAAAACGGTAGCGATTTCACGATAGGAAGCAGGAAGAAGGTGCCAAGCGAGAAAAGCATCGCGATATCACGACAGAAAGCTACAAAGCACACCGAAGTGAGAGAAACGTCGCGATTTCACGACAGGGTGCAGCCGAAGGTGTACGGAATAGAAAATGGTCGCGATTTCGTGATAGGAAAATAGCATGGCGTACGGAGAAGAGAAATGTCATGAAATCGTGACAACATTGAGCAAAGAGGTGCCGAGTGAAAAATGTCGCGAAATCACGACAGATTGTAGGTGGAAGGCATGAAACGATAAATCATCGCGATATTGCGACATGTCGCATTTTCGCGACTCCAAGTAGCCAAAGGTGTACGGAACAAAAATGGTAGCTATTTCATGACAAAAAAGCAAGAAGGTAGTGTGAGCAAGAAAGACGTAGCAAAATCATGACAGGTTGCGGTTTCGTGGCTTCGAAGCAGCGAAGTAGTACGGATAGAAGTAGCGTAGCGATTTCACGATGGAAAATTGGCAAATGTACGAAAGAGTAAAATGGTAGCGAAATTGCGACAGAATCGACAGGAGGACATGAAGCACGAAATGGTCTTGCAATCACGACAACAAGCAGCAAAGCAGTACAAAAAAGAAATGGCGTCATGATTTCACGATGAAAAGCTGACCGAAGGACATGAAGCGTGAAATGGTCATGATTTTGCGATAGAAGGCAGCATTATAGCTCGAAACGAAAAGGCGTCACGATTTTGCGACAAGCAACAGCGAGAGGGTACGGAACGAAAAAGTGTCGTGATTTCACGACAGGTGGTGAGGAGATCGCCCGAAGCAAAAAAATGTCACGATATCGTGACGTGTCTCATTTTCATTTTGCAGGAGGAGAAACGATGTTGTTGGTCGAAAATGTCACGATATCGCGACATGTCTCATTTTTGTGGCCAGGAAGGTGAATGGGTTGCATGCTGTTTTGTCGTGTTTTACACGGGAAGACGTTACAGAAGGCACAAAAAACATGAGACATGTGGCATACAGGTGTCAAAGCTACAGAGGCGTTACATGCAGTGGAAGATTTCGAAAGTTTCAGAATCGAACATGGAACAAAAGTATTGAAAAGGCAGGGATTTGAAAGGTCACATGCTGGAAGGTGAAACGAAGCGACACAGGGAGAACCGAAGAGACGTTTCAGTTAGTATAAAATCTAAAGCATGGATTGATATGAGGGTTGGAAATTGCTACTTGTAGAGTTGCAGAGACAAGGGCTTCATGCCATTCTAGGCCTACACTTGGGCAATTTCCTTCATTTGTTCTAGATTTTTAAAACCTAGAACATTTTGTAATTGTAATTGATACATCATTTTAATGCAGAAATACAGAGAGTTGGCATTTCATTGATGAGAAAGGAGTCATTTTTGCATGCATGATTCAATGTGCTATCTTTCCCTTTCAGATTTCTAGGCTTATAGGTGAAGTTGAATGCAAGTGTTCTTGGTTGCTTCATGCAAATGCCTAAATCTGAAACTACAGTAGAAACCCGCACCTGGCTTATCTAAATTGTGTGAATTTGCAGGTTTAGTAGGTTGGGTTGCATGCAGAAACCTCATTGTCTTCGGTTTTATCAATCAAGATGGCAGTACTCTGGACGTAGCTTAGTTGCATATTCATTTGCATTTATTTTTATTTTTAAACCTGTATTTATTTTCTATATTTTAATTACAGTCATTTAAATAAATAATTGAAAACCCATCAAATCTTAGAGTCCATTGCAAATCCAAATTAAAGTGAACTACAGTGACCCTTATTAACATCCACTTGTAACCCTAAGGTATTCCCTGCATTTACAGTGAGCAGCATCATTGGTGTTTTAGAATCAACATAAGAGGAACCTTGGAGAAATTACTTTCTTTGCAAGCAGAGGATTTTGGGACTCAGATCCTACCGAAAAGTGTGCTTTCACAATTGGGTGAAAACACCACTCAACAGATTGGCGCTAGAAGGAGGGCGAATCGATTTACTTTATTTTGGTTTTCATACATGAATAATATCTTTTGATTTAATTTTGAAATATTTTCTTAAAGCTCACAAACAGCTAAACTGTAGCTTTTGCTTTCTTTTGTTGCAGGTTTTTATTGAAATAATTGAGGGTTTCATCAAGGCAGGCTGGACCCACCGTGTCATATTGCAACCAGGTCCCAAAAAATCGGGGAAACCATTTTTCATGACCTTACTAGTACTCCCAAGAGTAAATCCAAGCAAGTCATAAGCTCACCAGTCACAAAAGACCTATTTTCTCCAGGAACATCGAGTGGATTTACACCTGTAATATCAATTGCCACTAGTGTTCCTATTGTTAGTAATATCTCTACTGCTATTGTAGGTTTGTCTTCATCGATATTGAGTCAAATGGCTCAAACTCTAGTAGCTCCTTGGTATGGAGCTAATAATACTCCTCTGAACATTGCTGGGGATATCCATGAAATCCCCAAGAACATTGAAATATTTTTGCCTAAATACAAGCCAGATGGCCTAAGAATAGCAGAAGAACATATCCAAGCCTATAGGGATGTTTTAATTAGGCTGCAAGTTCAATATGAAGATGTGGCCTGCAAACTTTTCCCCATGAGCTTAGATCCAATAGCATATGAATGGTATATATGCTTGCCAACTGGTTCAATCACCTCTTGGACACAAATGGAAAATGCCTTTGTCAATCAATTTAGGTCACCCTTAGATCCCGCAACTATTTACAATCAGTTTATTACATGCAAAATGGGCCAAGGGGAACCGATCAGAATGTTTAATCAGAGATTCCAAAAGTGCTATAATAGAGCAATTAGGCACTTTGCCATCGATCCCACAGTGGATTTGCAGATATATTTTGGGGCATTGGACCCCATGACAACCATGTTTGCAAGACACAATCCTCAAGTCACCACGCTGGCTTTGGCCTATAATGAAGCCATGACTATCGAGCAGCAAATGACACCATAAGGCTACGGGTTTACCCATATGCCTGTGATGGGACAGTATGCTCCATATGGTCAAGCTCCCCAAGCAAATCAACTCATGGCACCACAAATGCCAAGCATGAATGCCTTCCCATATCAGAAATCGTATCCACCAGCACCCGCGTATGCACCCATTCCAATCCAACCAATCACATCCATTCCACCTGTCCCTGTATTTTTGCAGAATAGTCAATCAACTATGCAAGGAACTAGCCAAGTCAATCCTCAAGCCATAGTTCCTTTTCCAAATCCAACCTTGATTCAAAGTGTCAATCCATATGGGAATCAAATTCCTCAGCACCTGACCCAAGTTTTGAATCAAGACCCCATCAATTATGCGAATCCAACAGGGGCTAACAACAATATGATTCCACCGAAGGAGATTTATTCAGAAGTCAAAGAGCTCAAGAAAGTAGTTCATAAACTGAGCAATGACAGGGTTCAACAGCTGAAGTATGAGTCCCATGCCCCTCACCCAAATCAAAATTTTAACAATAGAGGGAGACACTGGAACACCAAGCCAAACAATGGGGGAGTACCCGCTCCCATTGCTAATCAATTAGATACTTCTGCAGGACCTAGCCAATCCAATTCTCTCTTGAATATTTCAAATTTGGCATGGGAAAAGGGGTGCAGGTTGCACAACATGAAAGAGCACAATGAGAGGAATTGTCCTGAAATTGCGAGATACACTCATTGTCTTCAGGCACAAGTTGATGATTTGGAACTGGTATCAAATGAGGATCCATCACAACATCAAGATGATAATATTATGGTGATGGAAACTATATATCATCAAGAAGGTGAGAGTGAGGAATAAGAAGACAAAATTTTGGAACAGGAGGTGCAAGCTTTTCGATATTTTAGGAAGGGGAATCATGGATACCATTTGAGAAGTAAATCTAAAACCCCTAAAACTTCATCAAAACCTCCAAACAACTCTATTCTTCCTCCCGATACTAAGGCAAATAATAATCCTCCCCTTCCACTCAAAAGAGAAATGTCTAATGATGTGCAGAAGATAGTCAAATTCGAAAAGCCAAACTATGACATAGTGGAGGATCTAAAGAAGTCCAAATCTAGTCTTTCATTCTTGGACACAGCTAGATTGCCAGGCTAAAAGGAGGTATTGATAAAAGCGTTGAACTCACCTGATCAAACGTGGAAATGAAAAGGAGTTGAATCCCATCTCATTTTTTGAAAGGAGAGAAGGGATGTCTCGCCATTCTTACTGACTATGAGAATTGCAGGTAAGAATTTGCATAACTATTTGGTGGACACAAGTGCCACGAGCAACCTCATGCCTGTAGAAATATGTAAGATGCTAGGCCTACAAACTGTTTCATCCAAATGTATAGTCCTGCAACTGGATAGATCAGAGGTAAATGTAGTGGGGACTCTATATGATGTCAAGATTCAATTGAATTCTGAACCTAGGGTTCAGCAGGTTGTGGACATTCTGGTGGTTAATATCCCAAGTAGGTATGGAATGTTACTTGTGAGGGATTGGATGAAAACTCTTAATGGCTATTTTTCAACAGACTGCTCACATATGTGGCTACCATGGAAGGGAATTGCAAACCAAATCAGAGTGGAAAATGAACCGAGGCTTAAGGATATTATAATAGATTTTAACAAGCCGAATGAAGTTCAATTTTTTGAGCCAAAACTAGGAGTTTATGCACTTGATGTTGAGGAAGCAGCTGAAGAGCCTAAGGAGGAGGCACATCTTGGTAGCTCTTCTAATGAAAATGATTTCACGTGGTTGCTCAGGTTCGATGGATCAAAATCTAGACAGGGAGCAGGAGCTGGAGTCGATCTCATTGGCCCCAGAGGTAAACCATTATTAGCTGCTTACAGACTGCAATTTCCTTGCATGAACAATGTGGCAAAATACGAAGCATTGATCTTTGGTTTACGTCTAGCATTGAGAAAACATGTTAAATGCTTGAAGGTTTTGGGAGATTCTGAGTTGGTAGTCAAGCAAATCAAAGGACAGTATACATGCCGTGATAGAAGACTGAGCCTTTATAGAACTAGGGTTATGGACCTCATTGAGGAATTCGACGCATTCAATATAGCCCTTATTTCTAGGAAAGGAAATCGAATAGCAGACTCTCTTGCAGTCATCGCGGGCATGTTAAACCCGGTTGATATAAAAAGATGTAAAAAGTTTTCTATTGAACTAGTTCCTTGTCCATCAATACCCGATAATGTAAAGAATTTCCAGGTTTTTGAAAGTGATAGACATATTTTCAAATTTGTCATGAACTCGGGTATTTTTGAAAATTAGGTGATTGATGAGGAGCAAAGGTGGTAGGATGAAACAAAAAATGAAATTTAAACTACGTATCAATCCAACAAAATTCCTAAAGATGTGGTTTCATTGGAAAAGATGTTCGACATGGGATGCAAGACCAAGAAAGGAAAAAGAGTCCCACTCCCTAAAGATGCATGTGATTCAATTAATCTAGGGAGTGTAGACAATCCAAAGGAGGTGTACATAGCAAAGGCATGTACGAGGAGGAAGAAAGGAGCAATATAATGCAGGCATTGAAACATTACATAGATTGTATTGCTTGGAACTACAATGAGCTGAAGACGTACGACCAAAACATTATCACACATACCATCCCTTTGAAGCCAGACTCCAAGCCTTTTAGGCAAAGACAACGAGTTGTTAACCCGCTATTGGAGCCTTTGATCGAAAATGAGGTTAAAATATTATTGGAAGCAAAATAATTTTTCCTGTTAGGCACTCAACCTGGGTGGCTAACCTCGTTCCAGTGAGAAAAAAGAGTGGAGAGATTAGGCTATGCATAGATTTTTGAAATCTTAATAAAGCCCCTTAAAAGGATAATTATCCACTGCCATCAATCGATGAAATTCTACAAATGGTAAATGGATCTAAGATGATGTCCTTCCTCGATGGGTATTCTGGGTACAACCAGATTCTTATACATCCAGATGACAGGATGAAAATAGCCTTCACTACCAAGTGGGGGACATTTGCATATAAGAGAATGTCGTTCGGACTGTTAAATGCTGGTGCAACTTTTCAACGCGCCATGGATTATGCATTCAAGGGGCTCATAGGCAAATGCATCATCGTGTATGTTGATGATATCCTAGTTTTCTCGAAGAAGAGAGAGGACCATGTCAAAGATTTAAAGAAAGTGCTTCAAAGATGCAGAGAACATGGAATTTCCTTAAATCCCAAAAAGTGCATTTTTGGAGTAACAGAAGGAAAATTACTGGGTCACATTATTTCAAAAGAGGGCATATCCATCGACCCAAAAAGGATACAAGCTATCCAAAACCTACCTCTCCCGAGTAGTAAAAAAGAATTGAGATCTTTCTTTGGGCAGGTTAATTTTATGAGGAAGTTTATCTCTAGCTTTGCTGAGATAGCCAAGCCTCTGAACAATATGCTCAAGAAAGATGTGGATGTAAAATGGAACGAGGAAAGTAGAGTGGCCTTCCAGAACATCAAAGATGCCATTTCTAGAGCCCCTGTCCTTATAAGCCTAGACTACTCCAAGCCTTTTTATATTTATGCTTTTGCATCAGAACACTCCTTCACGAGTGTCTTAACCCAAAAAGGCGAGGATAGTGCCAAAAAACCCATAGCATTTTTAAGTTCCCCCCTGAAAGATGCTCAATTAAGGTATTCGATCCTTGATAAGCAAATGTACGCACTTTTTAAAACGGTGAAAAAATTTAGGCACTACATTGTACACAGCAGAGTTATTGCTATCATGCCCGACTCTGCTGTCAAGACCATGTTTTTACAAAATGAACTAGGTGAGAAAAGAGGGAAATGGATTTCCACCATCCAAGAATTTGATCTCGAAATCCAACCTATGAAACTAGTTCGAGGATAGGGACTGGCGAAGGTGATCACAAAAAATAATCCGTAAATAACAGGCCAATGCTCGAATACAGAATACATTGCTAAGGATGACTGGTATGTTGATATTGTGCAATTTTTATTTACTGGTAAGTGTCCTTCTAATATGAATTCAACACAGAGAAGAGCTTTAAGGCTTAAGTCTATCAATTATCTGATAAAATCTGGTGTGCTTTACAGGAAGAATCATGAAGGTATCCACCTGAGGTGCTTGAACAAAGAAGAAGCCGCCAGAGTGTTGTAGAAATTTCATGGGAAACATGGAACTGGTCATGGTGCGGCCAACGCTACAGCACATCAAATCCTGAGAGCAGGATACTACTGGCCCCATATTTTCAAAGATGCACATGCCCATGTACGATCTTGTCATATCTCGTCAAGTGGCTTCCAGAGAGAAAGAAATGCAGCCATGCCGTTACAACCTTGTAGTTGAAATGAGACCATTTGCACAGTGGGGACTAGATTTCATTGGGGTTATTAACCCAAATTCTTTTGATTCTCATAAATTTATATTGACAGCTACAGACTACTGTACAAGGTGGACAGAAGCGATTCCTACTAAACATGCCACCATAGACGTTGTAATTAAATTCCTTGAGGACCATATTATAACAAGATTTGGAATGCCCAATTCTATTGTCAGTGACAATGGTAAAGCGTTTATTTCTATGCAATTTGCAGATTGGGCATATGATAAAAAAGTGAGCTTAAAGTTTGCATCCAATTATTATCCTCAAGGAAATGGGTTGGCTGAATCTTCAAATAAGAATTTGTTGAATACCATTAAGAAGTTGCTGGAAAAGAGCCCTCGGATCGGCACGGCCAATTGAAGTTTGCCCTTTGGGCGAGATAGGACCAGAGTGAAAGAGTCCATAGGGAATACTCCCTATCATTTGGTCTATGGGCAAGACCTAATATTTCCTGAAAATTTGAAGTTGCAGACCTTACATTTCATACAAGAGTACTTGGGGACAAATGATCAAGTTGAAGCCAGGTCAAGTCATTTGCTTGCACCTTGATGAAAAGAGAGAAGAGGCCATGAATCACATGAATAAACACCATGAAGTTATCAAAAGATGGTTTGACAGAAGGGCCAAAGTTAAATCATTCAGAATTTCAGATTTGGTATTACTATGGGACAAAAGACATGAGGAAAAATGGAATCATCAAAAGTTTGATTGTCTTTGGTTAGGCCCATATCAGATTTCAGATATTCTTGGGAAGAATATCTTCAGGCTAAAAAATTTAGAAGGGAGAGATTTTATGCTACTGGTTAATGGGCAGATTTTAAAGCATTGTTTTAGCCCTTAGGTTGTGAGATTTTTGATATTATTCTTTCGGTTTTGGTGGGAGTTTTCAGTTTTTTGTTTTTATTGTTTAGGATTGTTAGTTTAGCTAGGATTTTGGTTGTGGATTTGATTTCAATTGACATGTTTTGTTTATTCTGATAAAAATAAAAAATAAAAATAAAAATAAAATAATAAAATAATAAAATAATGAAAAAAAATGAGATGTCAACTTATGCTTAAGGTTAGGAGAATATGAAATATTGGAATTATCCTGTAAAAGCTCCACAAGTACCACAAGCATCTTAAGTTGTATTGTTTGATTTTGTGATGCATGAAAGAGTCAGTTTTGCATGACAAATCATTTTCATTTGCAATTCAAGAGATAATGCATTCATGTTCCATCTCACTTTACATACATTTCATCTTAGTTGCATATGCATCTTAGGTACATATCATTTAAGTGTGTCAATCCCTCTTAGGGTTGTGTTATAACATAAATGTAAGAGGCATCCTAAGGTTGGGAACTGAGTCTTGAGATATCTAGAACCAAGCACGTCTCATACATTAAAAAGGATCTTGAGCAAAATGATCATGACCTAACTTGGAAGAAAAGGTTGGGCGAAAGAGGTTTTTCATGTCTATCCTATTATGCAACATGATCCTTAAAATAGTGGTTTTGACCACTTCCATAGAGCTTAAAGCCTAAAATCAGAGTAGTAAGGATAGGGTTAAATCCTCATCGAACTTAGGTTGAGGATCCAATTCCCCAAAGCTTTGATTTGACCTACATGGAGTAGTAAGGATAGGGCATAAATTCTCATCTCGCTTAGGTTGAGGATCCAATTCCCCAAAACTCTCATGTCTCATTTCACAATAAATCTTGGATTGTAAGTATCATATTATTTGTCCTCTGCAAAGGATGGGTAGTCATCCCCAAGGTCTAAGCAACAAAATTAATATTTTCCATCTACATCTAAATCTTGGATTGTAAGGATCGTACTACTTGTCCTCTGCAAAGGATGGGTAGTCATCCCCAAGGTCTAAGCAACAAAATTAATGTTTTTCATCTAAAGTTTGGATTGTAAGGATCGTACTACATGTCCCTAGCCAGGATGGGTAGTCATCCCCAAGGTCCAAGAAGTAAAAAAATAAATTTTTCCCATCTCATATTTATTTTGGATTGTAAGGATTGTACTACTTGTCCTCTGCAAAGGATGGGTAGTCATCCCCAAGGTCCAAAGAAATGAGGATAAGTTTTGGATTGTGGGGTTAGATATGCCCATGCATGGCATCATGTCTTGCCTCAAAAACAAGACCACTGATTGTCTAGAGGGTTAGACTAGCATGACCATTTCTTCCATAATTGGTTTAATTATTTTGCTCAAAGTGAGGTAATGAACTTTAAATCATAATGGTAAGGATAGGGTTAAACTCTCATCTCGGTTGGTTGGGATTCTGATTCCCCAAAGTTCTGATTTCACATTCACTTGCACATGGGTTCAAGATAGTAGGGACTCATAACCAACTTTGGGATACAATAAGGTAATTAATTAGTGGATCCTAAGAGGGTTTGGCAATCTTGAATGATTGTGCATAATACCAGAAGAGTGACCACGCCTTTTTATGAAAGCAAAATCTCCTAGCACATTCATTAGGGTACACAAATCATTCACCATCTCACATATGCATTCATGCAAAACTGATAATGGAGTGTGGATCAATTTCAAATGATAGGGAAAGAAATTCATTGCACACACTGAGCTAATACTTGATGATTCTGATGATTCATGTACTTTTGATATTTGGGCATTTGTTATATTGCTTATGTGCTAACACATGTTTTTGAGTTTGTGATATGTTTCAGGTTGGGTTCTTACTAAAAATGCTCAAGAGCATTTGACAGCAGAGTCGCCATTTGTTGTGGCTGATCCACAACACACCCCAAAATTGGGGACCCACCTTTTTTGCAGGCTTGCGGATGAAATCCCGGTGACCCAGATGCTAAAAATGAAGAAAAGAGAAAAAAATGCCTAAGTGTTGGAAGTGTCGCGAAATTGTGACATGTCGCGAAATCGCGACCTGTCGCGCCATCGCTACTGGAAAACAAAAAAATGTCACGATATCGCGACATGTCACTCCGTCGCTGAAAAAAAAGAAAAGGTGTCGCGATATCGCGACATGTCGCTGGCAAGAATGAAAAGTTGTCGCAATATCGCGACATGTTGCTGGAAAAAATGAAAAGGTGTCGCGAAATCACGACATGTTGCTCCGTCGTGGCCCAGGAAAGAGAGAGAAAGGCAAGAATGAAAATCGTCATGATTTCGCAACGTATGGAGCTGCCACTGCTTGGAAATGAGAAGTGTCGCGATTTAGCGATGTGTTGCTGCGAAAGGTGTACGGAATGAAAACGGTAGCGATTTCACGACAGGAAGCAGGAAGAAGGTGCCAAGTGAGAAAAGCATCACGATATCATGATAGAAAGCTACAAAGCATGCCGAAGCGAGAGAAACGTCGCGATTTCATGATAGGGTGCAGCCGAAGGTGTACGGAATAGAAAATGGTCACGATTTCGCGACAGGAAAATAGCATGGCGTACGGAGAAGAGAAACATCGTGAAATCGTGACAACATTGAGCAAAGAGGTTCCGAGTGAAAAACGTCGTGAAATCATGACAGATTGCAGGTGGAAGGCATGAAACGAGAAATCGTCGCGATATCACGACATGTCGCATTTTCGTGACTCCAAGTAGCCAAAGGTGTACGAAACAAAAATGGTAGCGATTTCGCGACAAAAAAGCAAGAAGGTAGTGCAAGCAAGAAAGACGTAGTGAAATCGTGACAGGTTGCGGTTTCGTGGCTCTGAAGCAGTGAAGAAGTACGGAAAGAGGTAGCATAGCGATTTTGCGACGAAAAATTGGCAAATGTACAGAAGAGTAAAATGGTAGCGAAATCGCGATAGAATCGACTGAAGGACATGAAGCACGAAATGTTCATGAAATCACAACAGCAAGCAGCAAAGCAGTATGAAAAAGAAAGGGCGTCACGATTTCATGATGAAAAGCTGACCGGAGGACATGAAGCATGAAATGGTCATGATTTTGCGACATAAGGCAGCATTACAGCTCGAAACGAAAAGGCGTCGCGATTTCGCGACAAGCAACAGCGAGAGGGTACGAAACGAAAAAGTGTCACGATTTCGCGACAGGTGGTGAGGAGATGACCCGAAGCAAAAAAACGTCACGATATCATGACGTGTCTCATTTTCACTGTGCAGGAGGAGAAACGATGCTATTGGTCAAAAACGTCGCGATATCACAACATGTCTCATTTTCATGGCCAGGAAGGTGAATGGGTTACATGCTGTTTTGTCGCGTTTTGCACGGGAAGACGTTATAGAAGGCATAGAAAACATGAGACACATGGCATACAGGTGTCAAAGCTACAGAGGCGTTACATGCAGCGGTAGATTTCAAACGTTTCAGAATCGAACATGGAACAAAAGCATCAAAAAGGTAGGGATTTGAAAGGTCACATGCTGGAAGGTGAAACGAAGCGACACAAAGAGAACTGAAGAGACATTTCAGTTAGTATAAAATCTAAAGCACGAATTGATATGAGGGTTGGAAATTGCTACTTGTAGAGTTGTAGAGACAAGGGCTTCATGCCATTCTGGGCCTGCACTTGGGAAATTTCCTTCATTTGTTTTGGATTTGTAAAACCTGGAACATTCTGTAATTGTAATTGATACATCATTTTAATGCAGAAATACAGAGAGTTGGCATTTCATTGATGAGAAAGGAGTCATTTTTGCATGCATGATTCAATGTGTTATCTTTCCCTTTCAAATTTCTAGGCTTATAGGTGAAGTTGAATGCAAGTGTTCTTGGTTGCTTCATGCGAATGCCTAAATATAAAACTACAGTAGAAACCCTAGAAACCCGCACCTGGCTTATCTGAATTGTATGAATTTGCAGGTTTAGTAGGTTGGGTTGCATGCAGAAACCTCATTGTCTTTAGTTTTATCAATCAAGATGGCAATACTCTAGACGTAGCTTAGTTGCATATTCATTTGCATTTATTTTTATTTTTAAACCCGTATTTATTTTCTGTATTTTAATTACAGTCATTTAAATAAATAATTGAAAACCCATCAAAGCTCAGATTCCATTGCAAATCCAAATTAAAGTGAACTACAGTGCCCCTTGTTAACATCCACTTGTAACCCTAAGGTATTCCCTGCATTTACAGTGAGCAGCATCATTGGTGTTTTAGAATCAACATAAGAGGAACCTTGGAGAAATTACTTTCTTTGCAAGCAGAGGATTTTGGGACTCAGATCCTACCGGAGAGTGTGCTTTCACAATTGTTGAAAACACCACTCAACAGATCTGTAATGTGATATTCCTATTTTAAAGACCAATAAAAAATATCATTGACATAGTCTTCCATGATATCATGCATCATGTCATGAAAGATGTATATCATGGCTCTCTAGTAGGTAGATCCTATGTTTTAGCCCAAAATAAACTACTTGGTACCAAAAGGGTCAACATGGGATGGTGAAAGATATTTTGGCTTGGTCTTTAGGAGTAATCTTGATCTAGTTATAACTTGAGAATTAATACATCAAATACAAAATTATACATGCTATAGTGAAATCAATTATCATGTCGATGTTGGGCAAAGGAAAGTCATCCTTGGAAAACTTTATTAATGTTCCAAAAGTTGATGCAAACTCTAGAAATATTTTTTCTTAGCATTAAGAACAATGTTAGAGGTCTAGTTTAAATAGTTGATGGCTTTAATAAATTTAACATCAAGGGATTTTTGGAGCTCCTCTTTGACTAGAAATGTGACTTTTGGGTGTATTTTTTTAGTTTCTACTTTACAGGTTTTGCATTGGGAGTGATGGCTAGGTGGTGGACAACTAGGAAAGGGTCAAGATCTATTATATAATTGTAGGACTAAGCAAATATATTATTGAATATTATCAATAGCCTAGTGTATTCCTTATGCTTGGTCAAGATCAAAAACTTATATATTTAAGGATTTTGGGATCTTCAAGGTGCTTAATATAGATGTCCATAGTTTTCTTAAATAGAATTCAAGATTTGTCTTCCAATTGAGAGGGAGATAGAAAAAATCCCAATTTCACCAGATCTACAAGATCTAAGGTCAGTTGATCATTGCCTATTGGCTATGAAATAGAGAAATTCATGGTTTGGGAAACAATTCCACCAAAGAAGAATTCATTTTACATTAGATAGTCTGAGAGACCATCTTGAAGAAAATCATTTAGGATACCTATTGGTATATTTTTTGTCATTAGTTTTTCAAAAATTTCAGATAAAATTTTTAAAGCAAAAATGACTAGAGAATTTATTTTTCTTAACTAATTGGCCCAAAATTTTCTAATTCATTAAGCTTTTATGGAAACTATTTGAAAATTGTAGAGTAACTCACTGTAGTGTTTTCCAAATTCTATAATCGAAGTTTTTTATTTTGCAATTAATACCAGCAAATATGCAAAGTTGCATGTCATGCTCTTGTGATTTTTTCTAGTAGGGCTTATAAATTATCAATTTGTTTTACATTTTTAGAATTTTTTTTATCTCTTCTCATAAGGTCTATTTGTATTTTATTTTCTATTTTTGAATCTCAAGATTATAGTCTTCTAGAGTCAATTTTGTGTTTCAGTACTATTTAGTCATGTCAACCCTGCAGATTGTTTGAAGCATGCCATATTAAATAAATATTTGTAGATATTTTCTAGAAAATAACACGCAATTCAAGTTCTTGTAGAATGTAAAAATAGGTAAAAAAAATTAGGTTTTATTGTTTCCTACAATTTAGTCTTTCGTAAGTTCTAAGTCTATGTAGCTCTATCTTGTATTAACAATGTCCTTCACAAAATAGTTTTCTTTTAATGTATATACTATACAAATCTATCCTTTATAGTTATCAACCAAAGGAGAATCTGGATTAGCAATTTGAAATGCACAAGGAAATGCCAAATGAATTTTCATCCATGAAGTCAAAGGATTATCATTATTTTATAATATTGTTTATTATAGGATTAATGAAGAATTATGATTTAATAATTTAGTCAGAATTTAGGTTTAATTTTTTAAATTTTTATTTAAAATGTGAGATTTCAATTCTCAAATTAGTTTTTAGAAGTAGGTCAATGGTACACAGTTTTATACTATGATTTTGGTACAATGGTTTTGGACCATAGTATTAGCACATAGGGTGTACATCATTTAATACTATCTTATCCTATAAAGGCAAGTCACATGCCTATAAAAACCTTGAATGTTGAATAATAAAGGAGCTTTTGTCAATCCCAAGAAAAAGAAAAGTCATGGAGTAATAAGATATATTAGTGAAGTCAAGTTATTTTTATTAAGAAAAGTGAGTTAACTTAGAAATTTGTGATTCTTAGTTAAATTTTATTTCATGATCTATGTTATTTGCAACTGTATGGAAGGTTTTTATTTCTATTGATGAAATATATTATATGCATGTTCAAAATTATTTTATAATGGAAAACTATAAATTCATTCATTGAGGCAAGAGCCTATTTAATACATGCCTTAGGGTTACAAACTAGAAGATTGATACTCCCAATTAGAATATTGTTACATGAAAAATATTAAAATAATACTCCATCTAAAAATGGATGACCTAAAAAAAATTAATAAAATATTCCTAACATTCTTTCTTATTATATATTATTGTTATAGGAAATATTAGGACTCCCCTAAAGTTAGAGGAGTCTTACCTCTTGATCCTTGCTCTAGCTCTTGGCTTTTGGCTCTTATCTCTATCTCTTGGCTTTTGGCTTTTATCTCTGGCTCTTGGATATGGTTCTTATCTCTTATCTTTAGCTCTTGGATCTAGTTATTGCTTTAGATTTTGTATTTGACTCCTATATTTGGTCCTTGGATATAGCTCTAGTTGTGACTCTAGCTCTAGCTCTAGCTCTAGCTCTTGGATCTTGTCTCTTGCTCTTGGCTTTGGCTCTTAGCTCCATCTCTTGGCTCTAGCTCTTGGATTTTTCTTGGATAAACACATATGGGTTCACCTATAGGTGTGCTATCATTGTGTCTACCTCTGGGTTCACCTCTAGGTCTACTATCATTAGGTCAACCATTGGGTCTACCTCTATGACTACCTCTAGCTTTGCCACTAGGTTAGCCACTAGATCCACCATTGGGTCTACTACCTCTAGGTTTACTTCTAGGTCTACCATTTTGTCATCAATTGGATTTATCTTTGGGTCTATTAGATCTATATCTACCTCTAGATCCATTACCACTAGGTTGGCCACTAGGTCTACCATCAGGTTTACCACTAGCTCTACCATTAGGTCTACCACTAGGGCTACTGTCACTAGATCTACCATTGGTTCTACCTTTGGGTATGTCTTTAGGTATTCTACTTTTGTGTCTACCTCTAGATTTTTTATTTGGTTGGCCATTGGGTTTGCCTTTGGATCCACCATTGAGTTTACCTCTAGGTTTACCTCTTGGTCTACCTCTCAATTTTCCACCTTCTTTTATAAAATCTATTCAACATTGATTTTATGTTATCCCATTTTTGTAACATTTTTCCATCCATAATCAATATGTATCTTGTTATTCAAATTTATTTGTACCTCTATTGGTTTCTAATAATTTCCTGGGATTCTAATTTCATGAACTTAGTGATAATAGTTCCTACTTGACTATCATAACCAAGGCCTTCATTATTTGGCCTTATACTTGGCTTTATGGGCTCTCTTATGCCTTACCCATATTTTTCAAGTCTTGTGACATTATAACTCATTTGTTTCATTAGCTTTGAGACAATTATTTTGGTGTATTTTTCAAAGAACCCAAGTTTTTATTCTTCAACATGGCTTTCAACACCTATAGTATTATGGCCTTTATCATGGCCACTAATATCATCAATAACACTTAAATAATTAGTATCATAAGCTAAATCTATCTTAATGATAAGATCATGTGTGTCACAACAAGATTTTTCCATAAATAAATTGAGGTCACTTATGTCACAACAAGCATATGCCATCATGGGCTTAACCTTTAATCACTCATTTATGTCCTTTTTCTTTTGATGCTTATAGATGTCAAGTGTGATTAACATAATATTTAATATCCTTGCAACATATATAGGAATTATAAAACCAGTTTGAAGATATTTGTTAATATTAACATCTTTAAGAATTGTTTACAAACAACTCCTTAGAGTGATGAATTATCCATCGTTATAGAGGTCATTATCTTTTGGAAAATAAATACCCTCAATACACTTATTTGGTGTTGCACACTTATGAATTTTTTACTAATTTGAGGGTTGCTTTCTCTTTACTTTTTCCATATTTTAAGGTGGCAATCTCCATAAAAATATGTCATTTATAATCATTGAATTTTGCAAGAAGGGTGAAGGTATCAGACTCCACCTATACTACACCTTTTACAATCATAAATTTTGGAATAAAGTTTAAAAATCCAATTTTACACCCTTATACCTCCTCAATTCTCTAAAAAATAAAGTGCATGAAAAAATTGCTTCTCACTTTTTTTTTAATTAAAAAAACATGCGCATAAAAAAATCACCTTTTTTTTAATGAAATAGCATGTGCATTAGAAAAAATCCTTTTTTTTAAACAAAAAGGTATGCACATTACCAAAAAAATATCCCTTTTTTTTAAATACACTTTTTAAAAACACCTTTTAAAAAAAAAATAAGAAACTTTATTTTTTAATTGAAACACCCCACCTTAATTAAAAAATCATGCACACTATGTTTTTTTTTTAACTTTAATAAAAAAGATTCAAAGCAATGGAAAAAGAGTGCTTATGGTTTTTGAACCTGGGTGGTTCGACTGAGAAGGAAAACATGCACCATGCACTAATCATGGATAAAGGTTGGCTTCACTATGGGTAGGGGACCTATCATGAATTGATATTTATCTATATTGATACCTTTGCACATGTTGAATGAGGAGGCCACATGTCATAGTTTACCTCTATTTACAAAGGAGGATTACTTGAATGAGATGAAGCAGGTGTGCACCATTTGAATATAAATTTTTTACCTATGGATGTACTTATCTCTTGTGTGCTATGGCATTAATGCTTGGTAACTTCTAGGTGGAAATAAAAAATTGCTTTATTTTTTCACGAAGTAGACATTGTGCTCAACCATCAATCCTCCTATATGTTCTTGCACATTGACAATCAAATCCATGAAGGTTACCTATCAAAATATTCATGTATCAAATGAGTAAGGGCATGTCATTGGATGTTGATGATTGTCCTTTATCTTAAACCTCACATGCACTCTTGGTGGTGGCTTGTATCTAGAGCCAAGTGTTCCTTTATAATAAACTATATCAACTTAATCCCACATATTTAGAGCATACTTTGATTATCCCACTCCAAGATCAATGATGATAAATTATCATTTTTTTTTATTTGTGGAAAACATCCCAAAAGGGATGCCACTTTCGGGTAAGACCCAAGGAGGCAGGGGTATCCATTACGCCAAAAATGCCCAGGACTCGGACCGGCCTACCACATTTGACATACTCAAGGAGCAAACAAACACACAAAACCAATTTAAAAATAAGTAAATAACAACAAAAATAATAAAATAAAATAAAAAACATGCTCCTTGAGTGTGTCAAAAACAAAAGCACAACCAAACACGCACAATAAGATAAAAGAAACTACAACACAAACCACATAGAAAAACACAAGAACCACATAACAAAACATAAACAAGACAAAAACAACATAACACTACAAAGACATAACCCAAAAAAACATGAAAAATAAACACAACCAAAACCTAAAAAATTAGAAAAAATAAAATAAAAATAAAAATAAAAAACAACCAACAACATACAATAAACAACAACAAAAAACATAGAAAACACTCACACATAAAAACACGAAATAACACAAACAAAGAGAAACCCAAGAACAAGAACGAAAAAAACACAAGAACAATAACAAAAAACATAAAACAAAACAACAAAAACACATGAACAACAAAAAACAACACAAATAACACAAAAACAAAACAAAACAAAAGAATCCACCCACCTTAAAAAACTAAACAAAAAAAACAAAAAGAAAAAAAAAATTGAACATAACAATGACCTATCTAGACCATAAGACTATTAAGGCAAGAATCAACAGAGGAAACAAAATAAAGAATATAATGAGCTAGGGAACTAAAAAAAACTAAATGAACCAAAGAGAAGCAAAAAATAAAAATAAGAAGAAACTAGGTACCTTCAGAACTGGAGCCATCCAAAGAAATGATAGAAAGAAGAGCTTCCCTAATTTGAGAAGCCCACCATATAAGAGGGTGGCCATAACAAGTAATATCACCTTTGTCCAAAGTCCAATTAGCTAAAGCATCAGCACTCTTGTTTTGATCTCTGACCACATGATTGTAATCAACTTTCAAAAATCCCATCTGGATTAATTGAATCTTCTCAATAATTCTTTTTATTCTCCAATCCACCTTTATGATTCTTAGAAGGAATCTTCAAGAGATTAATCATAAGTTGAGATTCAGACTCAACTAACACCTTTTCCCATCCAACCTTAGTAGCCTCCTAAAGGCCTCTGAGGATACCATACCCCTCAACAAGGTTATTGGAAAGAATACCCAAATTCTCAGCAAAAGTAAAAACCAAGGAGCCATTTGAAAGTCTACCAATTCCTCCCACACTAGATTTTCTAGGGTTCCCTCTAGAGGCTCCATCAGTATTGACTTTTCCAAAATTCTTAGGAGGAGGTTACCAATTTCTAGTCCTATCCATCTTACTAATACTCACATTCCCTTTAAGTTGGTTGCCCTTAGAAGATATAATATTCAATCTTTGCATCACTTGATCCCATATTTGGTGGGAGTTTTAGGGGTGATTAAGGAGTTGATGGATTGATTCAACTAAGTTGGCTATGGTCTTTTGCCAAATATAGTGAATATCCTTCCTATCTTGATTAAAAATTTGGTTGTTCCTTTCATTTCAAATATTCCAAAGAAGAATGGTAGAACCCATCCAAACTAATTGCCTAATAAAATGATCAACACCCTCTTGATTAGGCCAATCCCTCCAAAGTTGTTCAAAAGTAAAAAAATTGGACCACTATAAGCCAAGTAAAGTGGCCATTCTCCTCCATAGCTCAGAGGTAAAATTACACTCAATAAAAATGTGGTTGAGATTTTCTACATTCTCTTCACACATTTCACATCTAAAAATGCCATGAAAACCATGCTTCATAAGTTGCTCACTAGTAAGCACCCTACGATGCAATAAAATCCAATTAAATAACCTCACCTTAGGCTAGAGATTTTGAGCCCACAATCGAGAAAATATGTCAAAATAATGGTTGGGATTATTATGGCATAAGGTCAAATAACATTGAGCAACTGAATACTCACTCTTAGTAGTGTTGTTCCATCCAAAACAATCTTTTTCATGGGACCAAGAGAGGGATCTCATATGAAGGATGCCTTGGATATCTTGTCTTTGCCTTTCTGGTATTTGAATATGCCAGTCCTCAATAGGGATCCAATATCTACCAATCTTTGAATTACCAGTATGGTACCAACAGTAATTAGCCACCTTTATCCAATTATCTCGGTGAAGCTCCTCCATCCAAGGCCTCCAATCATGAAATTGAGTTATCAAAGGCTTGTGACCATCCCAAGAATCTATCCAAAAATTTGCATGTTGACCATTATGAATGATCCAAAATAATTTTTTCTTTATAAAATTTTCACCAGTCTTAAGAACTGCTAAAATGGGAGAACCTTTGGTAGGAATTTGATAGCAAACAAGGTCTTCAAGACTTTTGTTCTCAACATATTTAACACGAATATTATTGGCCCAAAGAGCATTGGGGTTATGCAACATCCTCCAATATAATTTAGCAGCTAAATATTTGTTGTTATTAATTGAAGATCAGAATCCTAACCCCCCTTCACTCTTAGGAAGACAAAGTATCCCATTTTACCAAGGCCCATTTTCTTTTCTCCTTAGTACCACTCCAAAGGAAACAATGACTGATTTGATCCAATTCTTGAAGAACAGCATTTGGGATATTCAAAATGGAAGAAACATAAATAGGAATAGCTTGAAGGACTGAATTTACCAAGGTGAGTCTACCCCCAAAAGAAAGCCACTTGTTGGTCCACTTTCCAATTTTCATAAATTAGCAATTCAATCATTGAAGCGAGAGCCTATTTAATACATGTCTTAAAGTTACAAACTAGAAGATTGGTACTCTCAATTAGAAGATCGTTACATGGAAAAAATATTAAAATAATACTCCATATAAAAATGGATGACCCAAAATAATATCCTAAAATATTTCTAAAAGTCATATTTTTTAAGAAATAACTTATTTCCATATCTATGCTTGAATTCCTAAGGGTTACTATTATCATCAAATCAATTTTATCTCTTATTTTCATTGTAATCAATCAAAAGTTTATTTCAAGAATATTCAAAAAAGAGAACCACCCCCAAAGAATATTCAAAATTTTGTATATATTTTTCCCTTGTTGCCTTAGAAAGATAAATTTGTGAGCCAATAATACCCTTCATCTCATAATTGGCTTCAAAAATAAGCTCAAGATAGGCTAAGGTTAGGAGATTCACATTTATAGATTGGGTAAATTGAGAGAAGCTAGGTTATATAATAAGAGATGACCCCTCATCTTCTTCCTCATCCTATTCCAATATGTTTAAAGAAATAGTTTCACCATGGGATGCCCTATAAGGATGGCTAACTTCCTCTTTTAGGGAACATTGAGGGCATCCTCCTCACAATTTTAACTTGAGTCTCTTAGATAAAATCCCAAAGATATACCAATTTGATGTCGTAATAAGGACAATTTTTTTGGGTAAAACATAAGCTTTTGAAAGAGTCATAATCCCTTATGCAGTGGTTTGAACTTAGATCTTATAAATAAAAATAAAAAAACATACCACTATAATGCCACAACAAAAATAAAATAAATAAATAATTATAAAAATATACGTATTACATTATAAAAAATTACATTATTTCTATATAAACTAGTATCTCAAATTGTTTATAATTTATTAAATTGATATGCTTTTTTTAACTATAAATAAAAGCTATTCATTAAACAAATCAGAAGTTTAATAGTGGGTATTACAAAGTCTTAGGTTTTTTTTGATGGAGCTTGTCAAGATAATCCAAATAGATGTGGGGTAGGCAGAGTGTTATATAAGGATGAAAATCACAAATTCACTTTCAAAGGAGGTCTTGGTGAACGTACCAATAATGTGGTAGAGTGGAATTCTTTGATCTTTTTATTAATAATGGTAGTGGAACATGGAATAACAAAACTTCAAGTATTTGATGATTCAAATTTGGTGGTGGATTTGGCTTCAGGTTTAGTACGGATGCAAAATTTAATACATAGGCCTTATTATGAGCAAAGTGAAATTACTAAAATCATCATTTACAAAGATATCTTATAAACATATTTACAAAGAACTAAACAAAGAAGCAAATGGTCTATCAAAATCTACCTTGGATATTCTAGTTGGTACTTGGTTAAAGGAAAAAATAGTGTATGGGACTATGATTCCACAATAGTATGTACCCTTTTGATAGAAGTAGTGGTTTAAAATACCTTTCATGTTAATTTTATCTTTGGATAATTAAGGCCATGTTTGAAATATGACTGATGGCTATAATTTTGAATAACCAATGACACTCTATAAGATGAGTAAAGGCTTGCAATAGACTGCTATTATTGTAACACATCTGATTTAGTAAGTCTTATATGAGGATATAAAATACCCATCTCATTATAATTTTATTTCAAACTCTAGAATGAAATTTATAGATTTTTTTTAAGAAAATAAAATTAAACAACTTAATTTAAAATTGTAAGATTTTATATCACCTTAAACGGATTTTTCTATAAAAATTTATGGCAATTTCAAATTTGAAGTAAATATAGGGTAAGAGGGGAGAATTATGGCAAAGGCAGAGGGCAGCAATGATGATGGTGGGAACCAATCTTCTAGAGCAACGGATGGAAGACCCAAACCAGGTAAGGAGGATGTTTCTGGTGTTGAAGCAAGTTTTCTTAGAAGCCCCTCGAGGGCCCTCAGGATAAGGAACCTCCATAAAAAAGGCCTATTGAGGGCCCCATCCCCAATAAGGACCCTAGTCGAGGAAGCCCTAGTGTAGCTTCATATGCCTAGGTCATCTCCAACGGGTCAATCATTCCAAAAATCTCTGATATCCACCTATTTTCTACCAAAATGGATATCATCATCCCAAAAGAGGTTTTCTCTAGTTACGTCTCAATGAAATCTTATTCCCTGATAGGCAAGTTTATTGGGAGATAGCCAGATATGGAGACAATAAGGTGTTGGACCTTCTCAAAATGGAAAAACTTAGGAAGTATGGATATTTTAGCCCTTTATAGAGGATTTTTTACCATTAGGCTATGCAACCATGATGATGCAAGCCAAATTTTAAAAGGGTGATCCTAGTTCTTGGGTAGAAGGAGCTTATTCCTAAAGAGGTGGGCTATGAATTTAAATCCCAACATCCAGAGTATTAACTTTGCACCAATATGGGTATGCATCCCAGATCTGCCTTTTCACATATGGCATGAGGACATCCTGAGAGCTATTGCCAAAATTGTTGGTGACCTGGTGGCTATTGATTCTACAATCAAAGTGCACTCCATAATGATCCATGTCTGCATTTGTGTGAATGACAATCTCAACTCCAAACTAACTAGATTCATAAATCTAATCTTAGTATCCTTCAATTGGCATCAACATCTTGAATATGAAAACAAGACAACATTCTACGTTTAGTGCCACATGTAAGGCCACCTCAGAAACTAGTGCCCTCTTCTCAAATCTAAACCCCCAAAGGATACTGAGGATGTTGACACATTATTTTTGATGGCTCCCTCAAGATATCAGAATTAGTTACATCTCCAACCACCAAGGAATCCTCATCTGAAGAATCTCTAAAATTTTCCTAAAAATAATAGCTCATCTTTACAGGCAAACTAGGTGTCAGGCTACTAGAGGAGGGATGGGTCCTCACATGACAAAGGGAAAAAAATTATTGAATCTCCTCTATCTTTGGAGATAGACCAAGAATATCTCTCGCTCAAATCTAACCCTATTTTCTTTGAAGGTAAATTAGACCTCCCAGTGGATGATCCCTCACCCCCTATTCAGTCTGATCCTCTTCAATACAACTCGTTCGAGATTGTACCCTCTGAGTCCCTATCAAAATCTGGTCCATACCACCCTCCTCTAGAAGATTTTGGACCAACATCCATTCATTCTAAAGATGAAGATGAAGGAAGTCTTGTCCCATCCCAATCCATCCCGAAGAACTTCAGCCCCAATCAGACCTAAAGAAAAAAATCCCTCATTGACTATGGAAGTGATAAAATAAAGGAAGGTCATATGTTGTTGAGCAAAGAAGGAAATATATTGAAGAGGATATAGTAAATAATTTCTAAGCTACCTTGCTTTCTGACTCTCTCAATTTGATAAGAGATAAACCCAAAAAATCTAAACCTCCCCCTCAGCAGTCGAAGGGAGGCAAAAAATCCCTTAAAAAAATTTAAATGAAGATTCTCACTTGGAATGTGAGAGGGCTTAATGGTACCCCCAAGAAACGTCTAGCTACAAATTTGAGAAAAGACTATAGTTCTACAATATTCATCATGCAAGAAATAAAAGTAGATGAGATATATTCCCCCAAAGTTACCAAAGCAATATGGAATTCATCTTCACTCCCACCCAAGGAATGTCCAGAGGGTTGATATGCATGTGGGATCCAACTAAATTTGAAGGAATACTGATATCCTCCTCAAACAGGATCATAAACATGCTTTTTCACTACAAAACCAACAACAACACATGCATTCTTACCAATGTCTATGCTCCTAATAACCCTCTCAAAAGAGCCTTACTATGGAACTCCATAAGCCAAATGAGAAAATCTTTCAATACCATTTCCTAGATCCTCGTAGGAGATTTCAATAGCCCCCTATTCCCATTCGATAATAAAGGAGGCATTATCTCGCTTACCAGAAGCATGGAGCAAATGAACTCATGGATGTCCAACTAAAGGGAGTAAAATTCACTTGGAGTAATAGAAGGGCTGGAAATAATCTCATCCAGGTAAAATTGGATAGGGTCATTTTATCAAGAGAGGTTATTACTATTTTTGGGGATACCACCCTCAAATCCCTCCCCAAAATTGGCTCTGATCACACCCCCCTTCTATTTGAATCCATCAAAGCTCCCTCTTTCAATATCCTTTTTTGCTTCGAGGTGATGTGGTTCCACCACCCATATTTTAGGAACCAAGTCTCTCAGTGGTGGTAGCAGCCTTTCAAGGGGTCCCCTTCTAGGCAATTATACCAAAAACTTAGATTCATTAAGGAAAATCTCAAAATTTGGAACAAATAAATCTTTGGAAATATTTTTGAAAGAAATAGGATGGTCAAAGAGAAACTAGAAATCATAGAACAACAAATCCAAGAAGGCAACCAAGATAGTAGCATCAGGGTAGAAGAGAGCAAGCTCCTAGCCAAGTTCCACAACATCCTAGCTAGGGAAGAAATATACTGGAGGTAGAAATTGAGATCCCTTTGGCTCTGGGATGGTGACTCGAATACAAAATTCTTTCATGCGTCCACCCTAAGAAACAAAAACTCTAATAAAACTTTAGATCTCACCTGCAGCGATGGTAGGATCACAAAGGAAATATCTAACATCAAGAATGAATCTGTCAATTTATTCCAATCCCTTCTGGGCACCTCCTCCCCTGGCTCCCCTTGGGCCAAATAATCCCTCCTGGATAATATCCCCCAATCCATCTCCTCATCCACTAACAAAATGCTCATAAGCCCTCTCTCCCATGAAGAAATCAAATGAGCTCTATTCTTTATGTAGCCTGACAAGGCTCCCAAACAAGATGGGTTTCCTCCATGATTCTTCCAAGTATTTTGGGATTTGATTGGCCTTGAAGTTTATGCAGTAGTCAGAGACCTCCAATACTCCAAGGATATACCCTAAGGGATCAACTTCACCTTCATTGCCTTGGTTCCCAAATTATCGACCTGTAAAGCTTTGTTTGACTTTCACCCCATCAACCTCTGCAATGTTCTATACAAGATTCTAACCAAAGCCTTGGCTAACAGGCTTAAGGAGATCCTCCCCCTTATCATTGATCCCTATCAAGGTAGCTCTATTAAATTGAGGATCATAAATTATGGAGTGATCACCATTCATGAGACCCTGCACTCTACCATCTTGGCCAAGAAACGTGCGTTCCTCCCAAAGTTGGACATGAAAAAAACCTTTTATAGGGTCAGCTTGGAGTTCTCATTGATGTCTTCCTCAAATTTGGTTTCCACACAACTTGGGTTGACCTCATCAAAATATTCTTATCCTCCCCTTGGTTCTCTATCTTAGTCAATGGGTCCCCTAATGGTTTCTTCCTGAGCTCTAAAGGTCTGATACAAGGAGATCCATTATCCCTAATTCTATTCATAATCCTGGATGAGGTGTTAGGGAGGTCCATTGCAAGTGCTAGTAGGAGAGGTCTTATTTTTGGGATAAAAATTGTTATTGGTCTGAGCCCTGTTACCCACCAACAATTTATCGATGACACCATTTTTTCCAATTCTGCTTCAGTGTCTCAATATAGGGCCATCAAGCACATCCTCCACCTCTATGAGAATGATGTAGGTCGTAATATTAACCTCCTCAAAAGAAAAATATTTTTTATCGACACACTCCATAGCAGATAAATCAAAATATCACAGATCCTTGGGTGTTCCTTGGAGGCTTTCCCCACTTCTTACCTTGGGCTTCCCCCATTCTCAGGCAACCCAACTACTCCTATGTGGAATAATGTCATTGAAATAATTTAGAAAAATCTGGCCTCCTAGAAAGGTCACCTTATCTCTCAAGAAGCCAAAGCCATCCTTACTTTGGTATGTTTGCAAATCATCTTGGTTTACTTCCTTTCTATCTTTAGGATCCTAGCCTTGGTGAGTTCTAAAATCTAAAAAATACAAAATAGATTCCTCTGGTCTGGGAGTTAGAATAAGAAGAGAATCCCCATGGTGGCTTGGGACCTAGTCTATCATAGCAAAAACCAAGGGGGCATTGGACTTCAAAAATCACTCAAATGAATATTGCTCTCCTAGCCAAGCATACATGGAAGGTCTACACCAACAACAGTGTAGATTGGACTAAGATAGTCAAGAAGAAATATTTGTATAACCATTAATTCTTGAATGAACAAGGGTCCCAAAATTGATCAACTTTTTGTAATTCCATCACTCAGACCAAAAGCCTCATTTAAAAAGGTAATATATGGATCTTGGGCAACGGGAACACCATCAAATTTTGGTATGACAAGTGGCTTCAAGAGGAACCTATCAGTGAAAACAGAGCACTGGTGGTCCTAAAACCTTTCACTGATACTATCCTGGGGATCAAGGTAGCTAACATCATCAACAGTCACAATGAAAACGCTAAATGGAGAACCATTAATGTGGCCAACTTCCCTAATCAATTTGCTACCCTATCTAGCTTACTCAATGTTATCACTCTTCCATTAGGAGAAGTAGAAGATAGACTCATCTTAGAAGCAATTGATGAAAGGTCATTTTCTATAAAATTAGCCTACACCCTCCAAGAGAAGGCCCAGGTTTCAACTATTCCTTTCAACTCTATCTGAAGAAAATTATTTCTAAAATAAGATTCTTTTCTTGGATTGATATCCAAAATAAGATCCTCACGATCAAAAATCTAGCCAAAAGAGGGTTCATGATCCTCAACCACTGCTGTTGTGATCCAAACAAGGTGAATGGTTTCCTATTTTTGTCACATGCCCGTGCATTTAATTATCAACCCAGGGAGCTTCGTAAACTTGCGAAGAGTCGGAATTAGGTTACTACAATACCACTGGAGGTGAATCTGCTAATCCTACATTTGGGGGGTGTTCTTGAAATGGTTGTCAATCATTCCCGCACTCCTCAATAAATTATGTAAGAAGAACAGAATTAAATCTATAGAAATAAATTATGTACACATTCTTGAAAATGAATCTACTGCAAATACTGGAACTAGAAGACCAATGAACATTCCTATAAAAGCAATAAACTAATTAAAATAAATAAACAAGAAGGAAATGGGGAAGAAATACTGGCTTGGAGTGGGCCCAGGCTCCAACAGCTTCTTCTCGATCGAACACACGCCTTAGAACTTCTGGAACTGTAATATATTTATCAACGTATTACAATCTATCTTCTGTAACTCTAAATGGATCTTTATTAATTATTTCTATATATCTCTCTATATATTTTAGAACGATCTGCGTGTGTTTATATAACACACCCGTAGAACTTCTGTTACAGAAGTGGTTACAACAGTCGATTCTTCCCAGACTAAATTAGAACAGTCTGGCGAATGCAATCGACGTCTGGCATTCTGTTTTGATGGCGGCGTGTTTGTTTCAGTTCATGCTTTGCCTGGCATCAGTAAGATAATTTGATATGTTGGTGCTATCTCCAATTTAGCTCTGCATGACGCAGAGCTGGAACTGCACCAGCCGCTATCGTCCACATCGTTCAAATCTGGTCAACGGGAAAAGAATCAGTGGCACCTTCCTTATGAGGAAGGTACCTTGTTATCACGGTGCCTTCTAGTTATAGGGAGGTGCTTTCCTTCTATTAGCACCTTTCGGCTATGGGGAGGTGCTTGCCTTTTGTTGGTGCCTTCTGACTGCAGGGAGGCACTCGCATTCAGTTGGCGCCTTCCGACTGCAGGGAGGCACTTGCATTCAGTTGGTGCCTTTCGACTATAGGGAGGCGTTTGTATTTCGTTGGCACCTTCCGACTACAGGGAGGCACTGGTATTCAGTTGACACCTTTCGACTATAAGGAGGTGTTGGTATTCAGTTGGTGGCTTCCGACTACAGGGAGGTGCTTGTCTTTGGTTTGGCACCTTTCGACTACAGGGAGGCACTGGTATTCAGTTGGCGCCTTTCAACTGTAGGGAGGCACTCCTCTTTGGTTTGGTGCCTTTCGACGGAGGAGGTGCTGGTATTCAGTTGGCACCTTTCGACTGTAGGGAGGTGCTCGTCTTTGGTTTGGCACCTTTCAATTGCAAGGAGGCACTTATTCCCTTGGTGCCTTCCGGTTGCAGGGAGGCGCCTATGTTCTCTATGTTGACCCCCAATGAAATAAAGTGCTAGGTCCATCAAAAGGACCTCGACCGTTCCAAATCTAACTAAATCAACTGCAATTCCATAAAACATACTAAAAGCACACAAATTAGATAACACGCATAATTATATCAAATATCTATATAATCATTCATAAAAGTATGCAATCCTTATTATACAACCGCATATTGATCAAAGAAATATGTACAAAATATGAGCATTTTTGGTGCTCATCATCCCCCCATGCCTAACATATGTCACGCCCTCATGGCATCCAAACTGCAGGTAGCCCTCTGACTTTTCATCGTCACCATCTCTTGGAGGATTCGGCTGCCCCTGTGGCCCGAGTCTGTCTTTTCATGTCGGCATTTGAAGGTGTGGTTCACATTTGCCTATGGGAAACTATGGCTGTCAATTGTCCCCTTCTTGTTCTGGCCGCTACTGGTGGTGGTCTAGCCAACATTGTTCCTATCGATTGAAATGCAGCTTTGATAGCTTGCCAGAGGTCGACGTCTGGAGGTCTGACCACTGCCAGAGGGATATCCGAGTTATCCCCTCTGGAAGGCACTACTTGGGCCTTGTATAATTCGATCGCTTCAGGGGTAAGCCCTACATTCTCCTTTGCAATTGCAGCGGCCTCCAATTGTGGGCCATATACTCCCCACCATTCCAAGTACCTCCTCATCATGGAAGGCCACCCTCGGGATGAACCATAGATGTCCCAAAATTGGATGTCTTCTGCCGGATTGACGTAGATGCCAGAATCTCCTTTTACCCTCGAGGATGCCTTCCTGGCCTCCTTGGTTGCTTTCATTTCGTTGCACAGCTGCTCAAAATATTTTTTCCTTTCGATGAATGGTTGCATGTCCCATTCGTCCTCCTCTGACTCGACAAAGGTCACTTTTGCCTTCTGTCGAGCCGTCCTGGGCCTCTTTGCCTTAGCCTCTACAAAAAATGTGGTGGCTCGAATCGGGGTCTCTTCTTTCTCCGGGGGTGATCCTTCATTCTCCTGTCTACCTGGTGTCAACCCCTCAGGCTCTTCTCCTTCTTCAGGCCTGGGGAGGTCCTCCTTATCCTCTGGTCTTATCTATTGCTGGAGACCTTCATCCTACTCTGTGTCACTCAGGACAATGATAGGGGGCATCGTAGGACTTCTTTCCTTTTCACCCCTAAAAACAGAGGAATCCTCCCCTGCCTCCGGGCTGCTTTGTCGGGCATCCGATCGAATCTCCCCTGAAGAGAATACTCGTTCGATGGATGTGGGAGAGTTCGTCGACACTTCTTCTACCCAATCAGTCTGAGTGGCTGCCTCCTGTCTTGTTGTTCCTCTGTCCTGGAGCATTTGATTTTCCTCCTACAATTGCCAGACCAGCTGCTCGAGCTGAGCGATTCGTCTATCCCTTTCCTCTAATTCCCTTTTATGTTGGTTCTGGAAATCTTCTAGAGTCTGATGTGCCATCCAGCAATCAATTTGCCATTTGAGTGCCTCCTCCAAGGCCGCATCGATCTGGTCATTACTCCCAGAAGTTCCTTCATTCCGTGGGCTCTGGTTCGTTAATTCTTGAAGGGTTTGGGTGGCAACATCTATCTTCGGGTCACTCTGTCCTTCCTCTATCGATAGGAATCATCGTAGACGTTTCCTCCTGGGGATTGGTTTGTCCTCACCACCAGCGAGTGGCGCTCCTTCCTCCTCATACTCGGGCACTAGGGAATGCCCTCTGTCCTCTATGTCTTCGGGCACCGGTGACTACTCTGCCCCTCCTGGAAAATAGGGCAACACCAATTTCCCGATGTTTGTTATCTCCTCTGCAGGGGATGCTTCGTCTTGCCCTAATTTGGCAATCGCATTGTGTTGCTCTATTTTTCCGCCATCTCCCTCTGTGTCACGGTTCTGTCTTTGTGCTTCTGCGTGGCGGACCAATGCCGATATCAGCCCATGGTGGGCTAAGGCGGACGGTGCCCCTTTCTGGTATCGAGCCGCTTCATCTTTTAGAGTAGTCGCTAGGTAGAAAGGTATATTTAATTTCCTCCCATGCACTAGGTGATTGAGGAAGTGCACATGATTAATGTTCAGATGGGTATACTTCCCTGTGCATGTGAATAATTGAGCAATCTGCTCGAACATCTTCCGCATATTCATGGGGAGACTATTTTTGAGTAACCCCTCCCTATCTATCTACACATTTCCTCCTGGCAGTAGTATTTCGGTGTATAGTTTTAACACTCCGCCCTTGTATGTACATTCCCCCGTGAGAGGCAATCCAGTCGCCTATGAGATGAACTCAGGGGTGACTGGAATTTCCACCCCTCGTACTTGGGCCGCATCACCCCTCAAAGAGGTGGCGAATTCTCTAGCTGCCTCCACATCCTGGCCCTGACTGACCAGGGTGCAGTATTCGAGCCACCCCTCGGCTTCGAATTGGGTCTTCACTGCCCCTCTGATTCCATCAGTATCACTGGGTTCATTCTTCTTGATCATGTGGTTCTTGGACCTTCCTCCCATGGCGCCTTTCGGTGTTGTATATTTTTTTGTCCTTCCTTCTTTAGGAAGGTGCCTTCTTATATAAAATACGCCTAACCCTAGCAGTTATGGAAGATGCCCTATCATTGGCATGTGTTTCCAGCATTAGGGGGATACGATCTCTATGACGGCGATATTTTTTTGGTACTGCGTATTTATAAATAATTATATAAATGATTTGATTTAGTATGCACATACCTGATTCGGCATTCTAGTTGTCGTGGTAGCCACTGATTTGCTGACTTGTGACACGAGGGAGGGGTATGGTCATTTGATGTCGCTCATTCATGCGATGCTTTGTTCTACTCGAGGCGTCCGATAGATGTAAATGTTGTACGCAGAAGGCGTTCTTTGGTACCTTCCCCATGTGGATGGTGCCCTTGTAGCGCCTTTCCAACGTTGTCGGTGCTCTTCGTCGAACGAATGCGCCTTTCGGCTATAGGAAGTGCCTCTGATTGGTGGGAGGCGCTTTTGCCTGCATGCGTCTTCCCAATGTGGGAGGCACCTCCTTCTGGTTTGCGCCTTCCCGATGTTGGAAGGCGTTCATCTTGATGAATGTGCCTTCCTGATGTTGGAAGGCGTATTCGGCTAGATGAATGCACCTTCCTGATGTTGGAAGGCATCTCGACTGGATGAATGCGCCTTCCTGATGTTGGAAGGCGTATTCGGCTGGTTTTTTTTTTTTTTTTTTTAAGATTTGGTTCCCTTCCTGCCACGGAAGGCGCCTACATATGTATTTTCTTTTTTTTTTTCTTTTTTTTTTAGATTTGGTGCCCTTCCTGCCACGAAAGGCACCTACATATGTATTTTTTTTTTTCTCTGCTTTTGCATAGATGTAAGGCGTTGTCTTCCGATTTGGCACCTTCCAGATGCAGTAAGGTGCCTTCTTCTGGATGGGCGCCTTTCGGGTGCGGTAAGGCACCTTCTTGTGGACTTGGCGCCTTCTTCTGGATGCAGTAAGGTGCCTTCTTCTGGGTGGGCACCTTTCGGGTGTAGTAAGGCGCCTTCTTTTGGACTTGGCACCTTTTGGATGCAGTAAGGCACCTTCTTCTAGACTTGGCACCTTCTGGGTGCAGTAAGGCGCCTTCTTCTGGATGGCGATTTGATTGGAAAAATGGTGATCAAGTCTTCCCAGTTTTTCACGTTGCCCAAATTCTACCTATGAGCCGGTGTCGGAATGTTGAGTCGAATCAGGCCTGGTTTCCCAGATACCTATCCCTCGTGTTGTCAGGTCCTCCACCTACAAAAAGCAACCAAAAAAGAAAGGAAAATAAAGGCAGTTAGACGCGTTCCATGCCTATTAGGCCCTGGATTAGGATGCCTACAGCTTGCATGCGGGCGTCGTCCCTACAAAAACACACATTACAAAAAAAAACTATATTAACTAACTAAAATTTGGGTGAGCACTTTCATGCCCACCATTTCACCTGTGAGAGTTCGGTCCAGATCTAGCAAGATGGGGTCTCCCCCATGCCTACTCTGGATTCCACCTGTAACATTTTGAACGTATTATAGGGGTGTAGTCGGTGGCCATTGACTGTGAACATGGTGTTGTTGTCGTCAATTGTCTTAACATGCACCACCCCATTCCTAATGAGCTCTGCCACCTCATACGACCCCATCCACCTCTACATAAGTTTGCCCTTCCTTTCCTAGAATTGGGAATCGTACAACAGTACCCATTCCCCTACCTGGAACTTCTTCAGCTTGATGTGGTTATCATGCCACTTCTTTCTCTGCTTTTGTATAATCTCTATCCTCTGCAAAGCATCCAGTCGGATTTTGTCCAGCTGATCTAGCTGGTGAATCCTCTATTTTTGAGCTTCGTCCAAGCTCAAATTTAATTCTGAAGCCATCCTCAGAGTTTTGATTTCAAACTCAATGGGCATCATCGCATTTTTCCCATAGACCAGTTGGAAAGGTGTGCATCCTGTGGTGGATTTCCACGTGGTGTTGTATGCCCAAACTACCTCCGACAACCGTGTGGCCCAATCTTTCTTGTGTTGCTACACGATTTTGGTTAGGATGTTTTCTATCTCCCTATTTGTCACTTCTACTTGCCTGTTCACCTGTGGATGGTAGGGCATGGTTTTATTATGTCGAACTCTATACTACTCCATCAGCTCCTCAATCAATTTGGAGGTGAATTGGGGCCCTTGGTCTATTGTTATCTCCCGAGGAACCCCAAATCATGTGAAAATATGGGCAAATAAGAAATCGGTGACCATTCTTTCCTTTGAGTCCCTTAATGCCTGCACTTCCACCCATTTGGTGATGTAATCCATGCAGACCAGAATAAACCTCCTTCCCATCGAAGGTGGATTAAATGGTCCCACGAAATCCATGCCCCATTTATCGAAAGGTTCCAAGTGTACCTGGGGCTACAAGGGCATTTCATCTTGGTGGGTTGGCCTACCCATCCTTTGGCACTCGTCACACTTGCTGGTATACGCTACCGCATCCTTGAACAGAGTGGGCCAAAAATATCTAGCTTGCAGGATTTTGTAGGCAGTTCGTTTCCCTGCAAAGTGTCCTCCACATGGCTCATCGTGACATGCCTTGAGCACTTCTAAAAACTCCTGTTCTGCTACGCATCTTCTTATAATTTGGTCCCGTCCTATTTTAAATAGGAGACCATCCATCCAAAGGAATGATGCACTCTTCTCTATGATCGCTTGCTTTTCTTGGTAGGAGAGAGCAGGTGAGGTCCTTCCGGTGGCCAAGTAATTGGCTATGTCTGCATACCATGGAGTTTGTTCACTAATAGCGAATAAATGTTCATCCAGAAATTGATCTTCCACTGCTTGATGATCTTCTGGTATCAATTTGGACAAAAAATCTGCCACAACGTTGTCCTTGCCCGATTTATCGACTATAGTGATGTCGAATTCCTGCAATAGCAATAGCCATCTGATAATTCTACCACCAATGACCAGCTTTCTCATCAGATACCTGATAGCCGTGTGGTCCGTATGGACGAAGACCTTTTATCCTGTTATATAGTGGTAGAATTTTTTTATTGCATGGACAACTACGAGGAATTCTTTTTCTGTCACTGTATAGTTGAGCTCCGCTCCCGCAAAGTTTTTACTGACATAATAGATGGCGTAAAATTCTTTGTCATATTTCGAGGACTCTATCCACCGTTAGATGCATCACGGTAAATATGGAATGGTATGGCCCAATTCGGTCCTCTCAAGAGGTGGGATATCAATTTTTCTTTCACAATTGGAACTCTTCTTCCGTCTCCCATCAATTGAACTCTACGTCCTTAGAAAGTAGGGTGTGTAGTGGTTTGGCAATCTTACTAAATTCGGCGATAAATCATCGGTAGTACCCAACTGATCCAAAGAAACTTCTTACCTCCTTCTGTGTTTTTGGGCTAGGTAGGTGATGCGTAGTCGTTATACCATCATTAATTCTCAATGAATCTGTCAATCCAGGGCAGTGTACAAGGCTATCTGCGGGAGAAGAAGTGAAACAGCTATAACTTAGGTCAATCTAGGGCAACAAGTCTTATTGGTGGAACTGATTGTGTGGGGGGTTTTGGAACATTCCTATCTCTAAATTGCATAAATTAAATCTGAATCTAAGTTGCAGAATTGGAAACTAATCATTAACTACAGAAATGAAGTCCTAATTACAATTGCAGAATGAGACCTAATTATATTGCGAGAATTAACGGTTGCGAGAATTGAAAGTCTGATCCTAATTGCAGAAAGGAAATCTAATTACTTTTGCGGTAATGAAAGTTTAGATCTAATGTGGAAATAAAAACTATCAAAGTTACGTAACGAGAAGGTTGTCAATCTTACGTTCAGATTTTGACAGCAAAACATAAAATGCAGGAAATTGCTTGAAAAATAGTAAATTATGGAAATAACAATCTGAAAATAAAGTGGAAACTTTGCTTGAAAGTAAGATTGCAACTAAAACTTTAAGCACAAGATTAATCTAAGCATAAATAAACTAATACTGCAAATATTGTCAACTATTTACAAGCAATTGACATAACAAGTTCTACAACTCATTCTGCTGCAACAAAATCAGAATAAAAACCTGCTTTGTTAGTCCTCCTCCTAGGTCTGGAAGTGGCCAACCTCTTTGTCCAGAAGAAGGTGTAAGTCTCTCTCTTTTTCTAAATCTTAATCACATTCATTTACAAGTAATTTGAAATAGAACTGGTGCACTTTATTGATCAAAAGACATGATTACAAGAATTCTGCTGAAAAACTGTTACAGGACTGTAACAGTCAATTTCTAGTTATACTCTGTATTTTCTGCTAGCTTCCTTACTCTATTTTCTACCTCTTTTTCTATCTACCTCGCTCAACCTGAACGGGAGCAATATTTATAGCTATCCTATGATCTGATTACAAACAAAGAATATCAAAAAGATCTAATCCTACAATGCTGCAACAAATTCTGGTTTTATCCTAGAAGAGGACTAAAACTTGATCTTTTCCTTAATGATGGCTTTGGTCGGCAATGACGGCAAAGACAGATGGAAGATATTTCTCTTTACTTTTTCCAACCTTTATTTCCCTTTTTCGGCTTCAAAAATCGGTCAAAAGGTCAAAAACACATTATGTTCTTCATTCCGAAGATAAGTGGCTTCATTCTGAAGACAATGCGGTTTTCATTCCGAAGATCGCTCATTCGAAGATCTGCATTCTCATTTCGAAGATCACTCATCTCGAAGATACTGCATGCTTCATTTCGAAGATCCGCTCATTTCGAAGATGTTGCATTCTTCATTCCGAAGATCCGCTCATTTCGAAGATCCTGTGTTCCTTCATTCTGAAGATATCTGTTCATTTCGAAGATATCTTGGTATGAACAAATATATGCTTTTCCATTGATTTTTTCTGCATCTCTCGGGTGGGTTATCTCCTAAGATCAAATTCTAATGGTCTTCATCCCTTTCCTCATGTGAATTCCATGCCTTGCTATTTATGGACAGCTGGCTGGAATTTACATGGGAAAGACCGATTTTCTTTGCATGACAACGGTTTGCTTACTTGTTGCAGATTTAGGTGAAGTAAATGCTTGAGACAAATCAAAATATGATTAGTGAAATGCTTGCTATTATTCTAAGCATATCCCATTGTAGCAAATCATAGCAAAAAGAACACAAAACTATGCAAAAAGCTGTAAAATCAACATATAATATTTCAAATACATTGATCATGCAAAATGGTTAATATACAACATATTAAATCAACTTAACTAACATATCAGATAAAACATAAGAGTTTATAGGCATTTTTAGTGTACAAAACATGTTATGATTGAGGCATTTCCAGGCCTCATCATTTTCCCCCAACTTATATTAATGCATGCCCTCATGCATTATGTTGGGCTATGGAATCACATATGTCCATGTTTAGATTCCATGACCTGTAGAATAACTTCTTGCCTATGTAATACCCCCTATTTTCCTGAATGTTTTTGAGCCAATCTTCAAATTGTTCATCAGGTTGGGCATCTTCCTCAAAGTAGAATGGAACTGGAGTAATGATGGTTGGAGGCCTGAACCTGAGACCTATCCAGTTATGTTGCATGATCTGGATCAGTTGGACTACACCTTCTGCTCTTCTTCAGGACCATTCTAGATTGATGGGGGAGATAGGTTCTCTTTTCCTCAAAGACATGGAAAGTTCATTCCATCTGTCTCTGCATACTGACAATGCTGGGAAGAAATTGTGATCACAAAAATTGTTAAATCTGGCCACATAGTCCCTCAAATTGTTCAAGTACATTCTCTTAATATCATCCATGTTCATCATTGAGAAGTGTTGTTGAGTGATATTTAGGTGATTTGGCTGGATTACTCTGACTAACAACTCAGCCCTTGTTTCAATCACTTTATTCTGCCTTTTCTCGTGATCCCAATAAAGCTGATTTTGCAAAGTAGACATAAATGCTCTCAATTGAACATCTCCAATGTAGATTTGAGGATGAGAGTCAACTTCCTCTGGAATGAAGAAACTGTGTAAAAATAGTTCACACAGGAGATTTTTCTGCTCAAAAGGACTGTTAAAATATGCTTCCAGAAAATCTTCAATAGTGTCCAATTTATAGGGAAGATTTGAAGTAATCCTCATGACCTGCCATCTGAGGTACTTTTCCTTCAAAATAAGGCTGTAAAACCTGGCTGGTCGTCTAAATTGGACTAAAAATTCAGCAATTTGACATAAGTCAGACACCTTTTCTTTCAATGCCTGAATTTCTGTGTCCTTGGCTTCTAGTTGTTTTGCTTCCAATTTGAATTTTTTAGTTTTATTGGCAAGCTGTTCATATCTAAGCATCCAGCTAGCTATGTCTGCATTGTACTGCTCTAGAGACACAGTATTAGGTGGTCTTACTATAGGGGGGATCCTAGGCAACAGATTTGTCTGAACTCCTTTTTCTGCCACTTCCACTGGCTGTTCATCTATCAATAACTCTACTTGCACCCCCTTATTTGCTATTTCTATGGGGTTGTCATCAGATAGTATTTCTACTTGTACCCCCTTATCTGTTGTTTCTCTTGGAAGTGTAGCAAGTTGAAATGCAGGGACCTCGGTAGGAGTACTTACTTGAACATTTTCTTTTGTTGG
The DNA here is from genome assembly GCA_028583015.1 of Wollemia nobilis. Lineage (NCBI taxonomy): Eukaryota > Viridiplantae > Streptophyta > Pinopsida > Araucariales > Araucariaceae > Wollemia > Wollemia nobilis. The sequence continues at coordinate 219,706 of JAQPPZ010005189.1, read as the reverse complement.
GATTTTTATGTGTTGGTGGCTCATTTTCAACATCCTCTACAATATTCCTCACCATTTCTTGAAGTATCTTTCGAACAAGAAGGCAATGCTTAGAGAATAAGATGGTCTTTGAGAATGAACAGGCACTTCTTTAGAATGAAGGAGTGTTGTTTCAGAGATGGACTCCCATGTCGCTTCATCAGAATCATCTGCTCTTGATAAACCCAGAAGCAATTGAGCCAAATTATCTTCATCATGGGATATAGCTGGCTATTTTTCAGATTGTGACAACAAATTTTTTTAGTTCTGCCACTTCCTACTGAAGTTCTACAATTTTTCTTTCTTGCATCTCAATGATGCTTTCTTTCTCTGTGATCCATTTGGTCTGTGTTTTGACAACACTTATTGCTGCCCTCATTTGCTCAGTGATGTCTTCCACTTTTTTCTTGAAGGCATAGGACAAATCGATTGCGAGATTGGCTGCTCAACCAATATCTCTTCTTCTGCAATAGGTTGTTCTTGTTCAGGAGGCTCTGTGAGACTGTCTATAAGGATATCTACCATATCTATAGCCTGTGTTGAACTGTAGCCTCTTCCAAACCAACTTGCTCAGTTTCTGCCTCAGCTATCTGTTTAGGGAATTCTGGAAAGTTGTCAGATGCTGGTTGTATCTCTGTGACATCTGGGCTACTTGGTCTATCTTCTTCCTCCATGACCCGTTCTGTAGTTTCTTTCAAATGGATTCTTGTAGACCTCCTAGTTCCAGATGCAAACTTCTTCTTTTTGCTCTATTTTTTGGTGACAGCAGGGGTCATGGGGTCAGTTTTAGATGCCTCTGTTTCCCTTGTTTCACTTCTCTGTTCTGACAAATCAGTTGCAGTTTCAGCAAACCGAACTTTCTTTTGTTTTTTTGCTCTGTTGCTAGTTCCAGATCCTCTTCTCTTTTGTCTCTTAGCTTGTGAAGTTGAGGGTTCGGGAGCAAGGTTTTCTTTTTGTGGGGTGTAGTTCTGTAACAGCTTAGGGGCACCTTCTACAGCTTCTTCTGTAGCATCCTCTGCAACATTTTTGTAGCAACTTCTGCAATACTTTCTGAGTTGTTTCCTCTTCTGTAGCAACATCAGTAGTATTTGGTTCTTCTTCTTCCTCACTTTCATCCCCAAAAATGACATCATTTAGGTTAGAGTAAAATCTGTCAAAACTCCTAGGGTTTCCTCTAAAATGGTGTTGGCAAACTAATTTGATGAGGCCATGATGGCGAAGGCTTCCTTTACCCTCTTGATATCTTTTTGCCATGTTCTTTAACTCTTGATACGGAATACGAGGGGAAGATTTACCCTAACTTATGGTTGTTGTCTACCATGTATGAGATGGTTTAAAATTCGTAGATGATGCCTCGACAACAACACATACTGCCCTTCACAGGTCAAAAACTTAATCACCCAGGTGGCTACTTCATCCCAGGGTTCCTGCAGGCTGGCCCTTTTTAACCCTTTGCATGTGTTGTTATGGGTTAAGTATTCAGGTTCTCTATCATTTTCTTCTACAAACTGATTAACTACATTTGCCAATGTGTTCTTGCCAAATCTAGTAATTGAAATCCCTTCTAATGGCAGCTCTGTAATCCGACTTAAAATTTTAGGGCTTACCTCAATAGACATGTCGTTGACATGTGCTCGGTTGTTTACGAACGTATGGGCGAACATGCCGGCTAAATCTTCGAGAAGACCCATTGAATTTATCCAAAAATGTCATAAACCCTCCGTCTTCAAAAATTCAAATGCGGATTTTCTCGGAGGTAATTGGTATCTAAGGCTCTGTTACGATCTTTCGCCCCATTTTTCTCTGTTTAAAAATTGTACACTACGTTTTGTTCTCTGCAGGATTTTTGGCTATTTTTGTTGCAAATTTGCAGAGTTTTAAGTTAAAACCCTCGTTGCCCTGTTTCTCGTCTTCTTCTTCGAAATGAACCGTATCCTGTGCATTGTACCTCACAACACGTCTTCGGAAAGAAATATGGCACACATTTCTACTTTTGCATTGTACACCTGTTTGTTGATAATTGCATGGATGTCCTTGCCGTCAGATCCACCTCATTAGTTTTGCAGATTCTCACGTGCATGTTAATTGACATTAAAAACTGGTGGCATATGGTTGGTCATGTTCTCCGTATTTCCAATGAGTGCAAAAACAAACCATGTCGCTGATTGACACGTGTCCCTTCCTCGCATGCAACTAAGAAAAAATCTTGATTTTGTCGTATCTTACCTTCTTGGATGCCACGTGGAAATGCTCTTTCCGAAGATTATAACTTATTGCGCAAACAAAATTTCATTCCGAAGATTATGACCTCATTCGAAGAGGGGTCTTCATTCGAAGACAAATCCTCATTCCGAAGATTATGACCTCATTTCGAAGAAGGTCTTCATTCGAAGACAAATCTTCTTTGCAAAATTTTCATTCCGAAGATAGATCTTCATTCGAAGATCAATCCTCATTCCGAAGATTAATCCTCATTCCGAAGATCGAGGTTGTATTGTGAAAGTAAATCGTCATTCCGAAGAGGACCCCCATTCGAAGACAGATCTTCATTCCGAAGACATATCTTCATTCGAAGATGATGCAGCAAGTCGTCATTACGAAGACCAAGTTTCATTACGAAGACAAATTGTCATTCCGAAGACAAAGTTTCTTTCACGAAGACAAAGTGCAACATTCATTTCTTTGTCATTACGAAGACAATTTCATTCCGAAGATAATACAGCAGGTATTGTTTTTGGCATTCTTGTTCGAAGATTAGGCGAAAATCAATATTTTCATTCTCAAAACATGTTTTTAAGTATGCCAACTCTTATGAATACCTTTTATGCTAATGGTTAATTGTCACATACTATATACCAATCATTTTACAATGAAGAAATGTAAGAAATATATACCTGATAAAAACAGTTAATGCCAGTTTTGAAGAATGACTGCTTTTGTTGATATTCTGCTGAGATTTTCTGCAACATTTCAAAACAAGTGCACTAGGTGAATTTGTACAATGATGGTTCAGAAATTTCTCAAGGTTATGCATGCCAGAAAACTGGTTTTCATGCACACCAACTCAGTAGTGCCTTAAGAAAAGGTTTTCCTCTTTGGGTTATTCATTTTCTCTCTTTTTTTTTTTCTTCATTTTTTTTTTTTACCTCTCCTTTTCTCTCTTTTTTTTCTTTTTTTTTCTTGATCCTGACTATGCCCATGAAGGAATTTCATGATTTCCCCTGAAACCATGCCCATGAAGGAATTCATACTCAGAATTTATTCATCTTTTTGTTTTCTATTTTTTTGATTTTTTTTTATTTTCTATTTTTTCTTGAAATCCACTGATCATGTTGATTGTTTTGAAGTGGAAGAAGGAATCTCTTCCACTGTTGTGTATCCAAACTATCAAGTTGCTGCAAGAATTCTTCTTTAGTCAGAGGTGTATGGTATACCCTGAGGCGATGTCCATTCACTACCAACTTTCTTCGTGACCCATCAATGGGGGATAAACGAGCTGCTCCGTTGTTAAATACCTCTTCAATCCAGTAAGGTCCCAACCATCTAGTTTTCAGTTTTCCAGGGAAGTCTTCATATTGAGAATCGAACAGTAAAGCCCAATCTCCTTGTTGAAGTTTCCTCTGCTGAATGTGATTGTCATGCCACAACTTCCTCTGCTCCTGAATTACCTCAGTTTGGTGCAGAGCATCCAATCTAAGTTCATCCAATGCATTCGGCTGCGAGAATCTGTCTCGTACTGCGACAATTCAATTCCAATTTCCCGTGTTGTGCGCAATGTTAGTAGCTCAAATTCAATAGGTAAGAGAGGCTTTTTACCAAAGACTAGTTCATAAGGTGTGAATCCGGTAGTGGACTTCCAAGTAGTATTGTAGGCCCAAGCTGCTTAGGTAATTTGTCTAGCCAATTTTTCCTATGAAAAGCTACTATTTTTGTCAAGATGCGTTCTAGTTCCCTGTTTGTTACTTCAACTTGGCCATTTGCTTGTGGGTGGTAAGGTGATGATTTCCTATGTTTGATTTCATACAATTCTGTAAATGCTTTTATGACTTTGGATGCAAATTGGGGTCCTTGGTCTGTGGTGATAGACCGTGGAGCTCCAAATCTCTGAAAAATCCGAGTATACAGGAAATCGGCGACCTTCTCTTCACGAGCATGTTTGAAAGCACGCACCTCTACCCACTTTGTCGGGTAATCGGTGCATACTAGAATATGCACCTTTCCTTGAGAAGGTGGATCAATAGGTCCTACAAAATCAAGCCCCCACCTCTCAAATGGTTCTAAAACCAATTGAGGCTGCAATGGCATCTCATTTGTATGAGTGGGTTTCCCCATTCTTTGGCATGCATCACAATGCTTGATGTACTTTTTCACATCCTTGTGAAGAGATGGCCAATAATATCCTATCCCCAAGATTTTTCTAACTGTGCTTTTTACGGAATAGTGTCCACCTGAGGGTTCATCATGACAAGCTCTAAGGATATCATACACTTCATCCTTTCGGATGCACCTACGTAACACATGGTCAGAGTTGCACTTAAAAAGCATACCCTTAATCCATTCAAAAGAAGAACTCTGTTTGATCAATTGTTTTTTTGTTTTGAAGTAAAATGTGGAGGAACTTTCCCTGTGACCAAATAATTGGCTATATCTGCAAACCAAGGTGATTGAACTGATATAGCAAATAGTTTTCATCAGGAAAAGTGTCATCAACTAATTCCCCTTCATCTGTGTTCTGCAACCTAGACAAGAAATCTGCCACAACATTAGCTTTTCCTGGTTTGTTGATTATGGTGATATCAAATTCTTGCAACAACAGCAACCAACGAATAATTCTTGCACTTACCATAGGTTTATTCATCAAATACTTAATGGTTGTATGATCTGTGTGAATAAATATTTGATAACCTGTGATGTAATGCTGAATTTGTTGATGGCATAAATTCTGCTAGGAATTCTTTCTCAGTTGTTGTATAATTTTTCTCTGCTCCTGTCAAGTTCTTGCTAATGTTGTAGATGGTATAATGTTCACCATTATCAATTTGTCCTAATTTTGCTCCAATTGTTGTATTGGAGGCATCAATCTGAATGTGAAATGGTAATGTCCAATTAGGTCCTCTGAGCACAGGTGGAGTTATCAATTTCTCTTTCAAAGCTTCAAATGCTTCCTCACATTTTGCAGTCCGGGAGAATTCAGAATCTTTAGTCAATAAGGCAAACATAGGGTGGCTATTGTACTAAAGTTGGGAATAAACCTGCGGTAAAAACCAATGTGTCCTAGGAAGCTTCGACATTAGTCGAGTTTTAGGAGGAAGGAGATTCTTGATAATTTCAACTTTCTTTGGATCAACTTGGATCCCTTCAGGAGAGATGTGATGACCAAGAACTATCCCTTCCTTCATCATCATGAAGCATTTATCTGGATTTAAGGATAAGTGGTATGTTTCACAGCGAGTTAAGACTTTGTCAAGATTTTCCAATGTAAAATCAAAAGTTTGTCCACATATTGTGAAATCATCCATGTAAATTTCAACACTTTTGGTGGTCAGATCAGCAAAAATTGCTAGGACTGCTCGTTGAAAAGTTCTTGGGGCATTACACAAACCAAAAGGTAAAACCCTATAGGCAAATGTTCCCCATGGACATGTAAAAGTTGTTTTTTCTTGATCTTCAGGTGCAATCTGAATTTGATTATATCCACTAAATCCATCAAGAAAACAAAAGTATCCTTTTCCAGCAAGAGTATCTAACACTTGATCTATGAAAGGTAATGGAAAATGGTCTTTGTATGTCACCTTATTCAATTCTCTATAGTCTACACATACTCTCATTTTTCCATTTTTCTTAGGAACTATTACCAATGGAGAAACCCATTGGCTATCAGAAATTGGGTAAATGAATCCTACTTCCAGGAGTTTTCAATTTCTTCTTTCACAATATCTCTTAAGGCAGGATTCAATCTTCTTTGAGGTTGTCGACTGGCTTGACTTCTTTAGTATAGATTCTATGGGTACATAAATCAGGATGAACTCCTGACATATATTTGTAGTTCCAAGCAAAAGCATGAACATGCTTCCGCAAAACAACTATCAATTTTTCTTCCTCTTCCCTAGTAAGCTGGTTGTAGATGTTCAAAAATTTGCCTGGCTGGACTTCTATTTGTTTTGTATTTAGAAGGACTGAATTCACTCCTTCATATTTGGTGTTTAAGGGATTAAGAGGACATTGTTGAGATGGGAGAAACGAAGCAGTTTCTGTTTCATTGCTGCTTGAGGGAAGCATATCTTGTATGGAACGGTGAGAAGGAAAAATCAGATGATGGTGCCATCCATGTGGTAGTGAAACAGAGTTTCCCTGTGATAGCATAGATGATTCATCTTCAGATTTTTGATTCTCCTCATTACTTATCAATTGTTGGATATTTGTTGCTTCCCCTTCTAAACCTTGTTCATGCAGAACATTCATCAGGATTGTTTCATTTTCTAAGTTTTCTGTGTCATTTTGAGGTCTTACTGTGTGTTCTCTTACTACTAAGGTAGCTAGTGTAGAAATGACCTCTTCGGTTCTTCATCTGAGTCGAGAAAACCATAACTGACCTAAAAATTTGCTAGATGGTTTTGGAGGAGGATATAAAGAAATTTGTTTCAGCTCAATACCATTTGAAATAGTCATATTTCCAGGATCTGCGATCTATGAAGGCTGCTGCAGTTGCAAGCCAAGGTCTTCCCAAAATAATGGGATATCCATGTGCTGAATTTCTTGGCTGTAAAACCAAAAAATCTGCAGGGAATTCCCAAGAAGAAACTTCTATAGGGACATCTTCAATGATTCCTTCAGGTTTTGCAACTGACCTATCGGCCATTTCTAAAGCTGTAAATGTGGGGCTTGAGATGTTTGAGCTGTAATTGTTCCATTGTATCTTTAGTCATGACATTTATTGCGGCTCCTAGATCCACTAAAAAATTTGATATTGGTCTTGAACCTATGGTGACTGTGATAACTGGGCTTCCTGGATCACTATACTTTGGAGGTAGTAGTTTTCCAGATAAGAGATCAGCTATCTTCCCTTCAACCTGCATAGTCTTGGGGAATGCTTTCTTCTTTCTTCCTGCTCTTTTAATGCACAAATTTTGGATAGTACTGTTAATTTTTGGTATTTCCTTAATGGCTTGCAATAAGGGTAATGAGATAGTCAACTTTTTGAGTTCTTTGACCAATTCTGACTCCAGAAATTTTTGGTATTGCATTAAGTCTTTCAGGATATGGAACTATCCTTGGTAATTGTTCTGCTTGTGTCTCTTTTTCTATTGTTGGATCCAATTTTTCTGTTTCTATTGTTGGTTGGATTCTCTCTGGTTCTGATGATTCTTGCTTTTCATTATCTTTGATTTCCATTAAAACTGGTTCAGGTACAACTTTCCCTGAACGGAGTTGGATATCGCTACAATCAAGAACATTAATTTCAATATTTTCTTCACTTGACCACATAGACAGGAGGTGTCTGTCTTACACTATTTGGATTAGTGATTGGCTGAGCTGGCAATTGAGGTTGTTTCACTTGTTGTGTTTGCTGTTGTTTTTCTTGAAAATTCTGATTAGGTGCAGGCAACAAATCCTGAGTTTGACCTTGATTCCTTTCTTGCCTTGGATAGGGTTGGTATTGCTTGATTCCACTGTGGTTGGTTTTGCACCCAATGTGGATTAGTCGATTCTGATTCCAAGCTGGATTGTTTTGATTCCATGAGGGGTTGTTTTGATTCGATTCCAGGGGGTTACTCCAATTTGATTGTGGCCATTCTTGGGAATTTGTCCATTGAGGATAATTCCAAGGACGTTGGGGTGGTTTCGATTGTCCCCAAGGCATAGTACCGGGATTATGCCCCCAATTTGTAGGAAAATGAGGGGGATTTTGATATTGAGAGAAATTCCCCCCTTGTTTTGGTCCAATATAGTTGAGTTCCTCGATCTGGTTTTCTAACACGGTTTTGAGTTGTGGTAGCGGTGGCATTGATCGGTTGAATGCCTTTTTGAACGAGATACTACAAATGGATGAGATAGATGTTTTATTCAAAGGACATTCCTGCAAAGCATGTTTACTTCTACATCTTGGGCAATAAATTGCCAAAGGTTCTATGTTTTTAGCTTTTGCAGAGATTTCCCCTAAAGTAGTGTTTAGATGCACTAGGATATCAGTTTTGAAATTTGCAAGTTCCTCTATCAGGTCCTTTACATCAGTGCCATTTGTGCGGCTTTTTCTTCTTCTCTGCTTAGTGCGAGAGTAATTCCTGTAGAGATCCATAATTTCCTCATTACTGAGAGTGGTTACATCCCCTTTTCCCATTAAATCCAGAACTTCTCTGGATTCATCTTGCAATCCTCTCAAAAAGATAGTTTTACACAATTATGGTTCTACTAGTCCACATCTCCTTTGAACAAAGGAGAACCTATCAAGATAATCTTCCAAGGTCTCATCATCTTCCTGCTTGATTCTAAATAACTCATCTTTTCTATTCCTTACACGGTAGTATTCCTGATATTTGTCTAAAAAGACAGTCTCCATTTGATCCCAGGTTCTTATGGAATTTGGCTCTAAGCTCATGAACCAGCGTAATCTTTGAATCCTTGAGAGTTGAGGGGAAAAACCTTAAGTTTTTTATTGTCATTTATATAATCATAGGTCCGACACACTACCTTGAATTCAAACAAAAACTGATCGGGATCTTCGAGATACAACACCTCGGAAGGTTGGAAGTACTGAAGGTGAAATGGTCTTCATGGGAGAGTTTTGTGTTGGATTCAGATGAATAGGATATTCAAATGTTTTGGATGGTTGGAGTATATCCTGATCATCCCCTTCATTATGAACATAGCCATGTTGGCCATCTGCATTGCCTCCTTCTGCCATAGTTTCTTGTTTCCTAGGAGAAGTTAAAGCTTTCCAAATTGTTCTCTCAAGAGGTCCAAGCTTCTCTGTTGATGAGTCTGATGAATTATCTTCCTTAAGATATTCTGTTGATAAAATTGGTGATTTTCCTTTCTCAAAATGTTCTCCTGATGGTGAGGCTGGTGATTTTTCTATCAATCTTTCGGGTAGTTCAAACACAGGTGATTCACCCCTTAGGCGTGAAGATCTCCTTAATGGGACAAGCCGGGGATCCTTTGGGGTATCCCTAGACTTACTCATTCATGTTTACTCCTAAATGACATAAATTAAGTCAATAGTTGTTATCTTACTCTGTTGTTATATTCAGATTTTAACCTGAATGTTCACAGTTTAGTCTGATTACGGCTATTGGACTATTTGTTTTCTTCTAACAACACTATTCCTCGACAACGGTGCCAAAATGATGCGTAGTCGTTATACCATCATTAATTCTCAATGAATCTGTCAATCCAAGGTAGTGTACAAGACTATCTACGAGAGAAGAAGTGAAACAACTATAACTTAGGTCAATCTAGGGCAACAAGTCTTATTGGTGGAGCCGGTTGTGTGGGGGGTTTTGGAACATTCCTATCTCTAAATTGCATAAATTAAATCTGAATCTAAGTTGCAGAATTGGAAACTAATCATTAACTACAGAAATGAAGTCCTAATTACAATTGGAGAATGAGACCTAATTATATTGCGGGAATTAACGAGTTGCAGAATTGAAAGTCTGATCCTAATTGCGAGAAAGGAAATCTAATTACTTTTGCGGTAATGAAATTTTAGATCTAATGTGGAAATAAAAACTATCAAAGTTACGTAACAGAAGGTTGTCAATCTTATGTTGATTTTGATGACAAAACATAAAATGCAGGAAATTGCTGAAAAATAGTAAATTGGAAATAACAATCTGAAAATAAAGTGGAAACTTTCTTGAAAGTAAGATTGCAACTAAAACTTTAAGCACAAGATTAATCTAAGCATAAATAAACTAATACTGCAAATATTGTCAACTATTTACAAGCAATTGACATAACAAGTTCTACAACTCATTCTGCTGTAGCAAAATCAGAATAAAAACCTGCTTTGTTAGTCCTCCTCCTAGGTCTGGAAGTGGCCAGCCTCTTTGTCCAGAAGAAGGTGTAAGTCTCTCTCTTTTTCTAAATCTTAATCACATTCATTTACAAGTAATTTGAAATAGAACTGGTGCACTTTATTGATCAAAAGACATGATTACAAGAATTCTGTTGAAAAAGCTTTACAGGATTGTGAGTCAATTTCTAGTTATACTCTGTATTTTTGCTAGCTTCCTTACTCTATTTTCTACCTCTTTTTCTATCTACCTCGCTCAACCTGAATGGGAGCAATATTTATAGCTATCCTATGATCTGATTACAAACAAAGAATATCAAAAAGATCTAATCCTACAATGCTGCAACAAATTATGGTTTTATCCTAGAAGAGGACTAAAACTTGATCTTTCCCTTAATGATGGCTTTGGTCGGCAATGACGGCAAAGACAGATGGAAGATATTTCTCTTTACTTTTTCCAACCTTTATTTCCCTTTTTCTGGCTTCAAAAATCGGTCAAAAGGTCAAAAACACATTATGTTCTTCATTCCAAGATAAGTGGCTTCATTCGAAGACAATGCGGTTTTCATTCCGAAGATCGCTCATTCGAAGATCTGCATTCTCATTCGAAGATCACTCATTCGAAGATACTGCATGCTTCATTCGAAGATCCGCTCATTTCGAAGATTTGCATTCTTCATTTCGAAGATCCGCTCATTTCGAAGATGTTGTGTTCCTTCATTCGAAGATATCTGTTCATTCGAAGATATCTTGGTATGAACAAATATATGCTTTTCCATTGATTTCTTCTGCATCTCTCAGGTGGGTTATCTCCTAAGATCAAATTCTAATGGTCTTCATCCCTTTCCTCATGTGAATTCCATGCCTTGCTATTTATGGACAGCTGGCTGGAATTTACATGGGAAAGACCAATTTTTCTTGCATGACAACGGTTTGCTTACCTTGTTGCAGGATTTAGGTGAAGTAAATGCTTGAGACAAATCAAAATATGATTAGTGAAATTCTGCTATTATTCTAAGCATATCCCATTGTAGCAAATCATAGCAAAAAGAACACAAAACTATGCAAAAAGCTGTAAAATCAACATATAATATTTCAAATACATTGATCATGCAAAATGGTTAATATACGACATATTAAATCAACTTAACTAACATATCAGATAAAACATAAGAGTTTATAGGCATTTTTAGTGTACAAAACATGTTATGATTGAGGCATTTCCAGGCCTCATCGGTAGGTCTCTGATGACCTCGATCTTCCTCTTGTCTACTTTTATTCCTTCCACAGAGAGGTGGTGTCCCAACACGATGCCTTCCTACATCATCATAAAACATTTTTCATTACTTAGGGAAAAATGATTTTCCTTGCTCTTGTCGAGCACTCTTTCTAGATTTTTCATTGCCTCCTCGAAGGTTTCTCCATAGGTGGTGAAGTCATCCATGTATACCTCCACCCTGTCTCCTATCATATCAGAGAATATGCTAAGCACCGCCCTTTGAAAGGTGGTCAATGTGTTGCACATTCCAAAAGGTAATACCTTATAGGAAAACGTTCCCCATGGACAAGTGAACGTTGTTTTATCTTGATCTTCTTCCCCTATCTAGATTTAGTTGTAACCACTAAAACCATCCAGAAAGGAGAAGTATTTTCTTCCTGAGAGTGTGTCCAAGACCTGATCGATGAACGGGAGTGGGAAGTGGTCTTTCTTAGTCGCCTTGTTCAACGCTCGGTAGTCCACGTAGATCTACCATTTCCTGTTCTTCTTTGGGACCACCACTAATTGTGATACCCATTCACTATCAAAAATCGGATATATGAATTCGATAGCCATAAGTTTGTGCAGTTCTTCTCTGATAATGTCTTTCATTGCTAGGTTCATCCTTCTCTGTGGCTGTTGACTAGGAGTTGCCTGGTCATCTAAATAAATTCAATGGGTACATATTTTTGGGCTGATGTCGTGCATATCTACATAGTCCCATGCAAATGCTTGCTAGTGTTTTACTAGAAGCTCTTCCAATTTTTCTAGCTGTGTGGGCGTCAACCTGCTGTTGATATTTAATATCCTCCCTAGCCCAACGTGTATTTGTCGGATGTGCTGATCTTGGGCGCCAGTCAACGGCAATCCAGGTGTGGGGGTGGACGATTCTCCATGGAGAAACTCCATGATAGCACCATCCTTGTCCTCTTCTGCCACCTCCTCCAAGGTCATCACCGGCTGGATTATGGACAACTCTATAGTTCCATGCTCGGTGATCCTAGTTTCTTCTATCGAGTCCATAGACTGAGCTAGCGGTGAAATGGTCAACATTTTGATGTTTTGCCCATTAGAGATGGTCATTATCCCATCCCGGTAGCTGATGTAAGCGTCAGCTGTTGCCAGCCATGGCCTCCTCAAAATGAGCGGGTAACTGCCCAGCCTGGTCTTGGTTTGCAAAACTAAAAATTAACTGGATATTCCCATGCACTCATTGTTACGATCACATCTTCCAGCATCCCTTTTGGCAACACGGTTGATCGATCAGCTAACTATAGCACTATTGTGGTTGGCTTCAGGTTCATGATCTGCAGCCTCTGCATGGTCTCTTGAGGCATCACGTTGATGGCTGCCCCAAGGTCAACCAATGTGTTGGACAAGGAATGTCCTCTAATTTTTATGGTCAACACTGGGCTGCCTGGATCCATACTTTGGATGACATTTTCTACCCATCATTAGATCTGCAATTTTACCCATGACGTTGATAGTTTGGGTAGCTTTTCATCCCGGTCTCCTTAGACACATTTCTCTAATTTCCTTGGTGTAAATGGGGACATCTCGAATTGCTTGAAATAATGGGATTGTCACCGTGAGATTCTTCAAGCTCAACAAGATGTCGAATTTTGGTCGTGTTGTTTTTCTTTGCTCTTGCAACCGGCTAGGAAATGGAGCCTCCGCTCTCTCAAGTGCTTTTCCCTCTTCTACCAGAGGTGTCTCCTCTATTTCTTCCTCCTCTTCTACCAGTGGAGGTGTCACTACTATTTCTTCCTCCTCTTATACCAGAGGTGGTGTCTCTCCTCCTAGCTGCCTACCTGATCTAAGTTGAATATTGTACATATGATACATCTCACCTTCTACATTGTATGTTGGTTGATTTACTCTGTTGTTTAGGTTTGCTATCGGTTGTGCTGGTAGCTACGTAGGTCTCACTGCTGGCAATGCTGGTAAGTTCTGTTGGATGTGAGCAAGTGCTGCACTCTATGGAGTCTGATTCCATGCATTATGGTCTCTCCACTGCTGCCCAGGATATGGATATGGCATCCATGGCTTCTGATTCGAAAATGCTGCTGGGGTGCGTTAGTCCAGGGTGATGGTTCCCACCACCCTATATTAGGTGGTTGAGGGGGTCCTTGGTGCATGTATGAACCTCCCACATATGATGGCATTTCGGTTGGTATATTCCCTACAGGGGGCTGTTGCCAACTCTTCCTATTGCCTATGAAGTAGGCCTCCGTGCTCTCAGTCGCTTCTTGGTTACTAGGCAGTTGTGGGCATAATCGAGTTTTATGATTCAGCCTACAAACTGTGCATACTCTAACCTTGTTTTCTGGGCATGCATTCTTTGCATGCCTTCCTCTGCATTTTGGGTAGAAATAGGCTAATGCTATGTCATTTTCTTGTTTCTTCTTTTCTAACAATAGCGTATCCATCTATAGTGCTAGAGATGAGAGCATTTCGCTCTTCAAATCCTCCAGCATGTTGCCTATTTCTATTTTGGTGATCGAGCAGTCGCCTTCATGGTCCTGGCGATGATTTTGCCTCACCTTCTCGATTAGTTTCGGCATAATTTTCGGATGTCATCCATAGCATGTTGATAGACATCACCTCTAGAGATCATGTTGAGAGCCTCCAGTGACTCATTGGTAAGTCCCCTCAAGAAGATGCTTTTGAGGGACTTATCAGATAGCTTCAAGTGAGGGGACCGTTGAATATTAAAGTTAAATCTCTCCCAATACTCCTTGAGAGACTCATCTTCTCTTTGTGTCATGCTCAGGACCTCCTCCCTGGAGTCTCTTGCTCTCCCGAAATCTTGATATTGCTCTAGAAAGAGCATCTTCATCTAGTCCCAGGTGGTGATGTGTTTGTCTCCCAGACCGATGAACCATCGCAGAGTTGCATTGTCTAATGTAGAAGGAAATAATTTCAACTTCTATGTGTTTGATTTGTAATCCATAGACCTACACAAAACATCAAACTTGAATAAAAATAGGTCAGGGTCCTCAGTCGGGTGTCCTCTGAAGGATGGGAGGTGAGCAGGGGATATATTTTTCATTTTGGTATCTCCTACTCCCTCCTCTATTGGGAAACTAAAGCCAGATGAGACTTCATTATTATCTTCCATTTTTTTGAGAAATGTGGTTTCTAATGCAGCGTTTATGGCCATCCAGTCGTTTAAAACTTTATGAGTCAATGCTCTAAGGTTGTCTGGCGAGATCGTCTGATCCTCCACAGCCTTCCACAACAGGGCTTCCTCTAGAGGAGTCCTATTAAACAAGGGATTTATGATGATTCGTTCATCCCCTTGTTGATGGGATGAGGTGGCACTTTGCACAAAGTGCGGTTCCTCACTCCAATGGACTACTGGTAGGTCGAGCGAGTCTAACTCAAATCCAAAATGCTCGGCTAACTCAGGTCCTAATGGATTAGTTCTTATAAAGTGACCATCAGGTCCTCTTCTTCTCGAAGAACTCATACAAGGTCATATGGAAGGTTTTAGGGTATTGTAAGTAATCTAATTAAGATGCTTCCATGGCAACGGTGCCAAAATGTTGGGGGCCAAACAAGGTGAATGGTTTCCTATTTTTGTCACATGCCCGTGCATTTAATTATCAACCCAGGGAGCTTCGTAAACTTACGAAAAGTCGAATTAGGTTACTACAATACCACTGGAGGTGAATCTACTAATCCTACATTTGGGGGGTGTTCTTGAAATGGTTGTCAATCATTCTTGCACTCCTCAATAAATTACGTAAGAAGAACAGAATTAAATCTACATAAATAAATTATGTACACATTCTTGAAAATAAACCTACTACAAATACTGGAACTAGCAAACTAATGAACATTCCTATGAAAGAAATAAACTAATTAAAATAAATAAACAATAAGGAAATGGGGAAGAAATATTGGCTTGGAGTGGGCCCAGGCTCCAGCAGCTTCTTCCCGATCGAACACTCGCCTTAGAACTTCTGGAACTGTAATATATAAATCAACGTATTACAATCTTTTTGTAATTCAAAATAGATCTTTATTAATTATTTCTATATATCTCTCTATATCTTTCAGAACGATCTACGTGTGTTTATATAACACACCCACAGAACTTCTATTACATAAGTGGTTACAATAGTTGATTCTTCCCAGACTAAATTAGAATAATCAGGCAAATGCAATCGACGTCTGGCATTCTATTTTGATGGCGGCATGTTCATTTCGATTCATTTTTTGCTTGGCATCAGTAAGACATTTTGATATGTTGGTGCTATCTCCAATTTAGCTCTACATGACGTAGAGTTGGAACTGCACCAGCCACTGTTGTCCACGTCGTTCAAATCTAGTCAACGGGAAAAGAATCAGTGGTGCCTTCCTTATGAGGAAGGTACCTTGTTATCGTGGTGCCTTCTAGTTGTAGGGAGGCACTTGCCTTCTATTAGCACATTTCAACTGTGGGGAGGTGCTTGCCTTCTGTTGGCACATTTCGACTGTAGGGAGGCGCTCACATTCAGTTGGCACCTTTTTACTGCAGGGAGGCGCTCGCATTCAGTTGGTGCCTTCCGACTGCAGGGAGGCGCTGGTATTCCGTTGGCACCTTCCGACTGCAGGGAGGTGCTTGGATTCAGTTGGTGCCTTCCAACTGTAGGGAGGCACTGGTATTTAGTTGGCACCTTCCGACTATAGGGAGGCGCTCATCTTTGGTTTGGTGCCTTCTGACTATAGGGAGGCACTGGTATTCAGTTGGCACCTTTTAACTACAGCGATGTGCTCATCTTTGGTTTGGCGCCTTCCGACTGTAGGGAGGCGTTGGTATTCAGTTTGCCCCTTTCGACTGTAGGGAGGCGCTCATCTTTGGTTTGGCGCCTTTTGATTGCAGGGAGGCGCTTATTCCCTTGGTGCATTTCGGTTGCAGGGAGGTGCCTATGTTCTCTACGTTGACCCCCAATGAAATAAAGTGCCAGGTCCATCAAAATGATCTCGATCATTCCAAATCTAACTAAATCAACTGCAGTTCCACAAAACATACTAAAAGCACACAAATTAGATAACACGCATAATTATATCAAATATCTATATAATCATTCATAAAAGTACGCAATCCTTATTATATAGCCGCATATTGATCAAAGAAATATGTACAAAATATGAGCATTTCTGGTGCTCATCAGCTGCTACCTGTGTCTTTCTGGCTGGGAATCCATGAACCACATTTTCACCAACTACGCTTTTTTCTTCGCTGCCCTTGGCCACCTACTCAATTCCTTCCACATCTAGTGGGTCCATCCCAATTCAATCATTGACCTCTTTTCTAGTGGCTAAATCCCTTCAAAAATCCTAGGATCCACTCCCTCTGGTCCCTCTGCCTCTGTCACTTCATTTGGTAAATCTAGCTAGAGCACAATAATAGGGCCTTTTCATCCTCCTTCAGGGACCCCCTGTCTATGACTTCCAAATCCATTGCCTATGCTATTGAAAACATCTAACTCATGCCTTACTCCATAGCCCCATCCCAGGTTCTATAATGTGATCTCTTCAAATATCTTAGCATACCTGAGGAGGATCCTCGAGGTCAGCCATGGCCTAATCCCAAAGCCAATATCAAATGGATGCCTCCTTCGAAGGGGTGGATCAAGTTGAATTTTGATGGGACCTCCAAAGGAAATCCAAGCAGTTCTGGGGTAGGAGGGTTCATCAGAGATCATAATGGTAACCTAATCCTCACATTTTCCAAGTACCTTGGGCATCAAACCAATAACTTTGCATAATCCAAGGCTCTATGGAGGGGGCTTATCCTGCTCTAAGAGGATCCCATAAAGGCATTTATATAGGGTGATTCCTTGAATATAATAAACTATATGAAGAATGATAATATTCCATCCTGTAAAGTCTTCAACACCATCCAAGAATGTAGGAAGATCCTTCGAAGTTGTTCGTAAACGTCCATTCACCATAATTTTATGGAAAACAATCATGTTGTTGATCTCATGGCCAACCTAGTAGCCTCATCCAATATTCTACATGTTTGGAGAGATAATTTCTCCCAGGACATCACCAATGCAACAATTCATGAAAAGGCTAATATTCAAAATGAAAAGTCCTAATGAGCATAAAACTAAACTCATATTAGGGGCTCTCCTCACCAATGCTAGGTTTCTCAGATATTTCTCCATGAATGCGAGAAATTATCATGAGCAAACCAAGACTTTCTCCAGGTTTGAGCTCATGGGTTGTAAGGCATGGGAAAATTTTAATTCTTACCACTCATTTGAATTATGATGGCACCCAATCTCCAAGGGCAGTGGCATGCGCACCAACAAAGCCACCATGTTCCAAGTCAAAGCCTGAAATAACACTAATTTGTGCTACATGGTCGATCGTAAGAAGTTGTGAAGACTATCCATCTCTACATTAGTAATCATGCCAAGATTCTTTGGATTTTTCTTCCATCCCAAGCTATCGTTTGCCCTTTCCAATACCCCCTACTCCCCCCATAGTGTTTTTTCTGGTTTTCTTCCAATATTCTCGCTCATGTTCTAATCATGCAAAACTTAGGTGTTTTGGTTTCGATCTTCTCACACATTAGGACAATATCCTGCTCCTTCCCAATTCTTCCAAGACCTATGCCACTCCTTGTCCCAACACTTTTTTTCCAACCCGATTCTATAATTTTTGACACCCTCCACTTGACTCACTCCTTTTAACCTGCAAAGGCTTCAACCCCTTAGCTCATGCCCCCTCAATTGTCTTCCCTACCTATGTGTTGTAGAACCTTCACCTCATCTCCCTCCTCCTTTTGTTCCCCTACCTCCACCCTTGTCCCCTACTAAGAGCATGGCTTTCATCAAACCATCTTAGCTGAACCTGAACCCCACAGACCAAATATTCATGGATACCAAAGGATTTACTTCTTTCCTACAAAAATTTTTTGGGACTGAGGACCAGATCACCAAGGAATTCATCACCTCTTGGAACCAGGGTGAGGTCACCATTTAGGGAGTTCACTTTAAAGTGACGATTAAAATGTTAGCAAAAATAACCAAAATTTCTCTAATAGGTTACTTCATCCATCATGACAAGCATAACTAGGAGGAGAAGACAAACCAATTCCTCAACAAAGGTAAAAGCTTGGATTGGGATAAATCCACCCTTCATGTTTCTTCCCTCATGACTCCCTAGAATATTGTAATTATTCTCATTATGTAGTATGTTACTTGCGATGACCCATAGAAGCCCCTGAGAAGCTTCCACCTCACCTTCATAAACCACCTCCATGATGGCAAGGAATTTTGTGTCCTCGATTATCTTCTATACTCCCTCTCTCTAACCCTCAAGAAATATCAAAAATCAAATGGGAAGCCACTCCACCAAGACCTCTTGCCTATCATCTTCAAGCATACCCTAGCCAACCGTCCCCCTATCCACAATGTCAAGCCTGTGTCTATCAGTCCCCCGTATGAGCTTCCCCCTTCTCCCGGTCATGGCCCTACTGGTGAATCCCCTATCAGTCATGCTCTTTTCAGGGGTTGTTCCAAGCCTTACCCCCTCATGAGTGCTAGAAAAAATGATCAGATAAAGCATGTGGTGGCTTCGAACACCCCTTCGACGGTGATATCCTTGGCCAAGATCAAAAAGCCTAAGGTGGAGTATTCTTCCTCCTCGATGCACATCATATCTAAATAGAAGAGCGAAAAAGAGGACCCGTGCTCCCAAATTTTGTTGGAGCTTGTGGTCATGACCATTAACACAACCATAAAATATCTAGAGGAGGCTTCTAAAATCATATCTCGATATGCTTCAAGGAAGAAATATGACAACAAAAAATGATAGGCATGGGACCCTCCCTTTGGGCCTTTGGCGTGCAGGAATGTTTTGGTTTCTCACTGGTGAATCTGGGTTACCAATTTTTTGTGTTCGAAAATGTTTTTATGGGGTTTCTACAACTGAAACAAGCGGTTTTTGGTGTAGTTCTTTGTCTAGTTTTTTAGTGTGCAGTGTTGTGTCTGCTTTCAAGTGGGTTTCCTTCTGTATCTATGAGGTTTTTTGTTGTGGTCTTTAGTACCCCTATGGAAATTTTGTTTATGCATATGGCTACAAAGCCCCTATTGTAATAAGGTTTTGGGTTCCTTTCAAAACCCGTAATGTAAATACAATACAAATTATCAAAAAAAATTAAGATTTCTTTTTTATTTGGTGAAATAAGGGGTTTTGTAAGAGTCCTCAAAACTTTACAAAGGGGTTTTGGAAGGGACTTTAAACCATTACAAATCCAAATATTATTCAATGATTTTGAAGTACATCAAATAAAATATGGATCCAAAAATACCACCTTATCTCCTCTTTAAAATTTAAATTTGAAAAAGAGTGCCAAAGAGTAAGACATCGAGTTAAATGAGGCACTTAAGAAAGATAGAGCAAAAATAATGAGGATTTCAATCAAAAACTGAAAAAAACATCGCCTAGTGAGAGTCAAAAAAATAGTAAGTTGCAAACAACTATTAGCAAACTACAATAAAAATTCTCACTTGCTACGAAGCCCATAGAGCATACCCAGAATAAAATAGCTAGAAATCAGGGGAATGACGCTAACAAACTAGCAAGAGAAAAAACACCCAAATTAAAAAAAAAAACTCTCGAATCACCCAATGGAAAGAAAGCATCTAGAATTAAAAAAAATCCCCACTTTCTACGAAGGCCTTAGAGCATGCTTGGAAATAGGGATATGGTGCTGACAAATTGGTAAGAGAAATTAAACATAAATTTTTGCTTTAAATATGAGAACTCTTGAATCACCCAGTGGAAAGAAAACAACAAGATTAAAACAAAATAATCTCACTTGCTTCAAAGCCCTCAAAAAATCCAAGAAGCTCTCAAAAAATAAAATAAAGCCTCCCTACAGGAGATCCTAGCCAAGGAACACAAACCTCCTTTGAGACACGGCCCATATAGCATTTGGAGCCCTATCAAGGGGTACGAACAACAAAAATAATACAACCAATAAAAGGATATTTGCAACTAAGTACACCAACAATTGAAAAACCTTTCAAATCTATATATCAATCAACCATGTGACTGATTGAAGAGAATAATCAAGATAAACCATCCCAAAACAACACTTGAAAGGAAATAAAGGGAAGATCCTGATAAAAATATGGAGCTTTGGAACCCTAGGATCTAATACAACTAGAGAAGTCTAACAACTGGTCCACTCCCTGCAACCCACTAGCACTAGGAGACCCCACTAGATGAAAGGGCCATCCACAAATTCCTTCCTCAATGGTCATTGAACCCAAGGTCCTCCCCTAGAGTTGTATCATGGAAGGGGCAAGACCAAAATGAATTATAAGGAAAGAACCCTCAATACGGTACCCACATATAGCAACTGTCCCAGCAACCATCAAGTAAAAATGCCAAACATCCATCAGTTAGAGTGATCTAGTAGTACAAGTATGACTACATAGATTTTGAAGGTACAAGGTCTCCCCATGTATTTGAATCAGGGAAGGGGCAAGACCAAATAATTTCATAAAGAGACACCCGATTGACCAACACAGACAACCAACAGTAAGATCTCAAAGGGAAAAACCCAATAAAAAGATAGGAAGACCTCCCGCTCAAAGAGGAAGGTTTTGAGAGCATAGGAGTGGTAGGCTCAAGCCCTCTCTTACCATGGTGAGGCTCAGGCCCTCTCTACTATGGTGACTCAAAATATTCCTTCAAGTTCACATTATTTTTTTTTTAACATTTGAACTTCCACTTGAGTTACCCTTTTAGAATCAACTATATAGTATCTACCAAGTTGCTTATGACATCTAAGTCAAAATAACATAGTATATTGATGTGGAATTAATTTTTGATGATACAATTTTTATGGATATATTATATTGGAATTATAAGATATTCAATGATTTTAAGCATTAGTTAATAATATTTAATTATATATATTTGTATTATTATTTATTATTTGAAGACTATTACCATAAGTCATTTATATAAGAGATCGATGATATATGATTTTATACTATATTTATTTTTTTAATTATTATTACAAAGTTATGCATATATCTTTTATTTATATGTTTTTACAAGAGTAATATGAGATTGAAATGGCTTGGCTTTATTATACTGTGATCACACAGTATTATTATAATATTTTGATAAGTCTCTTCTTTAAATATTGAAAAGTTTAAATGATTGAATTTATATTATTTAATAATAATTTTATTTAAATATTATTAATAAAAATGTTATATAACTTTATGCTAAATAACATCAAAGTAGTATCACTTCATCTTTATTGTACAAATATGATCATATGAATTAAAGGTTTATTATTTATTTTCCACAAATGAAGAAGGTAATTTTATATATCCAAGTGCAATGAAAAAAATAAGATTGAATCTATTAAGTAAAATAGTTTGAAAATGCTTGATTACCTCCTTGTCACACTTGCAATGTAAAGTTGTAGTAGTGTTTTCTTTGTTGGGTTGTAAAAAAAATAAAAAATCACATTGATGAATTTGTTTATAGATGAATGGAACTTTGTAACATTATGAAGAAGTATTATAAGGAGTTTCCTAATGTTCTATATAATTCTTTTATTGGTATGTTAAGTATTTTGTAATATTGTTTGATGATGTAGTTCTAATAGAAAAGATAACTTTTGAATCAATTTATTTCAATATTTCATTGTTCATTGATTGAGATTTCAAATAGAAATTGAGAATGCATAATTGTTTTTAAAATGGAATAAAAGAAACATTAATTTTTCTATTATTTATTGTTATCATAGCATATTTTATAATATTTTTATGTAGAATTTCTTAATTGATGTCTTTTTTATCAGATAAGCCAATTTAAAACCATAATTTTAGAAAGCAAAAAATAAAAAATAAAAAATAACAAAGACTTTACAAAGAAATAAAATAATTTTTCCTCATGATTTGTTAAGGAGTTAGTATATTATTGCTATCCTATTTATTAAGTTAACATTGACATGGAAGACTTATTATAATTAAAATTGTAACTAATGGGATTCAATTTTCATATAAATATTTTAGTGATATTTAATTGCTACCTTTAGAGAAAATGGTTGTTCTAATATATTATTACAAAGAACTTCATATTCATGCTAATATTAGGATTATGTAAATCAAAAAATTGTAAAGGAATACCAACAAGTATTTTGTAAGTCCAATCAACTTCAAGCTATAAAATATTTCTATGGCATTTAGAAGAGTCGAGAGAAACTTGTTGAAAACATAGATGATTGAACCAGATTATAAGAGCGAGCCATGAATCAAAAGAACCAAGTGGTTTGGAATAATTCATAATTCAAGAAAACTAATGTTTGAAAAAAATGCTACAAATCAAGCATGAAGATGTGGATAAAGCCTAAGTTCTAAGTGGCCCAAACAGTAAATGATAAAGCTTCAAACAAGGAATATATACATTAGGACAAACAATCAAATTGCAGACTCTTTGGATGAGAAATAAAAATATTTTTTTTTTAGAAAGGGAATCTATTTGAGAGAGAGAGAGAGAGAGAGAGAGAGAGAGAGAGAGAGAGAGAGGGGGAGAGAGGGGGTTTTTGAAGATTACAAGTGATGTAGGTCTAAACAAAATAGAAAGAAAAGGATATATCTCCCACTAAAGTTGTTTAATTAATGTTTATAACCAACCCTCTCATAGTTAGTGATGAAAATGTAATATTAGGCTATCCTTTTCAAGTAAGATCAACATTTCATATATGAGGTAGAAGCCTTGGCACAAAGATTAGAAATTGACCATTTTATATCTATAAATAGGTGTCATTGAGAATGAATAGACATCTCTCTAAATTCTCAATTGATGCATATCATTTGAAAGGATAAGTTCAAGTTATAATTTTAACATTTATATAATAGAAATAGAATACATATGTGTTTACCAAGAAGTTTTCCCTATTTATTTGAGATAGTGTATGGAGGTTATTGTCCTTCAATTTTATGTCAATGGACTTAATATTATGAGGTAGATCTTAAAATGGAACAATAACCTATAAGAACTACAAATCTATGGACTTAAGTATTGTGATATTCCTCTCCATTCCTATTAGTGCTTTCTTGATTACCATAAACAAGGGATTTTCTTAAAATAGTTTTTCTTGAGCATAAGAATTCCTTAGTGATATTGTGCATGTGCATTAGTCCTTTACATATATGTGTCAATGAGCTTAAGTCATATAAGGTACCTCTCACATAAAGGAGTATACCAGGGTTATGCATAGTGGTGAATTTTTGCCATTGGGGCAAAAATTAGCATTTCAAAAATTCAAATTTACGAATTTGGGGGACCCGAATGTCAGTCATTTAGCCAAAAAAAATTGAAAAAAATAAATTTTTAGGTGTCGGTTCACCGTACGTTGATAATAGTATCATGAATATTTTTAGAAATTCACCAACAATATCACCTAAATAGAGGACCCTTTTTGCCATAAAATTTTAAAATTTCTAAATTATCCTGCCTAATTAGCCAAGTATACCACTATATATAACTAACACCCCATCAATATTTTTTCATTTCTAGACCCTATTCTACACTAGATGGATATCTTGACCTAGATCTGCACAATATCAGATCTATTTCTATACAAAACAAGATCGAAACCATTTTTGCACTAGATCGGACCATGTTCTACATCTGGACAATATTCGAACCTTGTTCTGCATCTGGATGGACTGCCAAACTCTTTTTTGCATCTGGATGATATTTGGACCCTGTTCTGTATTCATATAGACTATCGGATCCTATTCTACATTCGGATAGACTATCAGATCATGTTCTGCATTTGAACAATATCTGAATCCTATTCTGCATCTGAATTATTTTTAGACCCTATTCTGCATCCGAATGGACTACCGAACATTGTTCTACATCCAAACAATATTTGGATCTTGTTCTGCATCCAAATGAACTACCAAAACCTATTCTGCATCTGGATGATATTCAGACTCTGTTCTACATTCATATGGACTACCAGATCTTGTTCTACATCTGAACGATATTCAGACCCTGTTTTGCATCTGAACGGACTATCAAACCCTATTCTACACAAGGCTGATATCCAAAACCTATTTTTACATTCGATCACCGCCCCCTTAGACCCTCCAGCAATGTAGTATGGGGGGCATTTCCACCCTACACCCCCCTTCGTGGAGTGGGTCCAAGTGCAATTGAAAACAAGACCTTCAAATTAGAGAGAATCAGACTCCACAACTAATACCATGTTTTGTACCCGATTTGAGATCGGATCTTTTTCTACACCTGGTATAAGGTCAAACTAGTTTTTGCATTAGCCCATGGCTAGATCTCATTTTCCATCCAATCCAGCTAGAACAATCAAATTTTCCAATAATTTATAAAAATTTGAAAAAATAAGGTAATTTTCCATGTCCTCCTACATGAATTTGGTCAGGATTTGCCAAGGTTTTGCAATGGATTCACCATTTTTTTACAAGTACATTTTGGGTCCGACCCCTTATGCATAATCCTATCACCCACTATTAGTACTATTGTCTTGGGGTATTTTTTTAAATGCATTGCTATTTGGTTAAGTGCTATTTGGTTAAGTGTTATGAGATCGCTCTTCCTTTTTTGTTAGTCTTCTCTTGATTTCCATAAGAATGGTGTGTTCTTAAAATAAATTTCTTTAACCATAAGCACTTTTTAATACAATTGTGTGTGCTTTTATCCCACTTAGACTCTAAGTTAATAAATTTAAGTGCTATGAGGTTCCTCTTGTAGAAATGTATACCATCCATTATTAGTCCTCTTACCTATGGTATTTTTCTTAAATGTAGTACTATTTAGATATTTCTATTTGCTTGTGAATAAAACTTGTTGCTTTTTTCTTATACTTTATTTCAAGCAATACAAATAATTAGTGTTCCTCTTATATATTAATTTAGTTCTTATAACCCCTCTTCCTTTTTAAATCCTATACAATCTATAAAATATTTTGCTTATTAATATTTATAGACTCAAACATATTTGGAGGTTGTTTGGTATAGAATCCAAACATCCCATAAACTAGTGACTAGGTAACAAAGTGATCAGATTAGAACTCAATTACCATTATTCACTGAATAATTTAATTTTTGCATATCTAGTGGGACACTAAAGTTATATTTTCACTTAAAATCATTTATAAAATCCCCATATCTTCTATTGAATTAATCTAGAAACAACTATGTTTAGTTAGAACCTAGTTTTTCATTTCCATATTATTCTTTTATTATTTAAATTTTTTAGAAATTTTTCTTTTCATGATCAAAATATCTTATAAAATGATCTTAGAATATATACCCAATTTTCAAGATTTATCACATAAACATAGGAGGTATTTATGTAAGAGGTTTATAATATGTAATTCCTCATTATCACTTTATAACACTCCTTCTCCTATCCTAAGAGAAGGATCCATTTATACTATTCCACAAGTAACTCTCAATATGTCTTAAGCAAATCAGTAATGTGATCAATAACTATCACAACTATAACTAAACTAATTATGATGGGACACCTCAAGTCCTATCAAATTGACTAGAAATAGTTTAATCTCATATGCTCGAGTAAATAATTTTTCAATATTCTATAAATCTAAGTAAATAACAACATACAAACATCTATAGGAACTCGTTAATTTAAAGGACATTTAGAATTTTGAGCATGAAGATGTAATGGTAAGTTTTTTGATGTTGTCTCTATGAGATAAAGCTAGATTTGGTACAATAGTCTTGCTAAAGAAAGCATCACAACTTGTTCTAATCTATCCAACAACTTGATACAAAATTTTGATGAGAAAGTGGACTCATTATCATTGTACGTGTAGTTTACTAATGCTTCCATATGTCAAGTAGATGTGATTCAAGACATTAATATTCCCTTTGATAGAGCATGGAAAATAATTATTGTAAAAATAAGGTCATCCAAAGTGTAACTAATAGTACAGTATCTCAATGTGCTCAACTCAAAATTAAGTTTGATGATTATGAATTCACAAGTTGATACGTTCCTTGTACTCTACCAAGAGGTGTAAGATAATAACAAATACTAATGAGAATTAGCAAAACTTCATCAATAATAATGATGGATATCCAAGCAGATTTGTATTTGAACCAACCAAATCAGTAATGGTGGGAAACTATCTCGACCCTCTCAATTATTTCAATGTATTCTACTATAACAAGATATCAACCTATCATGGTCTACTAAAATCCTACTAATAGAACACTATAATATGTTCCCCTAGCATTACCCTTTATTCTTGTTAGAAATAAGTTAATGTGTACTTTACCCATGCTTACCCTAACATGTATGTACTTTACACATGACATGTGTCATTTGGATTTCACATGGTGACATGTGTCACCATATTAAATCTTCTTCATGTGTTATATATTCTTTATAATCCATGACAATTGTTGATGAATTTAAGTTATATCAAGTTAGGCTATGGCATGTTATTTGCCTCAATGATAAATTTGTGTCTAGTTGTATTTTTATCATATTAGGGTATAATATAGAACTTACATCTAGTATCAGAGCAGTTATGTTGGCTTAGAGAGAGTATCCTCTCCCCTCAAGCCAGTCTAGTTCAAAAATAGGATGAGAAATCTTGCTAGTTTGATTCAAGATTTTTTTTTTGTTTGAGTTAGATTTACCTAATTTTTGACCTGTGTAGTCGTAGTCTAATTGTGTTAGCATTGGATCTTTTTTCTAGTTTTGGGAGATAGTGAGCATGTTCTCAAAAATATTGAGGAGTTGGACCCATGATTAGGTATAAATAGAAGGGAAGAAAATTCTTAGCTTCCATACCCAAGCATTTTTGAGCCTTTCAAAGGCCATCCTTTTGCAAGATTTTTTTAGAAAGTTTTTTTAATTTTTTAAAAAAATTCTCACCCTGGCCCTTGCACGATGTGGTTTCTACCTAGTTTCCCATGCCCCCTTCCCCCCTTCACCTAGTAGTCAAAGCATACATTAATGCAACTGGAGCTAGATTTTATGTGTTACTCTATCAACATGCATGGAGAAACCATATAGACAAGTAGAGATATAGAGTTGGGGTTGACACATCATGATCAGACGTATTTAGGTTTCTCAAATCTATAGATGGAGAGGAGCATTGGTAGAGTGAAGTTTACTATGGAATCACTTAAACTACTTTCTATGAGCTGGTTGTCCTGTAGATTGATGATGCACCCATTAGAATGGGACAATGGTGAGATGCAGCCCATTAGGATCACCAAGTGCTTCATTGACATTAGAAGGTTTTTATTGACTCAATAATTTGTATATGATAGTATAATTCACTTGGTGTCTTAGGGCACAAGGCCTTTTACCTATATAAGTGGTCAAGTGGATTTGGGCCAAATCTATGCTAGTTGTTGTTGCTTTATCAAACACATTTTGAGGGGAAGTTGTCCTTACTACTACATACTTGACCAACAGGTCCTATACTAAGTATTTGCATGACATAACACCAAAGGAATTATGGAGTGATAATATGCCCTATGTGGGCCATTTCATAGTCTTTGGATGTGATGCTTATGCCCACATACCTTATCAAAAAAGAAGGAAAACTGATGACAAGAGCCAAAAATACATCTTTATTGGATATAGTGAAAGTTCCAAAGCCTATAAGTTATATGAGTCTATATCCAAGAAGATTCTTCTCTCTAGGGATGTTACCTTCAATGAGTATTCCCCACAAAATACTTCTCTCGTTACCCCTTAATTTCAACCAAATAAGGAAATAGTTGCTCCATTGGAATCCACTCCCTCATCTAATCCTTCCTCTTCCATCACAAGTCAGAGCCTTTCTCAACATGAGGACCTCCCCACTCATGATCCATTTACTCCTTCCACTCCTACTTTTCCATCTAATGATAATGCCACATCATCAAATCCTTTACCTAAGTGGGCCCAATCTACCATAGATGCAGCCCAAAGCCACTTGCTCACTTATATAGGTAAAATTCCTTCTTCCCTAAGATACTAAGTGAACTATGCTCTCATGGCCAAAGTATTGAGCCAACCAAAACCTTCTAATATCAATGAATCACTTGGTGATCCTAAATGGACTCTTACTATGCAACAAGAATTGGATTTCATTGAACAATAATTGGATTTCATTGAACATAATCACACATGGGAGTTACCTGATTTACCCCAAGAAAATCCACCATTGGTACAAAATAGGTGTACAAGGAAAAATACAATTTATATGGCTCATTAGATCTCTACAAGGATTACCTAGTAGCTAAATACTATAAGCAACAAGAAGGGATTGATTATGAGAAGACCTTTGCTCCTGTGGCAAAAATGACTACAATCTGCATTGTTATTTATTTACTCACTCAAAAACATTGGTCTATGTATCAAATGGATGTGAAAAGTGCCTTCCTCAATGGTGCATTGAAAGAAGAAGTATATGTTGGTCAACCACCAAGGTACATAGTCAAATTTCAATAAAACAATGTCCTTATATTGAAGAAAGATCTATATGGGTTGAAGCACGAACCAAGAGCTTGGTATGCCAAAATTGATTCTTATTTCATAAACCTTACTTTCACTAGATCTACAACAAAATTTACTCTCCATGTGAAATATTGGAGGAACCCCATCATTTTTGTGATATTCTATGTGGATTATCTCCTCATTATAGGTGATGACACAGATGGAATAAGGTTTCTCAAAGAGGACTTATGCAAAAAAATTAAAATGACTGACTTAGATCTCCTTTACTACTGCTTAGGCATAGAAGTGTGGTCACAACCTAGCAAGATCATCTCCTAGGCTAAATATATTCAGTCCCTCATGGAGATTTTTTTTATGCAAAAGCGTAAACCATCCGTCAATCCCATGGAAACCTAATTGAAATTGATCAATAGTAATGATGAATAAAGGGTTGATGGTACCCTTTATAGACAACTAGTTGGAATTTTGATCTACTTAACTTCAACTAGACTATATATCACCTATTTAGTGGGCCTTATTTCCATATTCTTGTAGGATTCCAAAAAGAGTCATTATACAAGCATTAAGATGACCAAAAATCCAGTCTTCCATGCTCGAATAAAGCACATTGAGATCCATCATCACTTCATCAAATAAATGGTCCAAGAGAACATTATACAGATGGATTATGTACCTACTCAAGATAAAGTTCCTGATGTCTTCACCAAGTCACTTGGAATTGAAAAATTCACCAAGTTTAGCAAAATTTTCTATGTATGTTGTAATGAGCGTCAACATTAAGGGAGGATGCATCTAATTTGACTTACCTTTTTAGGAAAGTACACATTAATGGGGGATGTTATAAATAAGTTAATGTGTACTTTACCCATGCTTACCCTGACATGTGTGTACTTTACATATGATATGTGTCACCATATTAACTCTTCCTCCCATGCTATATATTTTTTTGTAATATGTGATAATTGTTGCAGAATTTGAGTTCTATTAAGTTAGGCTATGGCTTGTTATTTGCTTCCAATATTAGTTTGTGTTTGATTGTGTTTTTTATCATATCATGGTATAATATAGAACTTACATTCTAATATAGGAGGATTATATAAAAAAGCTTCAAAATCAAATATAAAACATGAATGTGATCATAAGAAACTTATCTAACAAGCTTGTGATTTTTGAAGGACAAAATCAATAAAGGTATGATCAATCATGGTATGACAATTAGGGGAATATGCCTATGTATTCTATCATATATGTGACATCAATTATGTGGTGCATGTTTTGAATAATGATCCATTGTACTACACTTATAGAGTAGAGCATGAGTCAAAAATATTTCCAATTGTGACTATGAATAAACAATAGTTCAACAAGTTCAAGATCAAACCAACCCTCCCCCCACAATATAGTCTTGGTCAACTTTGAATATGGTGCCTCATCATTTCCTTTCAAGGATGTTGATGTGCTTCAATAAACAAAATATTATACTTACTCCAAAATAGGGGTACAAAGAAGGATCAAGACAAAAATTCATGGATAACTTTGCTTTCACACTTCTAAATAGAGGTAAACCTAAGCTAAAATTAGCCCTTACTAAAAACACAAAGATATTTGCACCATGACCTGTCCAATAAGAGTAAACATGATATCCTCTAACCAAAAGACCCAATAATACTATTTAGTCATTTTATTTTGATGTCAAGTAGGAGGTCAAGGAAACTACTAAATAAAAGAAGGTGACATGACAAAAACTAGTTTCTTCTTCCATCAAAAGAGGAAAGAATTAAAGTCACCTAGAATTACAAAAGAATAGTGTTGAAGGAAAAAGTAATTACTTCTTATTTGATTGATTTTAACCTCATAAAAGAACTAAATAAGAATCCTTCAAAGCAATTATTTGTTGATGCTTCATTTCTACTAGGTCTATTGTAAAATCTAAAATAATTCATTAACAATGCAAGACCAAAAGATCAAGCATGATAAAAGTTGAAAGATAAGGCTCAGATCAATATGATGGCTCAAAAAACTAAATAATGCCAAGGAAAACCTCCTCAAATAAATAAATAGAATCCCAATGCAACCAATGTTCTTCTAATTTAGGTCGCTTTCAAGCTATATGAGCATTTGATTCATAATGTTATTATATATTCTAGAGTTTCACTCTATATTGTGTTGAAGTAGTTGAAGAAATGAAGATGAAGTAAACTCATTAGCATGATGGACTAGTATAAAAGGATGGATCAAAGACTAATATAGTTGTATCTATCATGGAACTTTTGATTATGATGCATAAACACCCAAATCTCATGGCAACTTAAGAAGTTGTGATGGTTGATTTTCCACCTCACTTTGGAACACTACTACCTAGGGAATGGGCCAAAAAATTGGCTAGTAAGGGTTACATTACCATGAATTTATATCATATTAATATCCCTTATAAAGAAAAAATAATCTATGTCTAACTTAAAAACATCAACTCATTCAATGTGGAATATTTTTATGATTCTTCTCTAGGACCAATTAGAACACACTAAATTGAATAACCAAAAGAGATACAGCTAGAACTACAATTGGAGGAAATATACAACAAATTAGTGTAGATGATGATGGGTAATTTCAGTAAATATTATGAATATTTTTGGACTCCTTTTTAACAAGCTAAGAAAGGTACATATTTAGTTATTGAATACATCGATGATATCCATTATGACTATATTTTTATCTCTTCCCTTGGAAATATACTAAATATCAACAAACAAGTGAATGATAAGAGATGGGTATTGAAAATGTACATTATTATTATTATTATTATTAATGTTTATGGCCATTAAATTGTATAATATATATTTAAACTTCAATTTTAATTCTATCTCTAAAATTACACAAGCATAGTCTTTGTGTAATAACCAAAATATTTATGTTTTTTTAGCTAGAATTTGTAAAAGAAAGTCTTGCAAATATCAACCTTTATATTTTGAATAATGAATAGGTCACACAATTTTTTTAGTTTTCATTCATTAATATGGATATTTTCCAATGTTTTCAAGGGTGATTATTGTTAAATGTTGTAAGTTATTTACAGACCATTCAATTTTATCACATCTACTTTAAAACTTTTCATAAAATTCATCGTCTCCTATGCCTTATAATTTATGCAAATACAATTATACTACATAATACAAGGTCCCCATAGCCATGTTAAAAATAGTAAAAATGCTTAGTATATGGAGTGTTTGGAACAATATGGTATAGGCACTTTGTTGCAATATAATAAAAGCAGTTAATGTAAGTAATGTAAGTAATGTTTAGTGGTTGGTGTGTGGTGTGTTGTAGTAGGTGTTGGGGGGTTCAATTAAAAAAGTAGCAAAATAAAATCTTAGGATTGTAGGAACAATCAAAGTCTATAGTGTGGAAAGGGTGGAAGATAAATTTAGTAGAACCTTGAAGGAAGAACAAAAAAGTGGAGAAGAAGATGATAAAATAGCAATAAGACTATTAGAAGCAACAACCTAAGAGATTCCTAAGCTATAAAAAAGTGTACAACATTTATAAAGTAGTTGGAAGGTGAAATTGTCTAGCTTCTCAACTGATCAAGATGTAGCTCAGTGGCATTTAAAAAATTATCCATTTTACTTCCTCTATAGTTGGTTTAGTCTTTGAAGTACCAAGTGGACATATTAGATTAGATGTATCCTTGATGTCTAGAATTGTAAAGATACCCTCTATATATTCTAACTTTTTTACAACACATGTTGTTGGTGCCATAAGTCTATTAGTCTACATATTATTGCACCATAGACATTGATGCTAAGGAAAGTTTTCAACATAGTAGTCATGATATTAAAATTTATGTTGACACCATGAGAAAATCTAATTATACAAAAAGAAATGGATTTTACCTATATAATGAGAATTTCAAATGGGCAAGTCTAGTGACCTAAAAGGACTATATTATAATCATCCTTTGGAATTTGACCAACCCCTATCATTTGCCTCATCTTGGGAAATGATGGTACGTATGGTTTTAGCCTCTAACTATAAAATTAATTGGATTAGTCAAACATATACTACTGTAAGTTAAAATTTGACCTTTCTTAACAACCATGAATAGGTTGCATGTCCCCTATAAGTATTATTGTTAATGATATCTATCAATTGATCTATGATCATAAGTTCTAACTGATTCAAGACTAGATCTATTAAATGGTGTGCTATTATAGGTTAAAATAAAGGAGTATGGTATAGTTTAAGAAGTTATATAAGA
This sequence comes from Wollemia nobilis, assembly GCA_028583015.1. Taxonomy (NCBI): domain Eukaryota; kingdom Viridiplantae; phylum Streptophyta; class Pinopsida; order Araucariales; family Araucariaceae; genus Wollemia; species Wollemia nobilis. Next base: position 186,646 of record JAQPPZ010005189.1, on the reverse strand, counting down.
AATATTAATGCATGCCTATGTAAGGAGGCAAAGCAAGAATAAAAATTTTCATAATTGTCATGCATCAAAGGACCATAATTTAGTATTTTTTATATGTGGTCCTAAGAAGCCTATCTTCTTTAGGTGGATCCAAACCTTATCTCCAATTTGAAATTGATGTAGTGTTTTGTGTTGATCATGGTTCTCATTGTATTTTTGTTGCTGGAGCTCCAAAATTACCTATACTGAGTTTGATTGTTTTTCACAACATGTGTAAATCTCATCATTCTACAAAAAGTTTCCAATGAATCTAAAATAATAAAATGTAGATTTCCAAGGTATGCTCAAACTTACTAAAAAATATCTAGGTAGTACTAATTATGTTAAATTTTTTCTTGTAATGATACCATGACCTCCATTTTTTGAACCTCTCTACAACCAAAAAACATAGTCATGTTGATCTTGAATAGTTAGAAACCTTGAGAGGTAATTCATACTAATGTATTCCCATGGTTTGAATGGAACTAATAGATATGTGTAGAGCCTTAGCTTCCTATTGGACAACTTGGAATGCTTGGTGGTGAATAGGATATCACATAGAGATTCACTTGCCAATGTATCTATGGTCTATGAAAATATTAACTTACCACTACAAGTATCTTGTCGGTATCCTAATGTCTAACTACGTTGTAGTATTGAGCCTATAAGATGAGTAAATGACATGATGTACTAGCAGGTATATAATGATTTTCAAGATGATACAACAACTCATCTTGAATATGGTCATTTGGAACTAACTTGCCTTGTACTATCTCTTGATGGATATTAGTTAAGTATCATTAAGGTATAATGTATGCTAGTAGTTAGTATCATGCCACCTAGAATCCAATATTGTAAAAAGAGTATGCATCAATGAGAGGATCATAGAATATTTTTTTTTTCTCCTTGCCCTCATGATGCTTGATCATAAAGTAGAACTATTGCAAGTAAGACATACACTTCATATGACATGCATTTTTTAGTTTATTCTATGAGTGTACAAATTGCAAAGGCCTATGATAGAATAAAAAATAGTTTTCTACCCATTGTGAAGTAATGCAACTATCAAACAACTTGAATAGGGATATTCAACTCTTTCACACATTGAGTAATGGTAAGTTATGTCAAAAAGTATCTTAAAATAATATACCATCAAATGCTCATTTTAGATCAATATGGTGACAACTATACAATTGATGCACCAATCTCAACTTAAAATTGATATAATGCATGATAAGCGATAGCATTGAACAAAGGCATTGCTTGAGACCATAAAACACTTATTGTTATGGTGAAATCTAGTGAAACCTCACCTTTCCATACATGACCTAATTGAGAGGCTATAATACATGTGAAAATCCTTGTATGAACTTACAAGGTATTATCAATATCCATCTCTTTTGTGGATTATTACTATATGAATGACTTATTGGATATATATATAACATGTTTATGAGCATCAAGGTTTATAATAGATGGATAGACAAGGGGTTTGATAAGTTGGATGTAATTAGGGATTATATCATGAAGTGATGTTATCTAGATATATGTGATCAATCACATGCTCAAAGCCAAAATCTTCCTACTATTTAAATAGGATGAGAGTATTATTTTGTATTATTTTTTCATTTTGTGAGGATTTCATATACCATATACATCCTTCAAAATTCTCAAAGAGCCTTCACATGAAGCTTGAGTAAAGAGGTTGCATGATAAAAATTAGTTGATAGCCTTTTATGATTTTTACTAGGTTTTGAAGATTTAATGGGATAAGCCTCAAATTATAGTTATAGAGTTTAATCCTATATGTGTTGAATAGAGAAAAATATTAAGATTTTTCATGGTTATAATACAATTTGATCATCTCTTTTTTTTGACTTAAGAAGTTAAAGAGTACCTACATGTATATCCATACTAAATCAAGAGTTATGAGAGGTTTAGGTTAAATTTGCTTATACCAAGGATTCATGAGAGTACCTACATGTATATCCACACTTAGCCAAGTTAATAGAGAAAAATATTAAGATTTTTATTGAAGTGAATGGCTAAAAATACTAGAAGGAGTTGGTTATTCCTAATATTAGCAAAGATCTTAATCAATCTCTACAAATATTGTGGATCAGGATAAAGGGTAAAATTATTCCTCAAGAGGTCAAAAGAGATTATTTGGTTTTGGCTCTGAAAAACAATGGAGTATTTTCAATTAAATATTTTTTAATTTAGCAAAAAACCCCTTGCAAGGCCACCTTGGTTTGAGAAACCACGACCAGGGGGTTCTACACCATTAAAATCACCTAGGAGTCATGCCCGACCCTAATCGCACCAACATTATCAATTGGATTTTGGGTACCCGATGTGTGTTTGGTAGGGTGGAGATTCAAACCAAGGACCTCCCTTGGAGGATTGCCCTACCCTCTCCAACTCACCTACAACATGTGGGTTATTTTTAGTTAAATATACTTATAGGATTTTAGAACCTAATAAATTTGTATGGACTCCCAAAATATAGGTTGGGCTTAAGGCCTTTACTCCTAAGGCCACTTTTTTTCTTTGGTTAACAATTCAGAATAAAACCTTAACAATTGACAACCTCAATAAGAGAGGCTTAATCATGGTCAACAGATGTTATCTTTATGGTCAAAATGAAGAAAGTTCAAATCATATTTTTTAGAGTTCTCCTTCTCCTATGAAGTCCCTGGGGTTATTTTGAATATGTTGGGATTCCCTTGGGTTTGCCCAAATTCTTTGAATGATTTTTTTGAACAATGATCGACATATTTTCTTAGTAGAAGATGCAGAAATTTTTTGGGCCCTCCTCCTTCCTCATTTTCTATGGGGTATTTGGAAAGAGAGGAATTATTAGGATTTTAATAACTCTTTTAAGGATACCTTCTCAACTCGTAATAACATTCTTTATGCTAAAAGAAAATTTATCGTGTATCTCTTTCCCTAAAGAAAAAAGAGCATCCTCATGAATCAAGGCTCACTGAGACACTTGGGACTATAAGAGATGTTGATCGGCCCCCTAATAACTCTCAGTGGACTAGAAGACAAACTATTTAGAATCCTCATCATGCTTGATGTCTAAAATTTAATTTTTATGGTGCATCTAAAGGAAACCTAGAGCCAATAGGGGATGGTAGAATTTTGAGAAAAGAGAATGGTGAAATATGCTAGTGTTTGCTAAAAATTTGAGTTGTCAATCAATTCATTTTGTAGAGGTAAGAGAAACATTTTAAGGAGCTACTTTCATTAACTCTTTTCAGGGTTTGAAGCTCATATTTGAAGGATATTTCTTAAATATTATCAATACTCTTCTAGGCAAACAATCTATTAATTAGGCCATTGGTAATATGATGTGTGAAACAAAAATATTGTTAAGAGATTATGAGTCATTAAAGTTTGAGCATGTCTTCAGATAAGGGAATAAGATGGTATACGTTCTATCAAACTTAGATGTGATGCAGACTAGATTAAAGTTTTGGCAAAGGGATGAAGGAAGGTTCATAATAGTGTTTCTAGTTTTATTATGATTACTACTACTATCCATTCTTTTGGTGTGCTAGGTTTTGTCTCCTTGGCTTGCAATAATGGAAAATATCCTAAGAGATGGTCTTTTTTTATCTTCACTATTGAGCCTTTATTTTCAATTTTTTTTTGGAAGTTTTGATTTTAATATGGGTTTCTATATTTCAGGTGATATGATGGTGCCTCTTCATATTCTATCTCTAGAAGATTAAAGACTAGTACCCAAATTTAGGAAGTGGATGTTGGCTGCCATGTCTCAAAATTTTTAGTTTTTTGGAAGCTAATTTCAAGGAATTTGTGCCTTCTTTTATGGAAAATAATTATGAACTAGGGTCACATTCTTTATTTTGATCGAATTTTTCCTTGGTGCATGAGAGGTAGTGCTAGAAATTCTTGGTGCATTACCTATCTTACTTTGAATTGGTATTGACTGCATCAAACTTGGCACTTCTTGTTGCTCACACATGGTGATTGATTATGTGTCCTTATTGGATTGGAGTGGGAGACCATTATGGTTGATACTCTCTCTAGTTTGCATCATTTCTTGATGCATGCCAATCATATTTATTATGTTTATTTTCATTCCATTCTGCATAGGAGAATTGGATTTTATAGGAGGTTCTTAGTTGGTATGTGTGCTCATGAATAGTTTTGAGATTGGGCTCTTCATGGAGTTATCCATATTTCACTTTCCTATTTAAATTTTAAGGATTGGACCAGTGCAACATTATTAATTCTTTGGGAACCTTTTCTCTTGTCTCTTGTATCTTGTTGATTTTTTACTGAGCCTAAGTGGTTTGGAATCATGGAATAGGTGGTGAATGGAATAGAACCTTCTTCAGTGGTGGCTAATAAGGAGGTTCTACATATTCAAGAAAAAGGTGGTTTATTATACTTTTTGAAGATGTTTTATGGGCATGATTCATATTTGGCTAGAGAGATGGTGTTTTCTTGAAATAGAGGGAGGGTGTCATTTAATGTGGTGGTCCTCACCATATCTATTCCTCTACTGGCTAAAATTACTAGAGTTACAGCATGGGGAGACTATGTTGATAGAAATAAATACTCTAAAGAATTGGAATTTTTTGGAAGTAAATATAGATGACCAAATAAATACCACAATGGGTACAAAACAAGCTCTTTCAAGGCTCCATGAGATAGAGTAATCTCTATGATAATGGACTTCTTCACTCTAGAATGCAATAGGGATGTTTCTCACAGCTTTCATCTGGCTCTTGTAAATCATGTTAGGGGTAAGAAACAAATGAAAATCTTAGGCTTCCTATTCAATGAACTGGAGAAAATACCATCTGATATTCAAGATGGTAATATTTTCCATCCTAATCATTAGGGTATTTTTAAATTGATTTTTAATTTTATTTCCCTAAAGAATAATTCAATCTCTCTAGGTAAGAGTGGGGTTGTGCCTTTTGACCATCTAGATGCCTCTATATCTAAGAAAGAGATTAATATTTCTTGTTTGACTCCTAGGGGAAATTTTTCTACCTCCTATTGAGGATAATGTTGTTCATGGTATTTTCTCTAAAATCCATCTAGAGCAAGTGCTAGATAATTTAGAGTTGAACAATATTATTGGGAATATTTTAGGAGATATGAGCTCAGGCCTAAATTTTGGGGGATGACCCTCTAGAAAATGTTGAGCATTAGGTTTTAAAATATAATTCTTTGTTTGTCTCGTCATAGTTTTATGACAGTGATTTATCGTCTCTCAAGGAGGAAAAGCTAACTAGGAAAAGAAAGTCTAGCTAGTTGAAGAAGTTGAAGGTGGAAGCAAAAGTCACAAGGAGATCAGTGCGTATCCATTTTAAAGTTGTAAAGAGGATAAAGACTCAATGCTTTGTTGACTCTAATTATTTTGAATATTACCCTATCTCCAAGGAGATTCTTAAGAATCATATTACCTTGATTTCTTGGTATAATATTATTGAAGACCCGACTACAATGCTAAGCTCCTATCATGATCTGATCAAGGAGCTCATGAGATCCATTAAAATATTTATTAAGAAGACCGTTTACTTTGTTAATGAATTAGCTTGGAAGTTAAAGTAAAACTCAAACACTTCGAATATGGAAGTCATCATCTCTGATTACTCCTCTCAAGATTAGTTTCTTTTGGTTTGCTTTTCTATGTGACTCTCATTTGTTAGGCTTTGGATCTCTAAGATCCTCCCCTGGAGTCTTGAGGTTGGATTGGGATGGCTCTTTCTTGGTAGCTATTTTTTTTTTGTTTCTTTGGTGTCTCTCTTGCTTGGATTTTTTTGGGTCTCTAATGTAAAAGCTTTGGGGGAGCCTTTCAAAACCTTTTTTTATCTAATCAAAAAATGAGAGGTTTAGGTAGCTAAACCACCCTTACCTTTAAAAACTTATAACATTACTTAAATATCATTTATTTTATATCATATAAAATATTAGCTATGTCATAATAGTTATGGGATGTATTGTAAAAGAAAATGTGTACATGCTCATGTTATGGGAAGGCATGTGTGTTGTTTCATTAATGATTCAATTCATCGTTAAACATAATGCATGTATATTTTATACAATGTGAGTTTGTTACGTAAACATGTACTTGTTCTATAATGAGTTTGTATTCTTATATTTGAAATAAAATATGTACACATTTTGTTTTTTCAAAATTAACTTGAGGAATCCAAGCCTATTCAATACTTACTTTTTTAGGGTTGCAAACAAATAACCTTATTTACAAGTTTTTAAATATTCCATTAGGTCTTTCAAAATTTAAAAATTAGTCTAAAATTTCATTTCTTAATTTAGATTTCTACTCTCCAATGATGTAAGTCTTCCTTAAAAATTATTTTATGTGCAACTTTTAAAAATATTAATATTATATGCGTCTAAATTCCAAAATAGATATATTATATTGTTAATAACTTTTTAAATTTTTAGAATTTGAAAACATGACACCATCTTGATTAATGATTATAATTGAAAAAAATAGAATGTTACACGCAAATAAAAATTTCCATAAAATGCGTTATCAAGTACTAAGTGAAAAAAATAAAAAAATAATTATATTTTATACTTTAAAACACTTTAAAGTATTTATGCCCACACTATATATCTTTTAAACATTATAATAAATAATTAAATATGTAATTAATAACAATATATACATATAAAGATGTCATTTCTTTTATATAAAATTGTATCTCATCATTGTGTATCAATTATTTTTTGGTAGGTGGTAGAAATTATATTATATGGATTTTAACTGGTGCCCAAAACCAGAAATATAAGTATATGATGAAAATTATATAGAGAAGCACAAAATAGGGTGTCTACACCCTAGCCACTCCATGAACCAAACTAGAGAAAAAATAGACCCACGCAGGGGTTGTTTAACAAAAAAATAATGATCAAAAGAGAGAGCCCACGCAGGGGATAAGGAGAACATAAAGTAAAATCAAACCAGTGCCCACACAGGGGTCAAAATATTTGTACCAAAATTCCCATGTAGGAGAATAGAGCTTGAAAGATAAAATAACCCAAATCTAATCATCAATAATCTCTTCAGCTACAAAGCTCTCTTAGCCATGTTTCTTGACCAATAGTTTTAGGGAGGTGTTGATTCTATCCATGCCACTAACGATGCTACTGAGGATGGTTTTATGGACCGAGTTGAATATGCCCATAAAATAAGCAGTTCAGTCACTTCCATCATCAAAAATTTTGAGGTGAGCATACCTCTCAGGGTCAGTTGTGCATTTCCAAGTAGACAACAGTAGCATTAAGAATATTTTGAGGGAAATTTTAGTGCCAAATGGACATATTCTATGACTAGATCCAATATTGATGAGTGAATCAGTAGACTTTTTAACTTCTTGATACACATGGAAGGTTATAGTATTGCAAAAATTTGACATCAAGACCTTAGCTTCCCTAATAATAGTGCGCACATTCCATGAAGGAATTTTGTCACTAATGATAGAGTTTGTAACATTCATGGAATCACCTTCAATTTGTAAATTTCTCATGTAATATTTGATAACTTTTAGCCCTCTCCAAAATGCATGAGCTTCAGCATAATGGTTAGTTTGAATGCCCCAAAACTCAGCATAGGCCATTATGAATCATCCATTCTGATCCCTGACCAAACCTTTGGTACCCGTTGCACCCATATTTCTTTTAGAAGCACCATCATGGTTAAGTTTAAGCCATCCTATAGGAGGAGGAATCCAATGAGCACCAATTATAGGATGGGGATTAGAAGGAGTAGAGTTGGGACTATGGGGAATACTGAGGGAATGAAAAAGAGTGGATTTAAAGGCAGACTCAGGTGGTTTGGAGCAAGGGAAAAGCTTAGAATTTTAACATAAAAGGTGAAGGATTTTTTGGCAATAGAGATAGAGTCCCTGAGGGTTTTTGAAAATATACTTCTATTTATTTTGATCCAGATATTCCATAGGAGATGATGGACCCAAAATTTCCACAAAGAAGACAACCTAGAATTTTTGAAAGGCATGGGCCACTGGGAGAGAAAAAGAGCCAAGGAGTTAGGTTGGGACCAAGATATGTGAAAGGTGGACATAAGATGATTTATGGTAGAGTGGAAGAAAGAATATTTCGTAAATATGTGGTTGACATATTTCCATGCCGCCAAGCAAAGATGGAATTTATTAGGAACAACCATCCCTCTTCATGAGATTATTAGTAGTGAGGATCTTGTTTTGGATGGCCAACCAAGAAAATATAACAAATTTAGGTATGAGGTGTTTAATCCAAACCATATTGGAAGGAATGAGAAGTTTGGGGAGTGAAAGTCAAAATATGAGCATATTTAATAGAAAAAATACCAGAGTCAGTTTCTTTACAAAAATGGGTATCATGAGACATACTAGATGGAATTACAATTGCACTTAGCAATGTTGATAATTTTGTGATAGCATTTGAAATTTAGGCATAAGCATTTGCAATGTGGAATTCTTTCCATCTTTTGGGTTGGACTGAAGAGTCTATGAAATCAGCCACCTTTCTGCCTATGAGAGTATCCAACAAAGGCTGCACCACTGAGACTCTATTGTTCTCACTAAGTGTTTGATTGGAGATCCACCTATCTAACAAAAAATTTATCTTGTTTCTTGTTCCAAGATGCCATCTGGTTCCCCTTTGAATAAGAGGTCTGGTATGAAATATTGATATACATTCAATTTAATTCATTCAATTGATATACATTTTCTTAAAAAATTAAATATTTTACATTTAATAACTTGATTAAAAAAATCATATGATTTATCTTCTTACACTATCTTCATTCATAATAATGATCCTTTTGAATTAATTACAACCCCATCAATTGGGATAAGTGTGAGATAATTACTATCAATCCAAGTGATGCATTGTGGTTTAATTTTTTATTATAAAAAATTACATTAAGGTTGTACTTTTTGGTAAATTTGCATAATTATCTCATAGGTAAATTTCTCCATGATCAAATAATCACACACAATAATGCTCACCAAGAAAATACTTCTCTATTATATTCATATTACATTCAATTCCCTGTTATATTACATGGAGCTTTATCTCCAATATATGATAATACTCATAACTTTTTCTCTCCTCTAACTCCCAAGAGATGCAACTCTTCACATGCCTTACATTATGATAAAAATCTCATGATTGCATAACCTCTTGCTTCACATCTTAACACATCATATGATTCTTCACTTCCACACATGACACTTAACACTTATGACTCACTTGCAATCTTGAAAACTTGCACACTCACACTTGCACTCTTGACACCTTTCATACTTTATTACATAACACATAACACTCTTCACACTTTGACACATGCCTTAGACACACACACTTCCTAATCTAATATTTATAATAGTACTCCATGGTACTCAATGTACCAAATAATGTAATACCTCCAAAACACTCTCGTATTACATTATTTGATGTAAAGAATTTTAGTCTTCAATATTCATGTTTATCCTTGGTTCTAACTCTAGTATTCCTTTATGTTTAGACATTGAATATGTTCTTTTGGCTTGATGTCTATCATTCTTACAAGAAAGTCATCACAATAACACATCCCATGAATATTTCAATTCAATGACTCCTTATTGAAGTTAACATATGTTGAATGTATTGAGCCTCACCATGGCATAGAGGTTCTATGAGGTCCTGAGCCTCACCATGGTAGAGAGGGTCTGCATGGGCCTAAGCCTCACCATGGTAGAGAGGGTCTGCGAGGGCCTAAGCCTCACCATGGTAGAGAGGGTCTATGAGGGCCTAAGCCTCACCATGGTAGAGAGGTTTTGTGAGGGCCTAAGCCTCACCATGGTAGATAAGGTTTGTGAGGGCCTAAGCCTCATCATGGCAGAGAGGTTTTTTGAGGGTCTAAGCCTCACCATGGCAGAGAGGGTCTGCGAGGGCTTGAGCCTAACCATGGCAGAGAGGATCTACAAGGGCCTGAGCCTCACCATGGTAGAGAGGGTTTGTGAGGTCCTAAGCCTCACCATGGCAAAGAGGATCTATGTGGGCTTGCATAGCACGATGGAGGGTATCCCACTCCTATGCTTTCAAAACCTTTCTCTCTGAGTGGGAGGTCTCCTTGTCCTTCCTATTGGGTTTTACCCTATAATATATTTTTGCTAGTTTCCCAGGTGTATCTCTACAAAATTCTTTGGTCTTACCCCTTCTAATTCAAAAATAGGGGAAGACCTTGTGCCTTCAATATTTATGAAGTCATACTTGTGTTGCTAGATCACTTCAACTGGTGGGTTTTTGGTATTTTTTCTTAATGATTATTAGGAACTTTTTTTGGATGTGGGTGTCATTTGGGGGTTCTTTCCTTGCAGTTCTTTTAGATATTTCCCTTTCCCTTATCTAAATTTTAGAGGGAGACCTTGGGCTCAATGATCATTGAGGTTGGAATTTCGTGATGGCCCCTTTGTTTGGTGGGATGCCCTAGCTTCGATGGGTTACAGAGGGTGGACTAGCTAATAGATCCAGCTTCTTTGGCTGTGTCATATTCCAAGGTTCTAAATATTTAAATTTTTGATGAGATATGTCTTTTATTTTTATTTATATGTTGTTTTGGTTCGATTTATCTTGATTATTCTCCTCAAAAAACCCTAAGGTTTGTTGGACTCTATAGGGATCTGTGGTTTTATGGTGTAAGCCTTCATTGAATTCTTGCTCCCAAGCTAGAGGGTTTTTCTATCACTGGTGTCCTCAGTTGTAGATCTTCTTTTACCAATTATTTTATTTTTGTTTTTTACCCCTTGATAGGGTTCCAACTGTTTGTTGGGCCACATGTCAAAGGAAGGTTGGGTTCCTTGGCTAGATTCTCCCATGGGGTGGTATTGTTTTATTTTAAAGTGCTCCTTGGAATTCATAGTTTTAAATTTTGAGCATTTAGGTTTCTTTCATTTGGTTTATTGGGTGAGCCCTAAGGGCTTTGAAGCAAGTGAGAATTTTTTGTTTAAATCCTTCTGTTGTTCTTTCCACTGGGTGATTCGAGGGTGTTCAAATTTAAAGCAAAAATTTATGTTTATTTTCTCTTGTCAATTTATGTCAATATTATACCCCTAATTTTTGGTTGTTTCACCTCATTCCATGGTTGTAGTCTATGAATGGTTTATCATGATTTTTTGGGTAGTAAGGTTCTCACTGGACAAGATTATTTCAACTTCATTTTCAACTGAAAATCTTGTTGGTTTTGCTCAATATTTCTCAAGTGCCTCAGAATTTATGATGTTTTTCTCTTTGGGTGATCTTTTTCAAATTTGGATTTTAAAGTGGAGATAAGGCAATATTTTTGGATCTATTTTTATTTGATGTATGACCCTCTTGTCAAAATCTGAATTCAATCCATTTGATGTACTTCCTTTGAGCTCATTGAATACTCTTTATATTTGTAATGGTTTGGGGTTCCTTCCAAAACCCCTTTGTAAAGGTTTGGGGACCCTTTATAAACCCCTTCTACCACCTAATAAAAAAATATATGTTGAATGTATCAACATATCATCTTGCTCATCCATACACTCTTTGTCTACATTCAAATGTGTTTCTTAAAAATATTGTTTGCCATCATATCCCATAAATCATTTGTGTTGCAACTGATATCCTTCATTTCAGGTGTTTTTCCTTCTTGTCTCTTGTCTTTATATATTTTGAAAGTAAACAATTGCATATACATTATTATGCTTATATCAATAGGTAGTATAATAGCATCTTTTGAATTCCATCTTACTTCAGAGAGTTCTAAATGTAGATAATTTCCAAATGTTTTAATTTTTTTGTTTTTGGCATCTCTAGGAATTAAAGATACTATCTTCAATTTTATTGGGATATTTCTTTGTTCATCAAAATTATCAATCAAATGTTGTGTATAGTATTTTAGTTTTTCCAACATCTCCTCACAATCTTATAGAAATATATTTTGAATAGTTTATTCCATGATGATTTTCCAGAAGTTAATTTCTCTTCAATACTCTCTCAATTGTTTTCAACAATTTTAATTCAACTTTACTTCAATCAATTATTTTCAATTTATTTTTTCCTCTTCTTATAACTCCTAAATAAAAAATTCACTTTCAAACTTTAATATAATCCAAACTCCAATTACCTCAATATTCAATTTAAATCTCAAATATTTAATTTCCTTGTATCTTCCATTCATTAGTTCATTCCTTCAAACTTTTTATCAATCAATTTTCACATTCATCAATTTCAATTTCCTTTCCTTTAATCTTCTTATATCTCCTAAATAAATTATTCAACTTCTCAATTCCTTCTCTTTAATTAATTATTTAATTTCTTGAATTAATTATTTATCCTCCATTCACTTTAATATTCAATTAATCAAAGCATTCCTTATACCTCGCAACAATAAATCCAAATAATTAATGAATTAAATATGTGCCCCAAATACTTAAATTTCCCTCCAAATTATATATGTGCCCCAAAAAGTCAAACATCAGTGAATCAAATTCCATGGGTAAATATTTTTTTCAAGGGTGCATATTCCAAAAATATCTTTGGCACCTTTTGCACATGCATTTCACAAAGTGTTACAGTCACCTTCTGCACATCAATATTTATTGCATATTCTCAGGCTTCAATTCTTGTGTATTCGTCTACATGGATCATCTATTATTTAATATTTAATCATTTTCTCATGTATCTTCTTTATTGATCATGTATTATTTTGTGTCTCTAGTATCCTTAGGTGCACTCCTTAGGCATACATTTTAGGCACAAACTACATATCTCTCCTTCAATAACCTTCTTAGAAAACTCATCCATGCATTGCACATTCTTCTAAATTTGCTAGTCTCTTCTCCTTAGTAGATGCTTTCTCACAATATCCTCTACTCTTTTTTATCTTCAAACATGTGCTCTCAAGCACTTTCTCACAACGTTCTCTTCTTTGTTCCTTTTCCATCCAGGCACTTTTTAGGCACTTTCTCATAGCATTCTCTTTTCTTTTTCTTATTCAAACATGTGCTCTCATGGCGCTCTCCTCTCTACATACACTCTTTGCTACTTCTCTCCAATAAAGTATCTCAACAAGCATCCTCTCACCAATTACTTATCCTTCATAATCATTGTACTACATCTTCCTCTGTAACATTCACTCTTTGTATCTTCAATCTTCAATTTCTCCTTCCAAAACATCAACTTTATAGTCTCACCAATAAAATAATATTTGTCCAATTTGTTCTCTCAATTCTTTCTCTATAAAATCTCTCCAATAATCTCTAATTTTTTTCTTCCACAATCATCCATGTCTCTTCACCAAATATCTTAAGCAATATCTCCTTATTCAATCTTCATGTAACATTTCAATATCTCTTTCTAGTATTCTCTTCTTCTTTTGCATTCTTATACTTTCTCCTTCAATATTATTCTTCTTCATCAATATTCTTATTCATAATATCCTCTACAATATGTTATTTACCAATATTCTTCATGTTCAATAGTCTTCTTTGTCTCATCTATCTTATTCTTGCAATCTCCTTTCAATATTCTCACTCTTCCTCTCTCTATCAAGATGACTTTCATAGAATCCACTCAGTGTGGCTCTAATATCATTGTTGTAAAATTTACCTAATTGTATCATAGTTAAATTTCTCCAAGATTAAATAATCACACACAATAATTCTCATAATGTTGCACAAAAAAAAATACTTTACTATTATATTCAAAAATATTACATACATAATATTATCCAAATAAATGCGATAGTGATGAGGTTCAATAGACTTGCATTGCAACTAATTTTGGTGCTATGCTTTGTGGATGGAAAGGCATATTTTTGTTCTATTAGCATAAAAATTTCAAATTTAAAAATTGTGGGTAGAGTTCAGTTTGTTGGTGCAGTCATGCAATGATTGTTATGAGCATTGGTGTTGCAAATGTTGTGATCTATCTTAGGTAAACAAGAAAATATAACATAGAGCTTTCAAGCCATATATAAAGAAGTTTTATTATTGGGCACGATCATTCCTCGATGAGGTACTAGGACAACAAGTAAGGGTTCCACCATTCTTCTTTGTATTTGAGAAAAAAATATGGAAATATTTTATAATTAAATTAATAAAAAAACTAAAAATTGTGGCATAGGAGTTCTTGTCCTTTCAAAGGTTTTTCTTGTAGTGACTCAGGCAAGGCCTTTATTTTTGTTTCAGAATAAATCGAGCATTTTTTCATAATAGAAGAGATTTATAAGTTTTATTCCTATAGGATAGGGTTTGAATGAATTATTCTTGAGTGTTTGGTTTATCGATTCAAACCCTAGGTCTCTTCTATTTGCCATTATTTTATGCATTTGGTGGCTTTTTCCATGGTGGAAAGGTTGTTACTTCTCATTTCCTCCCTTCTATACCTTCCTTTTTTGGCTTCTCTCTATATTTAGTACTAGATCAGGTGGGAGTCAACCTTCTCAATAGAAAGTTACCTCCAAAAGTAAACTCTAGTTATACTAGCTCTAGTCTCTTGCATCATATTTCTTCTTCGAACCCTAATACCTTTGTTCTTAGGTTGGACTCTACACCAATGGTTGAAGTACATCTAAAAAATATTCTTCATTCTATTGCTACCATGTCTAAATATGCCTTGGTTGGAAGGTTCATTAGATTTTTACCAAGTTTGATTGCTTTGGAAAAGTGGATATCTTTAACCTAGGGTTCTAAGATCTATAGTTATGAACTATTTCTCTATGGGAGAGGATAATGAATGGTCATCCTAGAATCGAAAGAATAATGGGATGTTATATTTTAAGGAGGGCCATGGTTTATGGGCTCAAGTGCTTTATTTTTTAACTTATGGATATCCTAGATATGCTTGAGGAAGTTTTTGTTTTGGTAAGATTACCCTTTATTCCTCTACATATTTAGATTAAACCCTCTCTAGAGCTAATTGAAAATTGAAGAACACAATCTTATACTGAGAGGGGGGGTGAATAGTATTAGATAAAACTTTTCACTTTTCAATCCAAATGATAACAACAATAATATCAGTGTAGTAATGAAACAATGCACAAATCATCACACATATAAGAGACATAGATTTAGCGTGGTTCACTCAATATGAGATACATCCACAGAGAAATATTGCTTATAAATTTCTTAACAAATTTTGTGGGATCCAACCCACAGGAGATACCAATCCCCTATTACAATATTTGTGGACACAATCCATAGGATGATGTGTGTCATTAATAGCATCATTTAATCTTATGATTTTTCAAATTTGGGATGGTGTCCAAGGCTATCTACGATAGAAGGTTAGGGCAGATTACAGTTCAGACATTCAAATTACAAGCATTGCTTTGGTGAAATAAATGTTGGTTTAGCCTTTTGGTGTCACACTAAACCTAGTCTGTAGAATGGAAACTAAATTAACTTGTAGGAATTGAAAACTAATTCTAATTTCAAAAATTGGAATTAACTACAAATGCAGGAATTATAATTTTAGGAATTGAGAGTCTAATTACTTTTGCATAATGGAATTTGCTTGAAGTAAACACAATTTAAACACATATCAGTGTTTTATTATAGAAGGTTTTCAATCTTCTATCACAATAACTGACAATAAAAAGGGAAATGCAAAAACTTTTAAAATTGCTAGAAATGAAGAAACAAATATAATGCTACATATTACTTTAATTGTTGAAACATGAATCAAGAAATCATAGATTAACTAATCTATCAACTGTCACACATCTATGCAATATGAAAACTCATTCTTAAACATGGAAAATAAATCTTAAGGCTACAACAATGGTTAGTGTGAAACAATTAAATAAATTGACAAATATTCACCTAAATTCTGTTGTAGCAAAGTTTAGGGGAAAACCTGTCAGTCAGTCCTTCTTCCAGGCCTGGAAGTGGCCCTTGCTTCCTTTTCCAGAAGAAGGTATAAGATATCTTCTACTTACTAAATACTAACACACTCATGCATAACAATAGATGATGGAAAACTACACTTTATTTATCTGGAAAATAACATTACATACTCTGTAGGACAATCCTGCTGCACACTATTACACTTTGATATCTACTGCATCTATCTCCTATTTCCTAATATCTTAGCTCAACCAATGAGGGAGATATTATTTATATTGTCTTATTCCTACTCTACATGCCCAAAATATCCTATTTGCTATTTTACATTGATTTGCCAATCAAATCTAAAACTAAATTAGTCCAATTTAGGACAAAACTATTGTAGCATCTTTTATTGGCCCTTGGAATGCATGTCTAGTGGTGGGAGTGCATTGGAGGAGGTTAGAAATATTCTTATACACCTGTATCCACCTTAAAATACCTTTTACCTACCATTTTGGATGCCCAAATATTTGTTTGACTCAAACTGGCCACTTTTTCCCCCTTATTTTAGAGCATCTTTAGAATAATAGGTTGTATATTTGCTTTATGCTCAAATGCATTTAAAATAGCCAACCAAGTAGGTGTAACTGGGTAGGATGTCTACCCTATCCCTCAAAAAGTGCTTCCAATAGTTTTTACATGCTTTGAGTAATAAATTCCAAGCCCTGCCATTCATTGGCTACTGGCTAGAATTTATATGACAAATTATTGCATTTTTTAGCTCTATTGCATAGTTGTAAAATATTGATGCTTCTTGCAAATTCAAATTAATTAGCACATGGAAAAACATTAAAATATCAACAAGAAGGATTGAAACTTAGCATATACCTATTTGCTACTAAATTTATACACTTCAGTCACCAAGTAACCATGTTGAAACTATGCAATAGTGCTGCACAATTGTCTCTACTCTATTATACCCTGTTGTTGCCTATTTAGACCATGTGGGAGTGCTTCTAAATAGGTCAGATGTCTTCTTTAGTCCCTCTGAACTCATTCCATATATTTTCTCATGCTTTTCTTGACAACTTCAAGGTGCTCCTATAAAGTGACAACTTGTTGGTTTTTATATGGTTGTTTTCTGCAGATTTCTAGATTTATGATAGTCCTAGGAATTTGGCTCCAATGTGGATTTCAAAAAAGTTTAAAAGGTGGGAAAACATTCAAACATCATTGTGAAGTTAATGGATATTAGCATACCACATTTGGCTAATTGAAATGCATGTTTTATTTGCTACTTAATCAAGAAAGAACAATCACAAAATGCTTAAAAATAGTCAAAATATGGGTATAGTGTTCCTAACATAAAATCATGCAAACACTTAACAAATAATATATTCTAATCAACTATTTGGTAATTAACTTTGTCATGTTTGGTAATATGGTAGTTTTTTATATGTCAAACATAGTGTAACAATGAGGTATTTCTAGGCCTCATCATCCCCCCAACTTGAACTGATGCATGCCCTCATGCATCCTAGTAGGCCATAGTAATATGCAGGTTTTATCTTTTTTAACAACATCCTTTACCACTTGCCACCCAAGAAATTTCTCCTTGCTACACTACACCAAGCATTTTGCAATTAAGCACATGTATTTCACTTGTCTTGCAATTTTTCTTTTCTTTTTTTTCTTTTTTTATCCTGCTCTTTATTGCATTTTTTTTCAATTTTTTATTTTAACTTGCAATTCTTTTGACTTCTACACTTTCATCCTTCAATATTGCAATTTTTGCAATTCTTGCAATTTTATCTCTTTTTCTGCCCTTCTACAAGTTTTAGTGTTGCAAGGTACCTCTTAAAGGCTTGGTATCATGTGATTCATCTTGCAATAGCCTTATTTTATTTTTCTAATGGAACCATATTTGGCAGATGCACTACTACTTGTGGAATTTTCTATCTTGACAATATTTCAGCCTAGATACCTATTTCTATTGTTTTGTGCCTTTGAAATAAATTGACAAAAATTTAATTTTGAACCTTTTTTAGGGATGTAATTACTTGTGGTGGGATGATTTTGAGCTTTAGTAACCTCAATATTTGATGTGCCCTACTCTTTTTGCTATTCTATAGCATTTTCAAGAATTTTGACATAGTTTCTTTCATTTCGAAGATGTCCCTATTCATTTCGAAGATGCTTCGGAATGAGACTGTCATTCTGAATATGTGTCAAAAACATGCCAAAATGGCCTCCTAGATTCTAGTGTGGGCCCATATCAAGGGTGTGTAATCCTTCCATAACATCAAAAATATCTTCTCCATCCTTTTGTTTAAATGTTATTCTTTGTTTTGTATGTTGTTTTATTGCAGTAGGAGTAAAACAAAAATTTTAGGTGCATTTTCCAAATTATCCTCTTCATATTTATGAAGCATTTATGGGGTATCAACTTGTAGTTCTCCTTCTGAAAGTTGCCCTACTAATTCAAATAGAATTTATGCCATGTCTATACCAAAATCAGGTTTATTTTTGTTTTTTCACAGTTTTGAAGTTTCCATGCAACTAAGGGCAGAAGGGGGTGTTTCTTGAAATTTTGAACATGTTCCATTTTTTTCTAACTTGCCAATATTGTATGAATAGTTTATGCCAAATATTGATTATCATACACTAAATTCTAAATGCTTACTATGACTAAATGCAAGAAACACATACCTTACTATCATGAAAATTTATCATGCACCTGACAAGCTGCTTCTGATGATTGTTAGTAAGTTATCTAAAAATATAAACATAACACATGTGTAGTGTGAGATTTATACAATTGTGGAATAAAATTGGGTGGATAAACTCAAGGTATTACATGTAGAAAATTTGGTTTTTATGCAAGCCAACTCAATAGTGCCTCAAGGAGGTTTTCACTACTGAATTATTTATTTTTTTCATCATTTTTTCTTTCTTTTTTTTCATCTCATTTTTTTTTCATTAGAAGAGGTTGTCATTTCTGGTTTTCAACCAAATTCTATATTTTTCAAGGGCTTCAGTGATATAGAATGTATCTCATGAGGTTGCACTAAGAGATAATTTCTCTCATTCTTATTTGGATAAGAACAATCCTTATTCTACAAAAAGCACATCAATTTTTCTGTATGAAAACATATTTTTCTGTTGAAAGCTACAACAATGATGCAACCTTCCTTCCATATGAGTAGTAAGAATCTTATGATGTCATCATTACCTCTGTATTGCTGGAAATGAAGTATTGACCTCATTAGTTCTTCTCTCTACTGAAATTGATGCATATCCTCATGTATCTTCATTTTGTGGGACATGCCTTATGCTGCAATTTTTCTCTTTTCATTTTTTTCTCTTTTTATTTCATTTTTTTATCTCTTTTTCTTTTGTTTTCTTTTTTCAAGATTCAAAGATATGATCATTTGGAATATTTTTCAGAAGAGGAAGCCTCTTCTATCTTATGCAAATGTAACTGTGTGAAATATTGAGCAAATTCCACCTTTGTTAGTGGTTTATGGTACAACTGTAAAAGATGTCCATTTACCACTAATGTCCTCCTTGAATCATCAACTGAAGAAAGTTGAACAACTTCATTCTCAAACTCCTCTAGTTCATCCTTACTACTCTTAATGTGATCATCATGCCACATTTTTCATTTTTGTTGAGTGAACTCTATTTGGTGAAGTGCTTCCAATCAAAGTTCATCAAATGCATTCAACTACAAAATCTATTTTTTTGTACCTACAACAACTCAATGCCAACTTCTAAAGATGCATAAAGTGTTAGTAAAGCATTAGGATGTTGGATCAATACATCAAACAAATTTGCTTCCTAGTTTTTAGTCAACCAACTATTATTGTTCAAAGGTTGTTTTGGTTGCATTTTAGTTTATTTTGTACCAGGATGTTTTGAATTGGTTCTTGGAGAATGATGCATTAATGAATTAAGAGAGCAATGATATGGTGGAAAAGAATAGAAAATATGTGTATGTTTACCAAAAAAATTCTTGAAATAATTAACTTTGATAAATGATAATGAAAAGATGAGAAAAAATGATGACATCCATGTGGTAAATGAAGAAAACTATTTTGTACTGGAATGGGTGACAAATTTTCAAAATTTTATTTTTCATCATTCCATAATAATTTTTGAACAGTAGTTGGTTCATCTTTAAAATCTGAAATATGAACATTTTTAGCAAAAACAAACTTTTTGGATGAATCCAACTCTTCTTCATTATCCTTTACAACTATGGAGGCCAAAGTTGAAATGTTCTTTTCATTTTCCTTATATGTTCTAAGAAACTGTGGGCTTCCTAGACAATCATACTTAGGTGGAGTAAGTTTTCCGGCAAGCAAGTCAACTAATTTTCCACCTTTTTGTATGGTTTTAGGATATACTTTCTTCTTTTTTCTTGGTTTCCTAAAACACATTTCTTGAACAATATTATTAATGATTGGTACATATTTAATAGCTTGAAGTAAAGGTATTTTAATAGTTAAATTTTCTAATTCCTTTATCAAATATGATTGTGAAGATGTTATTTTTTATATCTCAAACTATTCAAAATATGGTACTTTCTTTGATGAGTTATCCTATGGGAGGTCTTCTTTTTCTTTTTGATATTTCAGTGTAGATTTATTTTCATGTTCATTCTTTTTAACTCCCCTTTCTACACTAATAAGTGGAATAGGTTCAAGCAATGGTTTACCTAAACACAACTGAGTTTTATCACAATCACTAGCATTCATTATGGCTGCATTTTTTTATTCAGCCATAGAGATAGGGGTTGCCTGTTTAACCATGTTGGGATTGGCCATAGGTTGAGCTAAAAATAAAGGTTGTTTTGCTTTTTGTTGTTGTTGTCCCTAAGAGAAATTATAGGTATGAGTAGGCAACAAGTTTGATTTTTTTTTTGATAATGTTGCTGCCCTTTGTACAGTTTTTGTTGTTGTACCCATTGATATCCTTGTAGTTTTAGTTGCAACCATGGTGGATAATGTTGATTCCATTGTTTTTGCACCCAGCCATGTTGAGACCATTCTTGGGAATATACCCATGGTGGTTGACTCCAACATTGTTGAAGTGGACCTGAAGCAGACCATGGCATATACCAAGGATTATTTCCCCAATGTGTAGGAAATTGAGAAGCATTCTGATATGGAAATTTATGAAAATTATTTCCTTGTCCTTGTCCTACAAAATTGAGTTCTTTCATAAGTTGAGACTATTTTTCAAAGACACTTTTGAGTTCTGGTAATAATTGACATTGATCTATAGGGTGTCCTTTTTCACAAATGCTACATGTAGCAGGTATAAAAGTTTTGTTCAAAGGACAGTCATGAAGAGAGTGTTGCTTCTCACATATTGAACAAAATATGGCTAAAGGTTCAACATATTTACTCTTTTCATCTACTATTTTATCAAGATGTATAAAAATATCAGCTTTCATATTAGCATACCCTTTCATGCATTCTTTCAAATCATTTGTGTTACTACCAGTTTTATGTTTTCTATGCTTTGAACGAGAATAATTTTTATAGATTTCAATGATTTCTTGAAATTCAAGTGTATTTGCATCTCCTCTTCCCAATATATCCAATGTGTTAGTCTCAAAATGATACTGAGAGGGAGGGGTGAATCAATGTAGCTCTTTAAAACTTAAATCTTCAACACTCAAAGCCAAAACAATGAAAACATAAAACCAAATAAACCAATTATAACAAGAGAACATCACACAACACAAGATGTACCGAGGTTCACCGATTTGGCTACATCCTTGAAAATGACTATTTGGACTCCCATCCAAATCTAGCCTTTGTAAAGAACCAACTTTATAATCAATTTACCAGCACCCACTAGAAGGAGCACCAACCCCTGATTTATCTGCACCAACAGAAAGAAGCACCAACCCCTGATTTATCTGCACCAACAGAAAGGAGCACCAACCCCTCTACCAAGCACCCACTTGATTTTGATATTGATAATAAAATGACATATATGAATGTCTTCACTGAAACCAAAACCCTCTATGGTTTATAAGCTCAAAATTTGAAACTTTATATTTCACCCAGTATAACATCCCTCTCTCTGCATTACTCAGAATTTGAATCTTCTCTTCTCACAAGAAAAATTGATTATTATCTTAGCTCATTTTTCCAATTACTAAACACTTTCTGGGTATTATGCATCACTTTATTTTTAAACTCCTCTCAAAATTTCAGCCAAAATAGATATCATATGAGAAATTTATGCCCAAAATACTGAAGTGACATTTTCACCACTGTCCAAAAATCATGGATTTTCTCTTTATTTTTCTCCACACACACTTCTCTCTTCACAAAATAAAGTCCCCATTTTTCAATAAAATCCCTTGTCACTTAAAAAGCACACTCTTGCATTATTTTTCCCTTTTCCATTTTAAAAATATTTTCTTTAATGAAGCTTCTTAAAACAATATAACTTCCTATTTTTATTTTAAGAAGGCATTTCGTCAAACACGTCACATGCAAAGAATTGACACCTTACTCGTTCTCTTACTTCAGAGCCACGTGACACCTCAGAAAAAAATTAAATATGCTCTATTTGATGCCTTTAAGGTGTAACAACACTGAAACCGAAACTCTGGCAACTCTGTAAGGTCAAAACGGCCAACTGAAGGATTTTGCACAAGTGGAACAAATTGACATAAAAGTGACCTATACCATTTTTGCAACAATCATAACTCTCACCTCGTAACTCTATTTTCTCTAAAATTTGAAACGTAGAATATCTATAATACTGACTACATCCAATATAAATCTCACTACATAACTCCTTACGGTTCACCTGTACCACCTCCACAAAAATTGCTGCTGACACACTTTTTCCAAAAAGAGCATTTTTGTGACAGTCTTGCAACGCTTGTAACATTCCTCTAGTTTCTTCTTTTTGGTGGAAATTTGGAACACATGTTCTTGAAGATAACAAAAATGTCTAGTTCAAATTTTGCTATCAAATTCTTCTTGATTTTCTTGCAGTGCTTCTGACAAAACTACCCTTTTTCGGCCTGTACAACCACTTTCCAAATCATCCGCCAAGATACCGAAAACGTCACCAATCAATACAAACACTATGATGATACCCCAAACACTATTCTGGACTATTTCCTAACATGCTGGAATGTTCCAAAATGATCCATCCTATCCAACTGCACCCGTGATGACTTTTGCAATTTTTTGACTTCCTGATGATTTTTTCAACTTTTGCAAATTTGCACGAACAACTTGTAACAACTTCACCCGAATATCAAAATCATCCTCATAAGCATTGAACATCACTGTACATACTCTGAAAAACATTTGAACAACTATCCACTACATCAACCTATCCATCTGAGTGTTTTGACAACAATGACAATACTATCGTTGCACCTTGCTCAACAATCTCCCCCTTTGGAATTGTTGGCAACACATGCATAATTTCCTATAACTCTTCTCCCCCTTTGACAACAAGACCAAAAGGCTATTGCAAACTCCCCCTGAGTCCATGCACAACATTCTCAAGCAAAAATTATTACACTTAGAAAAAATCACAAACATGAGCAAAAAGATAAACAAATACACAAATGCTCCCCCTGAGAATGTGGCCCCAATAGCTAGTCAATTCTTGGGAAGTGTGACCACTCCCAATTTCTTGCAAATGTACTCAAATACTTCCTTGTACAATGGTTTGGTGAAGATATCTGCTACTTGCTCTGTTGTTGGAACAAAATCCAACTTAACCTCACCTTCCGCAACTTTCTCCTTCAAAAAATGATACCGGATAGCAATATGATTTGTGCGAGAATACATAACCGAATTCTTTGAGATGTTAATGGCATTGGTGTTAACGCACTTAACTAAAATTGGCTCACTAAAATTAATGCCAAGATCCTTCAGAGTTTATTTCATCCATAACACCTATGTAAAACACATTGTTACTGTAATGTATTCTGCCTCTGCTATGGATAAGGAGACTGACTCATGTTTCTTACTGTGCCATGCGACCAACCTGTCTCTAAGATAGAATGCACCTCCATTGGTACTCTTATTGTCATCTACACATCCTACCCAATCTGCATCTGAATATGCAATAAGGGTGAAGTCCTTACCTTTCGGATATCATAACCCATACTCCATAGTACCCTTGAGGTACCAAAGAATCCTCTTCACTGCTATCACATGAGTCTCCTTGGGACTAGCCTGAAATCGTGCTACCATGTATACTACCTCCAAAATATTTGGTCTGGTAGTTTTCAAGTATAGTAAGCTCCCAATCATAGATCTATACATAGTTTGATCAACATGTGGATATTTGTCATCCTTGCTCAACTTGCAACCTATTGTCATGGGAGTGTTAACTGGCTTACAATCCTCCATTGTGAACTTTTTTAGCATCTCTTTCACATATTTAATTTGAGAAATAAATATGCCCTTCTCCTTTTTTTTAACTTGCAATCTGAGGAAATACGAAAGTTTACCAATTGCCATTACTTAATGTGGTTCATTTTAAACTGGATAAATTGCAATAAAGGGATCGTAATGCTACCTTTGAAGCATCTGCTCTACCACTAGTGGAAGTCTCGGGTTGATCTACCATGAGATCAGGTAGTTTTTGTGAAAGCATCCTGTATCAAAAGCTTTTCCTCTCCTCTTAGAGCTCTCCTATCAAAAATTGGTAGCAGGAAATAATGAAACATAAAAAACCCTAAATTTCTTTTGTATTTTACACCTACCCTCAATCGTGGATGTCATTTGTGGGCATAGATTAGGGTTTCCCCAGTCACAGTTGTAAGATGCGGCTAGCAAAATTGCTAAAACTAGCTACGACTAATAATCGTGGCTAGCAAACAACAATAAATACTCCAAATTCCAACTGTGAGGAGCTTCACAATGTATAATAAAAATAATTCATCGATCTAGAAACCTCAAAAAATGCAAAAATAACAAAAAAAATGCATAAATCAAAATTCTAATGTGCCTCATATCTAGTTATTTACCCTATACACTTGGCGGTTGTAATGACTTGCGCTCCTTGCAATCTGGCAAGATGAGTAAATCACCATAAGACCATTTGGAATAAATTAGTCATCACTGAATTGAAATGTCTTCACTTCAATCCCAAAGAAGGTCATGGCAGTAGGACTACCCCACAGGAATGAGGCATTAATTTCATTTCTTTTATGACATTTTCAGTAGATCATCGAATATAGTAATTCACAACAAGCTTAACTGGAATTGCTATCATCTTGATTTCCTAAGAAGACCATTGTGGCTGAACTGCTCTGTGGGATAGAGATGTACAATTACTATTAATGGTTGAAATCATGATTGTAATAGGTATTGCCATATAACAAAATGCAATAGTCTTAAATCATCCAAATTATTCATCTTGATCAAGTGACTCATCACTTTAATCACTTGTCCTTCCCCTCATTGACTCTTCACTTGAGGAGGTAGTCATAATATCAAATTCATAGTCAAAATCAACAAAGGATCACTCGATCATGTCAAGTTGTGTTCATCTTACGAATCATTGCTAAAAACTATTATAAGCTTACCCTTCTACTAGGGAAAAAACAAATATACCATTTTAAGGCCTTTTAGCGATCCACCTATCGAACCAATTGTAGCAACCTTAATGCTACTCAATTTTCATTGGATATGTGAAAGATTTGCAAATTTAAGTCTTTCATCCCATTGGAAATAATGATTCTAGGATGTGCATTTTTTGTAGGATAGGGGTATCTAATGTTGATCAAATAAATGATCATTATTCAACCTACAACATGGCGTTAGGTGATCTATTTTTGCTCAGCCTCATGTTTTCCCATAACGCATCCCAAAAAGGGTATTTGTAGACACCTAAAACATGTCATGTTTAGGAGACTACTCATATGGAAATCCTTGCAGACCATATGAATGACCTTGGATCCTCCCAAGGCTAAGTAGTGGTTCTAACCACTCATTTTAGGCATCCTAGGCCTATTCATCCTTAGCCATGAATGGTAACCACAGCTAATATGTCAGTCATGAGTGGCAACTGTAGCTAATATGTTAGCCGCAGGTGATAACTATGGCTAGGATATTGGCCATGCTGAGAAACCATGGTTAGCCCTATAACTATCTTAGCCTCCCGAGCCAAGCCAAATTGGTTGTTGCAATTGCATTTGCAACCAATTCAAGCAGTTTTGAGTGTGGAAGCTTCTGGATGCTTCCTCCCAACTGCCCCAACCTAGCAATTCTTAATCTTGGCTTCCTTGGGAATCCAAGATTAGGATTGGGGAGTCTATTTATAGACCCCTCAAAGAGGCCAATTTGATCCCAATGTTATTATAGCAAAGCCCTACCAAACTAGAGAGCCAATTGCACCTTGTGAAGAGTAAGGAGATGCTACCAAAATCTAGTTTGACAATCACCTTTCCAACAATGGAGCTTCCAAAGGATTGAGAGGTAAACCTTGCCATTCCACACTTATTCGATATGAATCCAGGCAATTTCAACTGCCAATCTATGTTTGGATATGAGGGTGACCCTTGATCGTCAATTACAAGGAGGATTTGAGCGTTTCCAACCCTAGTTACAAGAGAAGCAAGAGTTTTCCCATAGTTGTGATTTTCAACCATGGCTAACAGAGCCAACTGTGCTGAGCACCCATGACCAGGGTTTGATTCTCTCTTTCCTCCATTTTAGCCATATATTTACTATTCTGATTATGCAATTAGTTTAATCTAGCATAGATTAGTCTTGTAGAAGATATTTACATGGTTAATTAGCAACATTATAGGTAGCTTTACCTTAATTTGTGTCACATTTTCTTGATTTCATAAATCTCCATAGAATAGCTTCTATTCATGCTTTATATCTCAAATTACATGCTAGATTAGTTGCCTTTATGCATTTTAAGGTATGCTTTGCACTGATTTAACAATTTGATGCAGGAGCATCCAACAGCACCTGCAGTGAAGCATCTAGTTGCGAGAAAGCCACTTCAGAAGAGTCGGCTCAGGAGGCAGAAGAAGAAGGCGAGAAAAATTTTGCTAAGGCAAATTTGGAAAATTGTAGCAAAATCGTGATGTCGCGATTTCACGACGTCGCAAAATCGTGACGTCCAGGCGAGGCAGGAGCAGAGGTAGAAAACTGTAGCGAAATCGTGACGTCGCGATTTCGCGACGTCGCAAAATCATGACGTCCAGGCGAGGTAGGAGCAAAGGCAAAAAACTGTAGCAAAATTACGATGTCACGATTTCACGACATCACGAAATCGTGACATCGTAGCAAGGCAGAAGCGGAGGTGGAAAGACGTCGCGAAATCGCGACGTCATTTGGAGATCAAGGCAAAGCGGCGGTTTTGTCGTGATATCACGACGTCGCGATATCGTGACGACTTTGGAAAACCAAAGGCATGGCAAGAGTTGGTCGCGATATCACATGTCGCGATATCACGACCAAAATGGCCAGGAAGCGCAGAGGAGCAGAAACATCACGATATCGCGACATGTCGCGATATCATGATAGAGAGAGAAGAAGGCGCGAGAAGAGAAAGAGATGGCAGGAACGGTATTTTCGGGGACCGTTCAAAGATGACACGTGGCACAATGTGCAGTTAAAGCGGGTGACTACCCAGGAGCGCGGGAGACGAAGAGGATGGGCGCAGAGTATTCTGACAGAATCAGCAGCGACAGGGACCGTGCGGAGAGGGGTCTTTAAACGGGTTGGTGTCCCGGTTTTCACATCCTTGTAATTAATCGGGTTGGTGAACCCATTTTCGAAGAATGTTTTCAGAGGGTCAGGGCCTCTATAAAAACCCAGTTTAATGTTTAGATCGGGAGAGGTGGATCGAGGAACGCTCTTAGAACGTAGAAGTGAGAAGCGAAGACCAAGCTGAGCGCTGGTCGTTGTAAAGCCTACGGGCTATTTATCTGCATGTATTTTCTAGATTTGTTAATGAAAAAGGTAGGGTTTGCAGAAGAGTGTTTTCCCATCTCCCATCACAATTTCATAAGCCTATTTATACATCTTTGCATATTTGATGTTTCTTTCAAGTATTTACATCATTCTTTGTATTTCTTGAATAATAGCCTCATCATAATAGGATTCATATGCATTAGATGTGCTTTGTTGTTTCTTGTATGCAAGTGACAGATTCCCTCAAGCTTTAAAGCACTCTCACCCTCAAATTACTCTTGAAAATGGAGGAGGCATCCTAGTAAGCCCTCATGTAAATTTTGTGGAGATCTAAGGAGCCCTTAGAATATATCACCCCCATTTAGGGGCTTTCATACCATTGTAAACAATGTATCATTTGGTATCCCTAAGAGGGATGTAAATGTAATTGGATATCATCATTATTAATGCAAAGGAGGCTTACTTTTCTTGTAAATTTGGTTCATCTATGTTCTTTACTTTCAATTTGATCATTGTGTTGCAATATTTGTCGATATATGCTCTTTAGACCATTCTATAGTATTTCTCAATATTTGTGTTGCAATATTGCAATATTTGTGTTGCAATATTTTATCGGTTGAACAAAGGTAAAGGTCGACCAAAAATTTAGAGAGAAGTGTTGTCATTAAAATATTTTTGCCATTAAAATAAAGGCATTAAAATATCCATGACCGAATGCATCCTCGCCATCAAAATATCATCACCCAAACGAGATCAGCAGTTGACGTCAACCCAGCAAATCAAAGGTAAAATAGCACCGATTAAGGTATGTTGCCATTTAATTTTGCATATGCAATATCTTAATTAAAAAATTGTTATTTAGCTAACATCCTTGATAAAAGCTATCTCAAAGTTTTAAAATGCAACGCGTAAGTACTCAAACCCATATTGGCTAAATTATGGCATCCAGAAGCCGAATCTCTATTCATGAAAAATCAAAGCAATCCACTGGTCAATATTTGATAGAAGAAAAGATGTGCTTGATCTATCATCCAATTAATGGACTACATACCGTCAACCAAATTAAACCATTCAGTGGCCCATATGACAGTTGAAGCATGAAATCCACATACCCTCACCCAAGAAAGGCTAACACAACACTCAAACCAACGACAATCCTGTTAACATGGCCAAACCACTTCAAGCATTATGGGCACATAGGCCAACTACAAACCTCAACCTTGGACCTCCCTAGGAACGATTCTTAAGGCAATGTGTACTGATCGAACAAATCAAAATTTAACACATGTAAAATTTGATGGCTAATTATGCAAATCAATAGATAGTGGTAATCCAAAATCATTCGATCATTATGGAAGATTGAGGTGGTGAGATGAAAATAGTTACAACACAGTGACAACCAATACAACGTTAATAATTTTCTCATACACAAAAAAAATTAAATACATGAAGATAGCAGTGAGCAACTCATGATGCTAACAATATTTTTTAACAGTAGACGAGTTGAAGAGACCAGTATAGGGATAAAAGTGATGGCCTCCTCCAACAAGGTAGCCCTCAAGACAAGGGTCGAAGCATTAGATGAGAAAAATATAGTCAATAAAATGAATTCTAGGATGACTGGGGAAAAAGTATGGTATGAGGAAGAACTCACTAATTTCTACTTTTAGTCCAACACAAAATAATGGTGACACCCTCATTACCTATTAATGAATATCTTCAACCAAGCGTATGAATATAAAGACAAGAAACCCCCTTGATGCAACAAATGGAGAACCAATTTGGTAAAACTTTTATGCCCAAGAGTGCATTTCTCTCCTAAATTGATATCATGGCTAGCTAATTCTTATGACCCAAGAGCTAGGGCTATTTTTAATGGGTGAAACAAGCCCATTTACCAGATCACACCAAAAAACATTGAGCAGGTGTTCGAGTTGGAAACAGCCAATCAGTGCTATGATGCAATGGTAATTTTAAAGCACGCTCAGCACATGATTGGCACCACCTTCTATAAGAAATTATTTGACTATGACAAACCAGCGTCAATAGATTTCCCAATTCACAAGAGTCAGTTTCACAAGTGGGAGAGAGACTACATCGATATGGTTCACGTAGTGTTGGGATTTGAAGACCTCAATTGGGTCAACATCGAAGTGATGTATTTAATAGTATAGTGTAACAAGACCTGGAAAATACCCATGTACAAGTGGCAAGACGTAATATGTGAGACAATAGACTAAGAATTCAAAGAGTTATAGGATGCCTTAAATAAAGATATATATTTCATACCCCGTTTCTCACACTACTTGTTCCTTATGCACCTGATCATTGGATAGTTCAAATACGATGTTATCCAGCAGCTCAAAGGAATACTGGGATAAATCATCCAAGATATATTACCATACATCTATGATGGTATGTCCCCCTATTCAAAATTTTATGGAAGGTTTCTAGCATCAATATACCATGTGCTCACCGAGAAATAACCCCCCAGAATGAGTTCGAGTATAATTATCTTCGAGAGATGAAATCTAGAGATTACTTCCTTTATGAACATTTTAGTATCAATAGAACATATGGAGTCAAATTACCACTGAAATCCCTACCCACATATAGTCCCAAATCATTGGTTGCCTTAGAGATAGTAAGGCAATCAGTGAAAGAAGCCAAATTAAGATGGAGACAAAAGAAAACCAAGGTTCCTTGGCTCACAACTCTAGGAAAAATAGGGCAATATGTGTATAGATGGTATCCAACAATGTTAAAGTATTTTGCAACAATGGATTCCTTTTTCTTTGCAAAAATTACTTAGAGACATTATGATCCCAATGGTAATGACAAAAATATTGCTTTGGAATCTAAACCAATGGAGAACATGAAATATGAATACAAGGATAATATTCTATGGGACTAGAACAATGAAATTGATGTAGAACATATATGGCATAATAAAAACTTGGAAAAAGTACATACTCACATAGATATGGGACTCCTTTTCTAATTTAAGGATGGTAAGGAAGAATACACTATATAAAAAGGTACCATAGGCTACTGCCATTCCACCTGAAGAGTTCACTGATTCTATCATGGAAATTATGAGATTGAAACTTGAGAAAATTGAAGTCATAGCATAATTATAGGATCAGGTTGCATAAGAGAAAATTGATACATCTCCTTCTACCACCCAGTCCCCCAGTACAAGTAGAGAAAAGGAGATTGTTCCTATTTATCCTACCCAAATGAGACTCACAACCAAGAGTTTGGCATTGGCTCTAATACCCTCACAGCACCTGCAACAAATAGCTACAGGTTCACCATGATCAGTACCAACAACCTTCATGGGAAACAATAAAGAAATTAAGACCTCTGTCGTAGCCTAAAAGAGAATAAATAAAGTCAAAGGATTCAATGAAATCTTCAAAAATTATCAGGTAGTAATGCCCAATACCACAGGACCTCCTCCTCTCAAGAGAGAAAGGATTGGATCAAGTGCCAATGAGCCCATGAGCATCACCCTAATTAATAAAGAAGATTTTGAACAATCACTACTAAAGAAGAAGAACAAATTGAAGCTATAATGGAGGACAGTGCGGTAGAAATCCGAAGTGAAGGTAAAGTGCACTTTTCACCTCCATCAAGTTCAAAACACACTTCCAAGGCCACCATCATCATTCCCACTGATGGGATACAATCCCTCCAAATATATCCCAATACAAGTGATGCAGCAATAAGAGGAGACTCAGTATCACTACTAAAATATGGAGTGTAGGTTCATGCACAAACTGCTCTAACCATAGAGAAGGAAGTGATGGCTTGGAGATCCAAAGAAGAATAATTGCATGGAAACTCTGAAACAAATGCCTTTTGATAGAGACTTGTTACAAGTTCTAAAGTTTACCACTAGATTCAAGGAGAATATGGTCAAAATAATTGAGAAGGAAGCATAAATGATAAATATTTGTTGTAAGAATTTTGGAAAAATAATGGAGATAAATAAAGAGATCAAATCCCTCTTAGTAAAGGTATATGAGAAGATAGCAGCTATATCCCTGGTCTATGAAAGGTGCAAGGCCAAATATGAATATATTAGGTCCATGCAAGTGACCACCATTGATGGGAGGGTTCATAGTTGCCTAGGAGAGTATGAAATATTTGCAAGTTTCAAGGTGGAAATATCCAAATGGAGAAAATAGATTAAAGAGCTAGAAAAAAATGCAATTATTTAGCTAAAGTGCCTCAATGTTGATCCCCAAAAATTGCTTAGCACAGAAGGTTTTTATCAGATAATCATCTGGGATATCAAATAATTTTCTTGCAAAGAGGTTGAAGAAGACAAGATTTTTGACCAACTCATCTCACTGAGCACGTACTCCCTTGATAGTATCAGGTTCTTATAGAGTAGATAACCATTCATAATGGAGGACAAAGGCAAAGAAATCAGGGCATTGGACCGAATTCACACAATCAGTGAAATTGATGAAGAAATTTGGATCCTCATAGCAGATTCCATTGGTACAAGTCTGGATGAGCGTGAGGTAATTAAAAAGAGTCAAAAGGCATCTGAGTCAGCAAGTGGCATGGGGCCCACAATGGCAGAAAAAGGAAAGGAGAAAGTTAGTGATAACTAGGTCAACTTTTGGCTAAATTTTGCTAATATATATTTTGAGGCAGTTAAATAAACAGACTGTACAACATGAATTGATGACAATGTAGGAGATGGTACTAGGTGGAAAGTTCAGATGAGGGTCGTTTAGGTAGTTTCAAAGATGCTACGACTATAAGAAGGATGTCTACAACCAAAATAAGAATCGAGCTTTGACATACAATATTTTTGCTAAGAGGTATACTCGAGTGCCCGTTCTTTGCTATTATATCTCCTTTATTTTATTTCTCCTTGTTCATCTCTTCATTCCTCCCATTGCTATGTTGGTTTTTGATAGGAAAGTACCCAAGAAGCTAAAAATATTTCTATATTATTGAGCCAGAGGTCTAGAGACTCGATTGTTGTGATATTCAAACGAAAGAGTGAAAGGTCCTTGTTACAATATTCAAACGAGGATCTTTATTATATTATAAGAGTTAGATGGTGATTCCATTCCAACTCTTCATATAATATCATTCAAATATTAATACAATTCTCGACTTCTTTCCTATTATATTTCTTTGTTTAGCTCTGTGTCTGCCTTTGTTGTGGTTTACATTATTTGAACGCATAATGAACTCTTCTTTTTGTTGGTCAACTATTATGTTTATTACGATATTCGAATGAATGTAATTGCACCGATTATTTTATTTCCCCTTATTTATATTTTCATTGAAATATTATTAGATCTTTCTATAATAGCCCCAAGGATTAAAGCACCGGTCATACATAAGGCATAATAGAATTGTTATTATTTTAGCTCGATAAAATTTTATAATTGTTAAATCATCATCATAAATCTAGAAGAGCATGAAATTAAAGAGTTTAATCTCACCTCAAGGGCATCCTTACCATACTTTGTCTTTCTAGAAAATATTAAAGAAATCTATTCCCAAGTTAAAGAGGTAGGTCGACCAGAGCCTGTAATAGCTCGTTGGTAGTAGGTTTTCCTGTAGCATGGCAACTCATCCTATAGATGCAGGAAAAATCCCAAATAGTACCCTATGGTACTTCAATGTTATAAAATAATATAATATATCCAACACCCCCCTCCCCCCCGTATTATCTTATTTGGTGTGAAGACTTCTAGTCTTCAATCTTCATCTTTTATCTTCTTGTTTCCATCCACTTCTACTAGTAGTAAAACTTTTTTATTTCATTAGCTCTAGACCATTATGTTTCTACTCTAGTAGTTTCTAAATAATTTTATCCATTCTATTCAAATTATAATTATTCTCCCTATGCCAACAAGATTCTTGAGGATGATTATTCCTTCCACAAAAATTACATGGATTTTTCTTCTTGATGTCCAAGTCTATTGCAATGAATACATTTCTTTATATTATTTCATTCATTGTACATGTTTTTGAAACATATTTTTTTAAATCTTTGCTTTGATGAATATCATTGTAGCATTCGTTCGTTATTAAGGATTTATTTTTTAGTCGTTGTATTTCTATCAAACCTTTGTACATGATTCATTGTTGTAGATATTCTATTAATTATGATCATCCATTATTCTCAACTTTAGTGACATATTTCAAATGATCTTTTGTTGTCTTTCCTTTATTCTTTTTTCAATGCCCCACCCATATTACATCATCATCACATAGTGGTATTACAAAAAAGCTTGTATATTATCTATGTATCCTTTCCTTTATCTTTATATTGAATATTTATACTTTTTTTGCCATTATCAAAAATTTCTTTCAATTTATTTTAATGTATAATGTATTATTGCTCCCAAATTTAATTTTTTTTAATAAATTTCTTCAGACAATGTCAATTTCAAAAAAAATATTCTTCAATCAAGCAATCATCTTCCTTCTTATAACTCCCAAATATTTAATTTCAAACAAAATTTTGCAAATTTTAATTTTCTTTGTCAAATTTCAATTTTATCAATCAACAAATCATTCATTATTTTCCACATTCATCAAATAATCAAATAATTCACCAATTTCTAAATTCAAATTCCAATTCCCTTTTATCTCCCAAATTCAATTTCAATTTCACAAATTCCTTAATTAATCAATCAATATTCACATTTCAATTTCTTAATTAATCAATCAATCTTCACATTTCAATTATTCATTCATTCATTTCATTCCACTTTCATTCATTCATTCAATATATTAATTCAAAAATTTACTCTCAAACTTCAATATAGTCAATACTCCATTTAATTCAATCTTCAATTAAAATTTCATGCATTTAGTTTCCTTATATCTTTCTATCATTAATTTATTCCTTCTTTATCAAACATTCAGATTCCAATTCAAACTGTAAATTGTTAAATTCCTTCTTATATCTCGCAAAGCACACTTTTATTTTCTTAATCCTTTCTTTAATTAATTAATTTCTCCAATTAATTATTTATTTTATTAATAATTCATTCCTTTAATTTAATCCTCTTCTTATCTCTTCCACAAAATTAATTCAATAATATATCCCTTTCCACCTTATATATCCAACTAATAAAAATTGAGTGCTCAAATATTCCAACTTTCCAAAAAAATAAATCTTACCTTTTTGTCAGCATAACATATGTGTTAGGGTAAATTAATTTTAGGACAAATTATGAAATAACATTCATTAGCTAATGTTTCACATGCATGAGCATTTTAGTCTATATAACATAATGAACTCAGCTCACCAACATCTCTCCCTTGCAAAAATACTCTTCTTCATAATAGCTCTTAGCTTGACTCCTTCATAGGCTCAACTGTCACTTCCTCATGGTATCCTTCAATGTACATAGAGGTTTTAATATAATATTTTATCCATCAAACACAGGCGCTCATGCTTTGTTCTTCCAACTCTTTTGTAGTCTTCTTTGAATGCAAGCATAGTTGGATTTTCTCACATTCATCCATAAATCCTTTCTGTTAAATATCAACAATACTCCTCATATCTTCATAGCATCAGTCCCTTCATCTTCATAGTGAACAATACTTCTCATAATAATCTTAGCAATAGTTGCTTCAACAATATCTTCATGCAGTAATCTTTCTTTTGTTCTTCACAAAGCCTCACATTCAGTGTCCTTTTGGTCTTCCTCACAATGATGTATCCAAAAAAATCTCTCTTTTGTTGTTCATCCAATAAACCTTCAAATAACCTTATCAATTCAAATCATTTGCTTTCAAATATTCTCTAGAAAATATTCCCTCAACTCTTCTAATAGCCTCCTCCTCAATATATCCCTCAAGATGGCACATGAACCAATATGGCTCTAATACCATTATTGGCAATTTTATTGGATTATCTCACAGGTCAATATCCCAAGATTAAAATATCAATCTCATTCATAAATAACACTAGTGTTTCACAATAGAAAATATCACTATCATATTCACAAATCATCAAGAATTCAAATTGATTATATTGCATGTAGCTTTATCTCCAATATATAACCTTACAAATGACTCTTCAATACTTTTAACTATTAATTTTCTCAAACATTCGAAAGATGCATCCTTTCACATTCCTCACATTATGATAAAACTCTCATGACTCTTCACTTTACATCTTGCCACATCTCATGTGACTCTTCACTTGCATACTTGACACCTAACACCTATGACTCTTTACTTGCTCACTTGACACTTTTCACTCTAACAACTCACAACTTACACCTTACACTTGCATTCTTAACACTTTGCACACTATTACATAACACATAACACTCACACTTTTTCACATACATAGACATATGTAAAATACACTCCTAAACTAATATTTTCAAATGTACCCAATGGTACTTCAATGTTACAGAATAATGTAATATCTCTAATAGTATATTAAACCAAAATTGATAGAAAATAATTTAATCTATATTATGCAATCATTTTTCTGGTTAGTATTGCATGATAAAAAAGAAATTTTATTTGGTGAAATGGATCAAAGTGTGTGATCACAAAAATATGGGAGGTCTATGTTTAAGATTTCTTATGGATTAAACTTAGCTCTAAGGGGAAAATAATTTGGATATTGTACAAAGAGATTCGAAGGCAATGAGAACAAATTCTTCTAAGTATGTTGGGCCCAATGACCCAAGCTAAATCTTTACTAAATTCTTACTACTAGATGGTTATGCACTATGGAATGGTTTTAAAAAAATCAATTGATCTAGTAATTAAAGGTCTAAGATTGGTGGTGGGAACTAGAGAAAAAATTATATTTGGTGTGATAAAAAACCACTCAATCTAAATCCAACTTTGAAAATGTGTATGAGAGTACTTCAAGATAAATATGACAATAGGGTTTCAAACATTATGTACAAGGATTAAGAAGGAAGATGTAGTGAACCCAATAGAGAAAGATTGATTATAATGCTAGAATAATAAAAAGGAATCGCTTTTATTAAGGAATCGTTGTTGTATTGTATGGGGAACCCAAAAATTAATTAATAATTATATTCTTCAATGTCTATAACTTACCAATGGATTGCCTACTTATACACAACATAGGGTGCGACGTAAAGACATACCTATTCATATCTCTATTAGTGATTATAAAATAGTGAAGGTTAATTATAATTATTGTTAGGAATAGGGTCCTAACATGCCACCCTCCTTAAAAAGAGCTTTGTCCTCAAAGCTCAAGGGGAGGAGCTTCGTCCTTTGTTTTCCAAGATGCATTTGCTCATGTTCTTGCACAACTTTAATGTTTTTTTTCGTAAGCAAGGATATCGGGAAGGGGAAATTGTTAGTGGTGGATTGCCAAGAGAAATAGGAGAATATTCCTTAGGATAATTGTGATGACGATGGGAGGAGAACCTATGGGGGTCCTTAAACACTTCAAAATGATGCCTTAAAAGTGGTGGTATTACTTTTGTATCTTCCTATTGTTTCCTGGGAGAGTCAACGGGAAATGAGCGTGTAGTGACCTTTTTGCTTTGTTTTCGGATAGGTTTTACCATTTGATGAGAACTCACTATTTGTGAGGAACTTGAGGGTAGTCTATTTAGAGTGTATTTTTGACCTTCATTGTTCACTGTATGGATGTTTACCTCAACCTTGCTTGGTCCACTGATCACTTCTTGTACATCGACCTTATTGTCTTCATTGTGGTGAGTAGGTGCACTGGCCGCTTCAGACACAATTACCTCATCTGCTTGCTCTATGGAGAGACAAGGATCAACTTCCTTCAATAAATACAATGTTAGTGTAGCACATTTATGGTGGGGTCCAAATTGCTCATCACAATTATCGCAAAGACCTTTCGCTCGTCGTTCCTTCATTTCCTCAAAGCTGAGACGTTTAATTGGTAAAATTCGATTAGGTTTGGCGGTGGTGTAAGTAGTTTGTGCCTTCCCAATAGGTGTTTTTCCTAGTCGATGTTGATAATTGAATTTGTCTTCAGCTAATTTGGCCAATCCATAGGTCTGCATCATGGTATAGGGATTGAACCTTGTCACCTCCATTCAAATTTCCTCTTTCAATCCACTAATGAAGCCACTGATGAGAATTGATTCATCCAACCTTGTGTTGTGTTTGGTGATATCCTCAAACCGTGTTTGATACTCACGCACTGAAGTGATTTGACGAAGGTTGATGATATTAATCGGTGAAAGCAGGTTGGTGTCACGAGATCTTCCATCATCGGTCATTTGCGTAGTCGTTGTTTGGAAGTTGTCATTAATTTGCTTTTTGGAGCGGCGACGGCTAGGCAGCGGTGGCAGAACAGGAGGTGCAGTGACGGCAGAGCTCAGGGCGGGGAGCAAGGATGGTGGAGCACCGGTGAAGAGGCTCGGGCAGCGAAAAGGTGAATGGCTCGATGGTGGAGTAGAGAGGGGCCGAGGCGGTGGATGAAGCACAGCTCGGGTGGCGATGGCAGGAAAGGTGCTTCGTTCGGCAACGTCGACAGCGAATGCTTTCGTTCGACAGTGATCGCAGTGATTGCTTCTTTGTCCGCAGGTCTTGTATTCGGGGAACGAGAGGAAAGAAAGGAAAAAATAATTTCCTTCAAGTTTTGGCTCTGAGAAACTAAACTTTGACCGTATTATCTCTTTTTTTTTTTTTAATACTTTGTCTTTCCGTCACCTGAAACTATACGCCGATGCCGAAATTTATAAACCTTATAAAAACTTTATAATATAATTTTTTTTTTTTTTTGCTCGTCAAATTATCCTTGATGTCATCGGTTTCTTGTAATATCCGTCGAAAGTTTCAGATGCCGTCCAAAATTATTTGAAATACGCAGCTCGCTATATCTGGTTTGGAATACGCTGCTCGTCGTCTGAAGATTGTTTCACCAATTGATTTGTCAAATTGATTTGTCTGTGTATGCTGGGGTTTTACAACCGAAGGCTCAGTATTTCAAAAATTTGTAAGATATATCACTGGTTTGGTTTTAGATTAGTGTGGAAGCGAGAGAAACCAGAGAAAGGAATAGCTCTGATACCAGATGTAGTGAACCCAATAGAGAAAGATTGATTATAATGCTAGAATAATAAAAAGGAATCGCTTTTATTAAGGAATCGTTGTTGTATTGTATGGGGAACCCAACAATTAATTAATAATTATATTCTTCGATGTCTATAACTTACCAATGGATTGCCTACTTATACGCAACATAGGGTGCGACGTAAAGACATACCTATTCATATCTCTATTAGTGATTATAAAATAGTGAAGGTTTATTATAATTATTGTTAGGAATAGGGTCCTAACAGAAGATACAAATGGAAATAATATTTGTTTATAAGCATACTGAACATTGTTGCAAGGAGGCAGTTGAGCAACAAGATAACAACAATGATTATTCTGAGGGAAGCCGAGGATAAGCTAATTTGGGATTTGAATAGCTAAGGAGAATACACAATAAGAAACAGATATAATATAAATAACCAAAAAAATAGGAATACTGCAAGATATAAAAAGATATTTGGAATAGCTTGAGCATTCCAAAAGTTAAAATTTTTGTATGGCTAGTAGATCATAGGAAAATTTTATCCTAGGATAACCTAATGAAAAGGGGTTTTCATGGCCTCTCATAATGTGTTCTATGTAAAAATGAAGAGAGGAGTATAGACCATCTCTTGGTACATTGTTCAATAGTCTAGGAAGTATGGCAATGGATTTTTAATATGTTTGGTAAATGCATAGTGATGAATGGCAGAATTGAAGAATGGTTAAAGCAATGACAAAGCACTTTTAAAAGTGAGGTGTTATAGGCAATCTGGAATATATTGAAAGATAGAATACTTTGTACTGTATGGTTGGAAAAAATTATAAGAATATTTAAAGAAAAGGAAATCACTATACAAGTAATTAATATGAAGATTTTTTTTGCCATAGAGGAGTGTTTGGGAATTTTCTTGCGTCCCTTATGGTTTTTCATGCCATAAGAAATTCTTGATTCCAAAAA
This sequence comes from Wollemia nobilis, assembly GCA_028583015.1. NCBI lineage: Eukaryota > Viridiplantae > Streptophyta > Pinopsida > Araucariales > Araucariaceae > Wollemia > Wollemia nobilis. The sequence continues at coordinate 146,819 of JAQPPZ010005189.1, read as the reverse complement.
GTATTTTGGACTCAAGTCGATCCACCTCTTTACATGGGAATGAATAATCGATAAGATTTTAGATAGATTGATATTGGTTGGGAAACCCAAGAGAGAGCTTAAAATGTAAATTTTATACCCATTCTCATCCAAATTTAACATAAAATGTAAAAATTTTAATGTTATTTGACCAATAATCATAGAAAACCTTACAATTATGTCCTCTTTGTAGATTGGTACCTTATCCATTATCAATTATAGCAATATTTCAAACATTACATGAAACATAGTGAAAAAAAAAAAAATTGGTTAAATTGTGTTCATTCAAATCATGTAACAAGCATAATTGATTTAACCAGTGAAAGTAAGCATCATTCATACATTCAAATAATATAACATATAAATGAGCAACAAAAACATAATTGAAATTGATTTTTACAAAGGAATAATTTGAATTTGTATTAATACTTGGAGGATTTTTATAGATTAGAGTCTAGCAGAATGCTAAAATCTCTGTTAAACAAATTCAAATATTTACTCTTTTCAAATAATGTAACAGAGGAATTCAACTCTTCATCCAAAGAATAGTGACAAAGAGTTCCAAATTTTGATCCAGTCATTGGAAAAATATCATAAAATTGAATTCATCCTTAGCAATACCTACATAAAAGGGTGGAGAAGAATGAGGAATGAAACAAAGAAAATATACACAAAAGAAATATAATTGATAAGATAGGGACAAATTGGCTACCTTTGGAAAAAAATAGCTATGCAATTCTTGATCCTTCAATTGGGGGGCTACAACTGCTTATATGGTCTTAGGATACTATAATTATCCTTAGAATATTTTTCCATGTGGAAACATCTCTACCCTTGAGCTTTTGAATGTACCACAACAAGATCACAATTGTCCTTAGTTGTCTTATGTTAACAAAATTTTCCACTTAGCCACTCTAGCATGCTAATGCCTAGTATGGTTTTCTAGGATTTGGGACCTACCACTGGACTATTCCAGACCTTGTCTCTAGTGGTTTAACTTTTTCTATTATGGATCCCATGCTACTTGTTGCTTCTGTTTTATCCTTGTTGGCCTTTTTAATTTTGTCTTTTTTAGTTTAACTCATCCTAAGTAGATTGGTCATTCGTATCCAAGCCTCAAAACAAAAAGCAAATGTAATTGTAATTAAGTCCATCACTCTCAATGATTTATTTTAGAGTCATTTACTTTGGAGAAATTAATTACAGTTTGAGCCATTTTGGACAACTCAACGAATTGTTGTGCCAACTTATCTTCATCAGCATCATTACATTCAAAATCTAGAATTTTCTTTGATATCAATTCTTCAATATTTTAGTCAGTAATGAGTTCTTCAAGTAGGTTCCCAATCTATTTTATTTTTCTATTCATTTCTTATGTCCAAGTTTCTATGTTTGTCACAAGTTTTGCCTAGAATGGCCTTTCATGGAAGTATGAGGATAACTTCATATATTCAGTATAGAGTTCACAAGTCTTCCCCCCTGAGATAGTTACCTATTGAGTTCTTATATTCTCATATTCTCCTTTACATATTTCAAATATGTCACCCAATGACTCTATCTTCTTATCTGCTTCCTTCAATAGTTTTTTAATGCTTGGTATTCTAGTTGTGATGTCAGCTAAATCTTTAAGATTTCTTTTATCATGTTCATTTATTTCTTCAGCTCTGAGATAATTTTTCTTTGTACTTTTGGACAAAAATAGCATTATTGAACTATCTAAATGTTTGCTTTTGCAACAAATGTTGCTTGAGCTTGTTATTTTCTTCCTGTAATTTGTTTGCTTGTGTTTCTAATTCTTGGTACTTTTGTTGCAAAAGTATCTTGACTTGTTCTTGAAATTGACCTCCTATACACATCATGTTGACTAAATTTCCTGTTACACCTACTCCCCTTGGACTAATTTGTATTTATTTTATATTTTTAGGTATGGGGACTATCATAGTGGAAGATAGTGTAGATGTTTTTGGTTCTTCTACTATGTAATGTATTTATGTAAGAACTCTACCTGTATATCTTGAATTTATTCTTCTTTGACAGAGTCAAATTGTACTACCTCTTCCGCTCTCACCAAGGTGATGCTCTTAGAAGTTCCTGAAGAGGGGGTTGCTTCAAGTCTAGATTTTTTGTGTGGTGGCAAGCTTGGAGGGGTTGCAAATTTGATTTGATGCTCCCTAAGCAAATTAGACAATCCTCCAGTGTCTTGAATATTTTTCAGCACTATGGAGGATATTTTACATTCTTCTTTATCTATTACCAGAGATGTAGGTATTACTCTAGGTAGATCTATTGCCACCTCAATCATGTGCTTTGGATACATTAATACTTTAGCAATATCCAAGGAAGTTAGCTAGATATGTGCAGCAAATACCAAGACAATCTCTTTATCTTTTTTTCATTGCCCAATAGTACGAGTAGCAGTTTGAATAGCTAGAGGAGCTTTAGCCCTTACTTCAGTAGATTCAATGACTTCTACCAATACTTCTACTTACTCTAGATTTTCATTAATAATCTCCATGATAGGATCTTGCAATTATTTAGGGAAAATAATAGGGAATAATGGGGTAGTTGATTCCATTGTGCTCATTCTTAACATTCTCAAATCACTTGGGTAATTCCCCACTATTTCAATGTGGGTGTGTGGTATATTCTTCTCTTTCCATATTTTTTTAAATGATCCCCTACTTTTGATTACTTCCTGCATTGCATCTTCAAAATTATCTATTCTATGAGTCATGTAGGCATAGATCAATTTCTTCATATATTATTGATAGTACCCATAATGGTTGTAATAAATCCAAGTAACTTAAAAAAAACCATATAGGTCCATATTCCAAACAACACTTAATAAACTAAAATAACCTTTATATGTGTAATGCCCCATTCTACATAGAATATCAAGCCAATGAACTTTTACCTGCTTCATTACAACTCTCAATTTTGATTCTTTTGCAACCTACCTTGGTATTTCTAATGCAATTATAGACATAGGGTAGTTCTTGGGTAATATCTTTGGGGATATTTTAGCCCCATATAATCTTGCATACGTAAATTGCTCGATGAAGAAGTCCCCTATCTTATTTTGGTGTAGGAAGGTAGCTATCCCAAATTAAAGTCTACTAGGATACTGCCCACAAAGCCTTGAATAAATTATTGGGAGGAATCTATTGAAGAAATATGTATAATTATACCAACTCTTGTGAATGCAAGGGAGCCTATCTTGGATGTCCATGACATTTAGTTTTCCTCCTAATTTCTTGATCAATGGCTACTCCATGTACCCTACTATTAAATGGATGAAGAATGAATAATATAAAAATGGGGGCACTACCTCTTCTTTTCCTAGATGGATTTTTGTAACTCTACTAATTTCCTATTCATATTTCACTTATTACGTTCTCCCATATATACATTGATAATTGCCTCATCTTGTTACATTGAACCACTAAAAATATGACTTCTTTGCTAATCCAGTCTAACTCTTTAGCACTGATGCAAGATCATCCAGCAGCATCTGATGCAGAGGCATCAAGATTCAAGAAAGTCAGTGCTAAAGAGTCGAAAGAAGAGAAAACAGAAGGCAAGGAGGAAGTTCACAGCAGAAACTGTCACGATTTCGCTACGTCGCAAAATCGCGACAGTTGGTAGGAGAGAGAAAGTGCAGGAGAAGGGGCCGTGATTTTGTGACATGCCGCGAAATCGCGACCCGCAATTTCACGACAGGTCGTGAAATCGCGATCGTCACGAAATCACGACGAAAAGTCAAAAGCGGAGGCGAAGGTTGAGAATTGTAGCGAAATCATGACATCATGATTTTGCGACGTCGCAAAATCATGACGTTGCAAGGAGATGCAGGCGAGGATGAAGTTTCGTCACGAAATCGCGACGCAAGTAGCGTGGCAGGCTTGGCAGTTGGAAGGAGTCACGATTTCGTGACATGTCGCGAAATCATGACTATCACGAAATCGCGACAAGGAGCAGGTAGTAGAGTGGAAGCAGCGAAAGTGTCACGATTTCGTGACACATCACGAAATCACGACCGTCGTGAAATCACGATCGTCGTGAAATCACGACCGCAGAACAGCAGCGAGGCAAAAGTCGGAAAGTGTAGCGAAATCGCGACGTCGCAATTTTACGACGTCGCAAAATCATGATGTCTTTTGATGGTTGAGGTGAGGCGGCAGAACGGTCACGATATCGCGACGTCGCGATATCACGACGAGTTTCTCAGTGGAGGAGCAGGCGGCAAAATGGTCATGATATCGCGACGTCGCGATATCGCGACGTCACGATGTCGCGACGAAAATTTAGAAAGCAAGCTTAGAGGCAAAATGGTCACGATATCATGACCAAAATAGGCAGAGAGTGCAGGGAGGCAGAAACGTCACGATATCGCGACATGTCGTGATATTGCGACGGAGAGAGAAGAAGGCGATGGAGAAGGAGAAGGAGAAGGAGATGGTAGGAAAACCGTAATAGGCGGTATTTTCAAAATTTGTTATAGAATGACACGTGGCACCCAGGGTGCAGTAAATGGCGAACAAATACCAAGAAGCACGAAAGACGAAAAGGATGGGCGCACAGGGTATTCTGACCGAATCAGCAGTGGCAGGGACCGTGCGGAGTGAAGAATTTATTCGGGTTGGTGTCCCAATTTTTGAAAATGTAATTAATCAGGTTAGTGAATCCTTTTAGGCAGGAGTTGATGCTTCAGAGGGTCGGGGCCTCTATAAAAACCCAGTTTATTGTATTTTTCGGGATGGTGGATCGGAGAATGCACGCAGAGGTATAGAAGCATGAAGCTAAGCCGGGAGCTAGCAATTGTAAGCCTGTGGGCAGTGTTATGTAAAGATTTTCAGAATTAATAGATGAAATTTTTTGGAACTTGTGAGTGTGAGTATGTGTGTGTTTTTTGATGTGTTGTCAGTGGTATCAAAGTAAGTGATTCTAAGTGCGTAACAGATCGTCGGACGTGAGGCAGTTACGCCAGGATCTGTGGAGGTTTCTGAGAGAGAGTGGGTTCAGATCCCGGGCGTGTTAGCAGATCGTCGGACGTGAGGTAGCTACACCGGATCGTTAAAGCTTTGTAAGAAAATAAAGAAAAAAAAAATGCATTTTCGAAGAAGATGGGACAGCAAGGAGGATATGGTGCCGGAGGAAGAAGTCTTAGCTTTGCAACGGCAATTAAAAGCCCTGCAAAAGGAATGGCTCACAATAAAATTGCGGGAGAAAGAAGAGCAGCAAAGAATGCAGGAAGAGAGACGGAGAAAGAAGGAGGAGAAAATGAAGAAGGCTGTAGAGGCATGCAGTAGTGTCGGGACCTGCCCGAAAGAAGACAAATTTTTTTGTGCCAGAGGAGTTAAAGCAGGCTGCAGAAGAAGTTTGCAGCAGTAGAGAAATCTGTCTGGAAGAAGATAGAAGTATGGACCGGGAGCCGGGGTTGAAGCAGATTGCTGAGGCAAAGAAGGATTTGGAAGTGTTGCAGGAGGCAACAACCGGACCAAGCAGAAGTGAAGATCACTTCTCCACGTACCCCGGGTGTCTGATGCAGGAGCATCCAGCAGCATCTGATGCAGAGGCATCAAGATTTGGGAAAGTCAGTGCTAAAGAGTCGAAAGAAGAGAAAGCAAAAGGTGAGGAGGAAGTTCACAACAGAAACTATCACGATTTTGCTACATCGCAAAATCGTGACAGTCGATAGGAGAGAGAAAGTGCAGCAGAAGGGGTCGTGATTTCATGACATGTCGTGAAATCGTGACCCACGATTTCATGACAGGTCGCGAAATCACGACGAAAAGTCGAAAGCAGAGGCGAAGGCTGAGAGTTGTAGTGAAATCGTGACGTCACGATTTCGCGACGTCGCAAAATCATGACATTGCAAGGAGATGCAGGCGAGGATGAAGTTTCGTCGCGAAATCGTGACGCAAGTAGCGCGGCAGGCTTGGCAGTTGGAAGGAGTCATGATTTCATGACTTGTCGTGAAATCACGACTGTCACAAAATCATGACAAGGAGCAGGCAGTAGAGTGGAAACAGCGGAAGTGTCATGATTTCGTGACACATCGCAAAATCGCGACCGTCACGAAATCATGACCATAGAATAGCAGCGAGGCAGAAGTCAGAAAGTGTAGCGAAATCGTGACGTCACAATTTTGCGACGTCACAAAATCATGACGTCTTTGGATGGTTGAGGCGAGGCGACAGAACGATCGTGATATCACGACGTCGCAATATCGCGACGAGTTTCTCAACGGAGGAGTAGGCGGCAAAATGGTCGTGATATCATGACGTCGCAATATCGCGACGTCGCGATGTCACGACAAAAATTTAGAAAGCAATCTTGGAGGCAAAATGGTCACGATATCGCGACATGTCGCGATATCGTGACCAAAATAGGCAGAGAGTGCAAGGAGGCAAAAACGTCGTGATATCGCGACATGTCGCGATATCGCAACAAAGAGAGAAGAAGGCGACGGAGAAGGAGAAGGAGATGGCAGGAAAACCACAACAGGCGGTATTTTCAAAATTTGTTGCAGAATGACATGTGGCACCCAGGGTGCAGTAAATGGCGGACAAATACCAAGAAGCACGAAAGATGAAAAGGATGGGCATGCAGGGTATTATGACCGAATCAGCAGTGGCAGGGACCGTGCGGAGTGAAGAATTTATTCGGGTTGGTGTCCCAATTTTTGAAAATGTAATTAATCGGGTTAGTGAATCCTTTTAGGCGAGAGTTGATGCTTCAGAGGGTCGGGGCCTCTATAAAAACCCAGTTTATTGTATTTGTCGGGATGGTGGATCGGAGAATGCACGCAGAGGTATAGAAGCGTGAAGCTAAGCCGGGAGCTAGCAATTGTAAGCCTGCGGGCAGTGTTATGTAAAGATTTTCAGAATTAATAGATGAAATTTTCTAGAACTTGTGAGTGTGAGTATGTGTGTTTTTTTTGGTGTGTCATCAAGCACCCAACACTATATTAATCATGTCAGCATAGTCTTTAGCCCAAGGTAGAAGTGTGGAGTTATGGATAGTAAATTGAGTCGATACTAGTTAATCATGATTGAAAATCTTAGTATAAAATGAAGCACCAAGTATGTAATTAGACTGCACATATATTACCTATTTATCTAGTACCAAGGTGGATGCATCTAATTGAAAGACTTTTTTTATCTTGTCTGGTGTGAGCCCAAATGCTACTTTATTTTTGAAGGCCCTGATGATTTTGGTTTTGGAGTCATAGGCCACTGCTAACCATGATAGGAATTCTAATGAATAGTAGACCTTAGTGAAGATTAATTTCCCTAGGTTAGACACCCATCTATTACAAAAGGGACTTTTGTTGTATTGAGCTCTTTGTGCCCTTCTAAAAAGTCCTTTGAATAAGGTTGAATGATGTTGATTGTCTTCTTCTGTGAGCTCAAAACTGTAGATGGCCATGTTTTCTAACTCCCACTATTGTGAAAGAGTAATTTTTTGGTTTGGCCCTAAATATGCCATAAACTCCTTTGAGTTTATCCCAATTGGCCTTCCCGACAATATCTAGTAGGGTTTCTCTTTAGTCAGCTCTTCAATACAAGCCTTAACATTCATGGTAGTGACATGAGAAGCACTCGTGGAAGCCATATTTAAAAATCTAATAGTTATCCAAAACTTGTTGTGTGCTCTTTAGAACTTTAGACTCCCTATAATTCTTTTGTACCCTCAATGCTGAATTGTAAATGTTTACTGTAGGTGAATTTTGAATATCTTACATGGATATTAATGATACGTCTCGCATGCACTAGCTTCTACTCCTTCCAACTATATCATTTTATTTATCAATCGAGTTTCACCACCTTTCTCGTTATAACAGCATTAACTATCACAGTGTGTCATTTCCTTGTTTTTTATTAGCTAAGAAAATTTGTTTAGTGTGTCACAACTTGTTTAAATTATGGTCATTGACTCCTAAGGATAAAATTTGAGTCATCAAACAACTTTTTAAATAGGTGTGCCAAATCTATTCGAAATTATATTTTTCTTCAAAAAGATCTTTTTGTCATTGCAATGTTCTTATGAACCTCTTTCTGCTATTTTTTGTTCGCTAACAAGCACTGCTAAGCTATCTGCTAACTTTAGTCAAAGCTTGTTGGTTTTATCTTGTTCTTAGTATGAGCCCCTAACTTTGAAGCCTTAAATTTATTTCTCTCTTTATTGCCATCAGGGTACATTTTCTTTGTCCTTATGCACTATGTCGGTGAGCCAATCAGAATATAGCGCTCTAGCTTCTTTGATGGAATCTACATCAGTAGATCATTTGGAAATGATATCGATTATACATGTTTTACAGAATGGTGATTTAAGACATTAGTTAAAATAAAATAAATTCAAATAATGAACTTATAATCATTTCACTAGGGTATAAGTATTTTGTCCATTTTTACGAATAAATCTGGTCTACATAGTTCTCTATTAGCACTGCTCTTCAAGCCATAGATTTTGCTGGCCAATCGGGTGACAACGCTCAAATTCCTTTGGGTAATTCTAATGGCACCATATTGAGGGGATTAAGTGCAGATAAAATAAGCTTTTGATCATGCATTGACCATTGAGTTTTCAAGAATCATTCTGCACTATTCATTTTTTAACCAATTGGGTGTCAACACTCAAATTACTCTGAGTGAATCTGAGTCATTAGATCTTTAGATTAAATCTTTAGCCATCCATTTTATTTGACTGTATTTTTTAGGAAAAAAAAATTGATACATTATTCAATCAGGATTTATCATGGAGATCGAGAATAAATGTGACCATAAGATATGATGGAGTTGCATGTTATTTAATGGAAGGGGATGCATAAACATAAGATGAAATTTAGGCCTTAGGAATAATTTTTTATTTGTTGGACTTAGGATTAAACATCATGACATAAGGTTCAAGAAGGGGGAAATGTGACTTAGACCCTTATCTATGAAGGAAAATGTTAAGATGCAAACATAAGGGGTAAAACATCACATTGACTTAGGCTTAGGCTTTGACATCATCATGGTACAAATATTCATTTCCATTATGGTACAACTCATTTGTCTTCATTTTCCACCCTTAGTGATTTCCACGTGTATTTTTAGTATTGGATCACCTTTTGAATTTTAGAATATTATGGACGGTTAGATTTACCCAAATAAACTTGATCCATCCATTTTTGCACCAATCAGATTCAAGCACAGCCATTGGATTGGAAAAATATGAACCATTCATTTTTGAGCCAATCGATTGTCTGCTCTCGAATTCCTCCGACATATTTTAAGCCACACAATTTTTTGCCAATCGAAATATCACTGTTTAACTTCTCTAATTCATCCTGAGCCACTCATTTTTCCATAGAAAACCATTGAGTGAATATTTTAATTAATGGAAATATGTATCAATTGTGATTGTAAGACATGACCTTGGACCTCAGTGAATGAGAAATGATTTTAGGTATGGACCTATTATTTAGACATGAGGCTAAGGTAGGAGGGGAAAATTTTATCCCATGTGTTGTTGACCCTTAAACCTTAGGTAATGGTAGGCATTATTTTTCATAAGAGTTCCACGACATAACTTTATGAAGTGATTTAGAATACGGGGAAAATAAAATGCATGTGTGACCTAAGTATGAGGATATTGGAATAATGACCAATGGAACTTAGACTTAGGGATTTATGTGGGAGTAGGAAAAATTAAAATGGGTCCGATGGGTGGTAAATTTTTTACAAAATGGGACCTTTAACAGTTTGAGAAACCAATAATTTTGAGCACGTGACTTGGGAAGATTTAAAAAATATTGTTCTTCTTTGAAAAAAAATTGAAATAATCAAAATACCAAAAAAGGAAAATAACACATAAGAAAAATTTTGATAACAAAAAATGAAGACTATTTTAGAGAACATTACAAATTTGAAAACAAATACATCCTAAACTTAAGACTTCACAATAGATACAAAATTTGAATTTAGGGGTAATTTTCAAGTTGGATTTTGGGGATTGAACAAGGAGTCTAAACCAACCCTATCAACTCACCCAATTCCTAATATTGAAGCAAAGAGCCATGATAGATGAATTCAAGTCATAAAATAGAGTTATGATATTGGTTATAAGAGAAACAAAAGGAAGGCAAAGAAAAATAAAATGGAAACCACTAAAAGAGAAGTTGGTCAAATTGAATTTAGATGGAGCATCTAAATAAAATCCAGAACCAACAAGAGGATGAATAATTAAAAATAATAGGGGTGATATTTTGTCACATTACACTTTCAATAGTGTATTTAAGACAAATAATGAAGCTAAATCTTAGGCAGCTTTGGAAGGAATAAAATTATTTAGACATTAAATTGAATAGAGAATGGATGAGAGGTGATTAATTAATAGTAATAAATGTATTTTTGAGAAAAGAAAAAGCTCCATGAAACATACAAGAGATCATTACAGAAATACAAGACCTTGCTACCAAATTTGAAGAAATTAAATTTACACACATTAAGGGAAGGGATCAAATATGTAGATAGGCTAGCCAATAGAGGATCGTGAAGTTAAATTCTCATTTCCATGGCTAAAGAAAGTAATCAATGGAGCCAAAGTTGACAAGAAAATGTTGACTACTTGAATCAAATAATGATTAAGATTTACTTTAATGTTTTCCATTAGTAATATTTTTTGTATTTTATAATATTAATATGTTTTCATATAAACTATTTATTACAATTCTTGTGGTTGTATTTATGCTTCAGAAAGGAAACTAACAATCTAGATTTCGTAAAGCAAACTATGATAGTACAAATTTTTAGAAATATTACTCTATTAATGTAGTGCATAAACAGTAGAGGTAGATTTTTGGTACTATGAAGGCTATTGAAGAAAAAATGTCAAGAAGGATGTCGTATTTTGGAATATTTGTATTTATAAATAAAATTGAAGAACTAGAAAATGAAAATCAAGAATTTACACTTATTATGAAAAAGATGTAGGTATCTAGATATAACAGCTCAATTGAGATAAAAATTGGATATGTTTGTAAACTCACAAACTCTAAATGATAGAGTTGTGATTTATCATGGTGGGGGACCCGAGTACAACCCCTTTTTCTCATGAAAATAAAATAATATATTTACTATAATAATAACTTATAAACTCCATAATAATAATAAATCGACTTCTATAGTCGCTTCGTGAAGGATTAGGATATTTTTTTAAACGTCTCATCTTTTAGGAGCCATATCTTCGTGAAGGGTTCGATTTAGTTTATTCTTGGACCAACTTGTGTGGAATTTGAATAGCTTTAAAATGAGTGGTCATATGAAGGAATTTGAGCAATATTGAGGGAGATATAATCTTGTGAAGTTAACCATCTAGAACAAGGGCAGTGATGATTTTTCAAGTCGTAAAAAATAAAATTGCAAATATTTATCAGCTAGGGTTCAGATGGTGGGAAGATAAATGAAGGGATAGGACTTTACAAAGGTAAGACATTCTATCTAGGCATAGAATTGTTCAGCTAAGTTCTTTTCCCTTATTTATCTTAGAAATTTTGGATGCAAATTATTATAATTTTTTATCACATATTATATTTGCTATAAGACATTCTGATAAATTTTAATAGATTTAAATTTTTAGTTTCCTTTCCATTGACCGATTTATAGTTAAATCCTTAGAATCATCTCTAGTTGTAGAGGTTAGTGAGCGCACCTTAGAGAGATCTTCACTACTCCTGGATAGAGCAGTTTTTGGTAAATTTAATGGGTATTAGTTAGGGGCTTCAACCTTGAGAAAATGGATTGATAAGATTTGGAAGTCTCCAAGAATGATTATATCCTTTCTTCACAAAGGTTTTTATCTACCCTTTTTTTTTCTAGGGAATACAGAGAAAAAATCCTAAAAGGGGGTCCTTGTTTTATGGGAAGAGCATGACTCTTCCTTACCCACTGGTATGAAGGCTTTTCACTAGAAAATATAAATTTATTCCTAGTACTAGTCTATATTAGGATGTTTGGGTTACCTATTAAATTTTAGGAAATATATACCTTCAAGGTAATCGGTAATACTCTAGGAGAATTCCTTGAGATTTCAAATACTATGAAATATAGATTCTTGGCTATTTATGGTTGGATATGGTCATGATTGATATAAGTAAAACTTTACTAGAATCAATCATTCTTAAGTATGAGGATAATATGTGGACCCAAACCATAGATTATGAAAACATATCTTTTAGATGTAGAATATATCATGAGATGGGGCATATTGAGAGATCATGCCCTAAGAAGAGCCCAGTAGAATCATATGTAGAAAACCATAAGAGAAACTTACAAATGGTTATGGATGAAGATGGTTTTCAACTTCCAAAAAATAGATCTAGAAAAATGAAAGAAAATAAATAGTGAAGACTAGTAAGGAAGGATATTGGAAGAAATATCAACTCTTTTGAGGCTTTAGCCTATGAAGAAAAAGTAGATCAAAAATTAGAGGACATAGTACAATAGGTTCAACATATTAACAAGGATCCATCTATTCAGTGATCCTGATTTAAGGAAGAACATTCTCAATGAACATAAGGAATGTATCTCATCAAATTTTTAAGACTCTTTAGAAGTACCACGCACCATTTAGGAGAAAAAAATTGGTAAATAAAATACAGTTTTAGAAGTTAATACCTTTGTCATCAATAAGGTAACACTAGAAAATGAGTAAGATAAATCAAAAGCTTCTGTAGGAGAGACAAGAGAGGATAAATATGATGAAAAATAAGATTATGAAAAAATATTGAGGAATATAATAATAAGATCTACTCTTGATATAGGTAAGATAAAAAGAGAAAAATCCTCAAATTATCTAGCAAGATCCAAGGAAGCAAGAGCAAACATAGAGAAAGGATCACAAACTAAGTTGGTTGAACTTCTCTTTACCAAAAAACAAAATGGTATTGGTAATATGTGGGTGAGGTCAATAGCCCCTAATGAGACATGACTATCATATCATGGAATATAATGGGTGTTAATTCCCCCTCAAATCAGATATGTATTAGAGACCTATGTCTAAGTAATAAGCCTGATTTCTTTGTATCCAGGAAATAAAAATGACAAAAAAAGTTTCAAAAACTATGAAAGCGGTATGGGCAATATGTGAATGGAAAGTTATGAATTCTAAAGGAGTGGTAGAGGGAATTCCAACTTGATGGAATCCCCCTAGAACCTCTTGTATAACCATTCATAAAATTAGGCATTGGATAGACTCTTTAGTTACTTGCTACTTTATAGATATTTATTTTGTCCTTATCAATGTCTATGGACCTACAACTCAGTCAAGTAGATTAGATGTTTGGAGTAGGATTGAATCCTTTATGATAATTAAATATCATGAAAACCAATTCATTATCATTGGATATTTTAATACCATAACCAAGTTGGATGAAAAATTGGGGGAATTAGGAAAATAACCCAAAGAATCAGAGATTTCTTAGCTTTTATTCAAAACAATAATCTATGGGAGGTTGAGTTTGAAGAAGATAACTATACGTAGACCAAAAATAGGAGATACCAAAACCTAATAGCAAAATAATTAGATAGATGCATACTCTTAGATCATTGGCTAGATGAAGGAACTTGTGCTAAAATAAATACCTTAACAAGGATTGGTTCGGATCACTGGCCAATAAGAGTTAAAATGGTGGTAAGTGAATTTAAAAAATATCATATTTTAAATATGAGTAGATGTGGGAAGACCATCCTCAATTTATTGATATGATAGCACAAACATGGAATTATTAAGGAAATGGTGGGTTGTATGTTCTTCCAAAACAAATAAAATCTAAGACATGTAGATTAAAAGAATAGAACAAGAACACTTTTGGAAATATTTTTTAGAAGAAATAATAAATAAAATATAAACTTTCAAATTTTTAAAAAGGTGATCATAATAATCCAAGATTAGAGGAAAGGGATTTGCTTAGTGAATATCATAATATTTTGAGTAAGTAAATTTTGAAGATTAAAATCAAGACAGACATGGTTAAAAGGAGATAAACATACAAAGTTTTTTCGTTGTATGGCTATAGTATAGAGATCAACATCCAAAATTAGTAGAATTAAATCAATTTAATGGTTTTGGATTGAATATCATAGTGAAATTAGAAAAGAGGTAAAGTATTTTTATCATAATATTCTAGGATCAGAGGAGACCAAAGTTCTTAATGATAAACTTCTTCAATATGTACCTTCAATTATAACAAATGAAGGAAATAGGAAACTGATGGAGTCTATTATGCTAGAAGTTCATTTAGCTCTTTTTTCTTTTAATAAGGATAAATCCCTAGGTCCAGAAGGGCTCTCTACAACTTTTTACCAACATAATTGGGATATAGTGAAGATTCTTTATTGGTGGCAATGGAACACTCTAGGGTAAAACAATATATACCTTATAAAATAAATGTAACATATATTACCCTAATTCCAAAAAATAAGGATGTTGAATTGTTTGATTCTTTTATACCCATAAGCCTATGTAATATGACATATAATATTATCTCCAAAGTGATGGTGAATCAATTAAGGCCATTTTTAGACAAAATTATTTTAGAAAAGCAAGGAGGATTTGTGAAAAAGAGACAAATTTTGGATGGGATCATAGTAGCTCCTTTATTTATACATTCAACAACTTCAAGAAAAGAGAAATAAATGATCTTAAAACTTGATATGAGTAAATCCTATGATAGGGTTAAATGGGATTTTATTTTTATAATTTTAGAAAAGTTTGGATTCGGGAAGAAATGGGTTAGATGGATTAAATCTTGTGTATCTACAGTTTCTTATTTAGTGTTGGTCAATGGGTTAGTAACACAATATTTTAAAGCCAAGAGAGGCCTTGGACAAGGAGATCCTCTATCTCCTTATTTATTCATTATTATGGCAAAGGTTTTGAGTAGGAACTTAAATAATACTTACAAAATTGAGTTTATAAGTGGACTTAAGGTTAGTAATAACATCGATAATATCACCCATCAATAGTTTGTAGATTATACAACCCTTTTTGGAAGGGCAAGGATAAATGAGTCTAGAGCTTTGAATAAATTTTTAAAGGAATACGAAAGAGCATCAGGGCAAAAAGTTAATAGGACAAAATCCAAAATTTACTTCCTTAAAACTCCAACTAATATCAAAGAAAGAATTTACAGGTTACTTCAAATGGAGGAGGCAAATTTACCAGCAACTTATCTAGGGATGCATTTATTTGAGGGGATAATGGGGATAGAATTATGAAATCCAATTATTAGTAAATTTCTAAATAAACTACCAACATGGAAAGGTATATGGTTATTATTTTTTTTATTGGTAACGAGTTTTGAAAGGGATCCAAAACCTTCTATACAAGACATAGAGAGGATCCTGTGAAGGTTCAACTCAATACAGAGAAAGGTAAAATGGGGCCATTAATTGTGGCCACATGATAAAACCAGAGAGATACATAGCGATTATAGCCCAAAGGTACAAACAAAACAAATAAAAACAAACTGTAGATAAAAATGGACAAACCAACAACACCACATCATTCTGGGACATAATCCTTGTCATCAGCTTCTTTGGGATCATCTTCCATAGGGTGACTAGCTTTCTACACGTTCATCTTATTAATGATTTTTCTTGCTCTTAAGAGCATCAATGTCACTATCCTGGTGCTTAGAGTAAGTAGACTTTCCTTTTTGAACATTATCAACAAATATTTCCATCGATCAAAATAAATACTTTACGATGTTAACCTTCTTGACATCCTTCAAAAAAAATAGGAATGCCATGTGGAAGCTACAGAGAGGTGAATACAGTTCGTCCGTAGTCAGGGACTGCATAATCAGTACCAGGGCCCAATTCCATGGCGAAGGGAGGTCCTCCTAGACATACCCATTATCCTTTTTCATCAGATATTTCCCTTTGTCACAAAAGACAACCAACTCACCCACCATTGAATGTTTATCTCTATGGATAATCTCCCCATAATTAGGGAGTTTCATAATTTCAACCAATAAATCAATGGTCACAGCAAAGGTGAGTCCCTTCAGGGATGTTGTACCATTGTCCTAGTTTTGAATGAACTCTTTCAAAATCTTAGGTTCATACCCATTAAACTTCTTCAAGAAATTGAGTAACCCATGACAAGCCATGATCTCCTCAACTAGTGGGTCTAATTTTAGGCGTTCGAGCACCAGCAAAGCCATCCTCCAAAACATATAAAAACTCTTTATCTTGATGTAATTCAACTTCCACCTTGCTCCAAGAATGATTTGGTTTTCATTGTGCACAAACTGAATTAAAATAACCTTCAATGGTCGGGAGGACTCATGTTGACATCCTTGGTCTTAGATCTTACCTTGAACCATTGATTGGGTTTACTTGCCCTAGAATATCTCACCAAGTGGGCCATACCATGTCCAATGATGATTTGGTTCATACTATGTGAGCTTACCAAAAAATATGTGGCTAGTATGGGGAGGGAAGCTAGTGGTGATAATTGAAAATGGTAACAGTGGCACTAGTGGGCCAATGAATATGCACCTCATATTCATTCATCCTCCATGAGTGAGACTTATAGAAACACCATGCCATATTGACATCCACAATGGATACGATTTGGATGGTTCTGCCACTACAGCTTGGTGAATTGACAACTTGGCACAATGATGTGATGACACCATAATTGGTAATGAGCTCTATCTCACAGGCTAAGATAAGCACATGAATAGTATCATGATCTCTATCCTTTTCCTTATTCGATACTTTGTTTTGGCCCCTTTATTATTTGCTTCTTTCCAATATCTGATGATAATGTTGGCACTAATATTCGGAAGAAACCCCTTAATATCATCTTTATTACTGTTTTGATTAATTTTTGTCTTAAAACAATAACCCTCATACAGGAGACTATGCTCAATGTAGTCTTGAGGAATATCAGATAGGCTCCTTGCGGTGTGAGCCTGAGGACTATTATTCGACTGTCTTCGGCTTGAAGAAGGATGCCAACTCAACATGGATGGACAGTAGAACTTAACCCCAAAGGAATAACACCTATTCATGCATCCACGTCCGTTCTTCCTCTAGACACATGGTACAGATTGGCCCTAGCGAATTTGACACTACTCATAAGTGGTGGCCTCATTCTCATGGAAACAAATTAGAATATTTTGGGGAAAGTCCTGACACCACATCGAAAAGGACTGTAGATTCAACTTGAAGTTAGCCAATGCATCAGCTACTTTATTTCCTTCCCTATACACGTGTTGAATTGAAATATTGTTGATCGCATGGAGGTGGAGGATGGTCTCCTAGACAAGAGGACCAACATTCCAAGGTGGATTTGTGGTGCCTTTGATGTAGTTTATTGTATTCATGGAGTCACCTTCGACAATCATATTATTAACATTGAATTCTAAATCCACTTGGATACCACAGAAGACTGCTCTAGCCTCTACGAAGTTGTTTGATTGGACTCCCAAAAATTTTAGCATAGGCTAAAATAACTTTATCTCTATCATCACGGATAACCCCTCCACAGCTGGCTTCACTGGTATTACCTTTGGAAGTGCCATCAAAATTTAGTTTAAATCAACAAGGGGGTGGGGGAATCCATGATATAAGGGATCTATCCACAATGGGGTAGAGTTGACCAAAAACCTCAGAAGAAAGGTTGATAGAATTAGCTAGTTGGATTTCAAAATAAGACACGGGACTATCCTTGAAAGAAATAAGGTTGGAATTTTTAGACGCAAAGCCAATAATCCTTAAGAAAATAGAATCAAGATCACAATAGGAATCTCAAAAGGATCTATTGTTTCTCTCCAACCAAAACTGCCACATGAAATGGGGAAGGATGACACATGGTAGACGGTTATTGTTAGCAGGAATAACGTAGTTAATTAATTCAATATTATAGGCCATTTCAACATATTATATGTCATTTTATACTAAGCCAAAATTAGTTGAAAAATGTTTAATCTATATTATGCAATCCTTTTTATTGTCAAGTTTACATGGTAAAAATAAATTCTCTTTGGTGAAATGGAGCAAGGCATGTGATGATAAAACTAGGGTAGGTCTTGGTTTAAGAGTTCTTATAGAAGCAAACTTAGCTCTTAGGGGGAAATTACTCTAGAGATTATACAAAGAGAGTCAAAGAAAATGGGCAAGAATTCTTCTAATTATGTTGAGCTCAATGACCCAAATTTAATGTTTACTGCATTCTCTCTACCAAATGGTTCTGCTCTTTGGAATGATTTAAAAAAATATATTGATCTAATGATTAAAGGTTTAATATGGGTGGTGGGAACTAGAGAAAATTTTTTATTTGGATGGATACTTGGTGTGATAAAAAAACCACTCAATTTAGATCCAATTTTGAAACCTTGGATGATATTGCTTCAAGATAAATATGGTGATAGGGTTTCAAACATTTTGTACAAGGATCAGGAAGGAAGATACAAATGAAAAGAAGATTATTTTTACATGTATACAAGACATTGATGATAGGAGGAAATTGAGTTGAAAGATAACAACTATGATTATTTTGAGAGGAACCAAGGATAAATTGATTTTGGAGTTGAATAGCTCGAGAGAATACACAACAAGAAGTGGATATAATGTAAAGCACTAACAAAATAGTAATATCGCTAGAATATGGAGAGATATTTGGGATAGCCCAAGCATTCCTAAAATCAAAATGTTTGTTTGGCTAGTAGTTCATACAATAATTTTATCCTGACCTTATGAAAATGGGTTTTCATGGCCCCTCTTAATGTGTTCTTTGTAAAAAAGGAAGAGGAGAGTATAGACCATCTCTTGGGATATTGCTCAATAGTCTAGAAACTATGGCGATGGATTCTTAAAATATCTAGTAAATGCATGGTGATGAATAGTGGAATTGAAGATTGGTTAAAGCAATAGTAGAGCACTTATAAAAGTGAGGCTTTACAAAAAATATGGGATATATCAAAAGATATAATACTTTGGACTATATGGCTAGAAAGGAATAGAAGAATATTTAAAGGAAATGAAAGCAATTTAGAGGTAATAAAAAGGAAGATGTGTTAAGCCATAGAAGAGTATAAACCAACCTTATCAGCTCACCCAATTCCTAATCTAGAAGTAGATATCCTTGATAGATGGAGTGAAGCCATTAAATGGAATTATGATGTTGGGAACAAGAGAAGTAAAAAGAAGGCAAATAATATAAAGTGGAAACCACCAGATGTGGAGTGGGTTAAGTTGATTTTTTATGGAGCATCTAAAGAAAATTCAGGACTAGCAGTAGGAGGAGGAATAATTAGAAATAATAGAGGAGAAATTTTATATCATTACGCTTTGAATAGTGGATTTAAGACAAATAATAAAGCTAAATCTTGGGCAGCTTTATAAGGGTTAAGAAATGAAACAATGTATGGAAGGTGATTCTCTCATAGTCATAAATATAATTTTGAGGAAAGCAAAGGTTCCATTGAGCATACAAGATATAATTATGGAAATTCAAGATCTTGCTAAATAGTTTGAAGAAATCGGTTTTACACATACATTAAGGGAAGGAAACAAATGTGGAGATAGGCTAGCCAATAGAGGGTTTTTGATTGAGGATCATGAAGTTAAATTCTCCTTTCCATGGTTGGAGGAAGTGGTAAGTTTAGTTGAAGTTAACAAGAAAATGTTGACTACCTAAATCAAATAATGATTAAGATTTCCTTTAATGTTTTCCAATGGTAATATATGCTTTATTTTATAACAATAATGTGTTTTCATATAAACTATTTATTATAATTTTTGTGGTTGCACTTGTTTTTTAGGAAGGAAACTAGCAATCCAGATTTGATAGTGCGATGTTCTGAAAATATTACTCTACTAAGATGCAATGCATAGATAGTAGAGGTGAAGTTTTGGTATTGTGAAGGATTCTATAGAAAAATGTCAAGAAGGATGTTGAATTCTAGAATATTTGTATTCATACAAAAAATTGAAAAGATCTAGAAAATGAAAATCAAGAATTCAGACATTTTATGTAAAATTATGTAGGTTTCTAGCTATAGCATCTCAATTGAGATGTAAGTGTATCTATTTGTAAAATTTCAAGCTCTAAAGAGAATAATTGTAATTTTTCAAGGGGGGGGACCCAAGTACAACCCACTTTTATCTAGCCAAAATAAATAATAACTTATAAATAGATTATTTTTTTCAATGAATTTACACAGGTTTTTATGAGGGGTCTCATCCCCTTATATTGAGTGGGGTTTGAACCTTGGACCTCTCAAATAGAGGCCAAAACCTTTACCACTAGAGTAAGCTTGCAACTTGTAAACAAATCATTAATACTATGTATTTAATTTTTTTTTTTTAATTAAAGACTTACTCTAAATTAATAATTTCATAATTGAAACCCAATTTATAAGTAAATAAAATTACTTTTTAATTTATTGTATGGAATTAAAATGCCTCCCACCTTATTACATTATTATATTATTAAAAATAAATAAACAGTTGAGTTCATACCATCTTTTATATGTGTGTGTATGTGTATGAGAGAGAGAGAGAAAATGGCTATATAGTGTTTTTGTGCTTGCACAACATGCCTAGTCTACATGGACTAGGGACCCAAATTTTTTAAATTTTGATGAATTTCCTCTTGTTTGCTTGGGCTTGTGCATGATAACAAATCATCCAAAAAAATCTAAAATTATAGTTGTAAGCTTTCAATTATGGGTGCCCAAATTTTTTGCCTGCCTTGGATTGGGTTGTTGTGATGCTCATTTTCATTGTTGTGTATGGAAAACTTTTTAAAATGATAAATACCCTCTCCTATTATATCATGATTGGAATAATATTCCAAAAAAATACCCACATGCCTATGTTCCATAGCCTTAGCACTCTAAAACTACTTTATATCAAATATTGTAGACTTGAATTTCCCCCTAGTAGCACAAATGGTTTCACTTTCAAACCACATATGGCTCATTTTTAGCAAGGTGTCTAGTTGCCCTTATTACCCATAATGTCTGCCTAATCATACCTCTCTCACTTTCAGGCCTTATATCTATTGCAATACTTAGAAAAATTTCATGAGACTATTCTATTATATGCTCCTTGAAAAGAGCTTTTCAAAAAGTATAAATGTGTCTATATTTTGAGGAGATTTGAGGTCTGAAATTGCTTGTTTCTGCAGACTATCCAAGCTACCACAACTGGGGTCACTACTAGAAATGTAAGAAAATAGTTATAAGTTCAAAATTTAATTAAGGAAAGCCTAAGCTCAAAAGTCCAACCAATCAAGGGGAATTTTAAGAGTAAATTAAGTCAATGTTATTAGCAAAGCAAAATCTTATGCAATCTTAGAACCAATCTTGGGCCATTGGAAATATTTGGGTGTTTGAAAATTATTTTCAAGCTATTGGAAATCATTCCTGCACTCGAGAAGCAAAAAATGTGCAATTCATCTCTATCAAGACACTACAATGGTAAAGGCATTGAGTTCTCCTATCGAAGACCCAAGTTCAATTCATAAGGAGGGTGGCCCCTAATGTGCCCCCAATTATATGTTTGGGTTGTTATTGTATGTTTCCAAAAAAAAAAATGTGCAAGTCCAGATTTTTTCCCAAGATGAAGTAAGCAAAGAATTAGAAATCCCATAATTGCCAATGTCAAAAAGCCAAAATAAAATAATGAGTCAATCCAAGAATTACCATTCTCAGAAAGCCAAGGGAAAAATAAAGAAGTCAATGAAGCCAAAGTCAAAGCTCAAATGCATAATGTCGAAATCTTGATAAGTAAAAGCAAATCCCAAACTCGGGAAGTCAAAAATTGATCTTGGAAAAATAAAAATGTGAATGAAGCCAAAAGCTCGATAAGATAAAGCCTCCATCAGAAGCTGTGCAATTGGAAATAATACCCCGACAATGGAAAATTGCCCTGCCTTTAGAAAAATTATATTGGCCATTAAAAAAAATACCCTAGCAATTTGTAACCGAATCCCAACAAAGATTAAAATTCCCCAGCAATGGGAAATTTAAATCCCAACAATGTGTTATTTTAAAATTGAAAATCAATTGGAATTTGACCTTGCTGTTAGAAATTTTACCATGCAATTCATAATTTTATCCTGAAAATTACCTCAGTTGATGCCTTAGAAATTGATGATGCTATTATAAGATATAAAATGCAAGCCCACGAAATATAAAAGCTAGCTTGAAAGCCTGGGAAATATAAAAGCAAATCGAAGAATTATAAATGCATAATGTCAAAAGTCCAAATGCTTGCATACAAAATTTTTGACAATGAGCATCAGAGTAAAAATTGTTGAAAAGCAAAAAACAACATGTAGAAAAGGGGTTAAAGGCTTTGGAAAATGCAAAATTATTGACAAGTGCAAAAAAATTGATGAAAAGGGGTAAAAGGCTTCTAAAAATGTATAAATTATTGAAAAGTGCAAAAAAAAATACCAAAAAGACAAAATGCACCCAAAGATTGTCAAAAAAGAAAAAACCGTAAAAGAGTGAGTTATAAAATTAAAAAAAAAACAATAATTTATATATAATGAAAATTAAATAAAAATTTGATAAAATTAATTATAGTAATATTAATAGTTTCTAACTTTTGTTATTTTATCTTTGATTTGTAGGGCTGCTAGAAAATTAAATATATCGAACGTGTTTTGTTGGTCTATTTAGAAATTAAAGATG
This sequence comes from Wollemia nobilis, assembly GCA_028583015.1. Lineage (NCBI taxonomy): Eukaryota > Viridiplantae > Streptophyta > Pinopsida > Araucariales > Araucariaceae > Wollemia > Wollemia nobilis. Next base: position 124,096 of record JAQPPZ010005189.1, on the reverse strand, counting down.
GTGGATGTGATGGTAGACATAAGATATTAATGCAGACAAGGCAAGTACAAGCATGCATGATTGCAAGCTTAGTTATCAAATTCATTGAATTTGAAATATAAAATTCGAAATTCGTCAAATTTAAAACCTTCGCAAATAAATTCGACGAATTAACGTTAAATTCGGCATGTAAAAATAATTGGCGAAAAACGGGTTTGATATTTATGAATTCTCCTGGTTATACATGTGGCCATCTTTAGTTTAGCATTGGCACAGGGTAAGTCGATTTATTTATTTGTAGACCTGTTCATTTTTTAAATTGTTTTAATGGTGGATGTTTGAAGTTGCAAGGCAGTGTAAACTATCAGACATAAGTACAACATGGAAGAAAGGTGCAAGCGGATCGGCATCGACATTACAAGGGTGAAAAATGAGCCATAAGAATTTATGACCACGAACAGTTGCTCAAAGTGTGGTGTGGAGCATCTTAATTTGTTCGTGTCAAATGGTGTATTTCATGTATCGCTCGTTAAAACAACCCGATCAGGTCACATTTGTCGTTGTAGACTTTATTAAGTGCAAATGATCCAGAATGCAGGACCTCGAATCCCCATACATATACATATTTTTTCACCCGAGTCTTGTAAAAAATCCCACAACCTTATGTATTAATAATATTTAATATTAATTAAAAAAATTAAACAAGTTTACCTTGATTTATGTATTGGTAGTTTAAATACCCAAAACTAAACCATTATTACCTTTTAAAAATAAAATAAGATTAAGGTGACAAATTTGTGGACACCAAACTTCCAAACTTCAAGCCTGTACAACACCTAGGTTTGAAAGGATTATGATTAGCGCAAACCCACACAGTAAATATCACAATTAGTAAAGAAACATATCAATCGTAGATTTATACCGATTATTTTCTGAGTAAATTAGTAAATGAATATAACTCCGGGTAATTGGATTGATAGAGGAATAACCTAAACTAATTGGGTGCTCTAACTAACCAAATGACATTAATTAGACATTGGTTATGGCTGTGACCGGAATTACATGTGTGCCTACAAATTGATACCGCATCGATGGCCTCTTGGCACATTGCTTTGCATCTTATTAAAAAAAACAATACATTTATAATATATCGAATTTTATGTCGAATTTTATTCCAAATTTTTGAACATGTCGAATTTATTTCGAACTTCAAGAGTGTCAAATTTGATCACGAACTCGAACTTGATAACTAAGATGGCAGGTATGGTGGGATCAATGGTCAACCCAAACTTTGCAAAGTAATGGAGATTTAATAAGGCATGGTCATTATAGAGCTCCTGAGCATCATGCAGATGGAGACTTTGTGAGGTATGGCCAAAGTAGTCGATATCTAATGAGGTATGACCAAAGTCTAATTAAAAGTAATCCCAAGGGGTATGTCTTAGAATTAAATAGCAATTAATTGTAAATTGTAACGCTATGTGAAGGCCAAATATTGTATAAATAATGGCTCACTAGCCTGTTACAAAGGTTGGGAAACCATCCATTTGGAAGCCCTTAGACTTAGCTTCATTGTTTTCTTTTTTTATTGGATGGGTTTTTTGAACCAAGCCTGATATTGTTATGAGCTCTATTTTTGTACTCCATTGAAGTGGACAAATCTAAACTAATATATTCTATGATTATCTTTATAATACAAGGCTTTTAAAAAAATTTGTGTTCAATCTACGCATGTTGATGGTGGTTGCACTTAGTTTATTTCGTAGTTTTTCTTTTTTTAAAGATTGCACCATCACGAATATTAGGTTGTGTGAATATTGGTCATGTTGGGGCTGGTTTTAAGTAAGAATTATTATTTTATCGGATTAAAACTGAGTTTAGGGTAGTATAGACTTGTTTATTTTTTCTTTTCTCTTACCCTTAAACCTTTAATTTTTCTTTGAATCCTATTTAGATTAGGAGTAGATTAATTTCTCTTGAAGCTTTAAAGCTAGGTTTACAATAGTGCATTTTAAAAGTTTCATATAGCTTTAAAATAATTATTGTTGTTATGCATGTAGTTATAATCTTAAGTGTAATAAATGATATTGATTGGGCAATTACAATGTGTAGACCTTTAAATTTATCTTTCTTTTGCTCAATCTCAATTTTGGTCAGTTTATATAAACTATAATAACAATGAAGTGGAATTATTTTTAGACAATTAAAAAAATTTGATTTTAAAGTATTATGCCCAAGAAATTTCTTTCTTTGATTCATAACCAACAAAGGCTCCTTGAAGGAACAATTATCGATGACCTTTGAGTATATCCACACCAACCAAGACCTAGCATACCTAAACCTTGGGGAAAATAAATTCCCTTTCAAGAGGTAACAAGATCATATTCCAAGTATGTTAGCTTATCCTTGAAAATGTGTCATTTGCACGCTCAAAATATAGGATTTTAAATTGGATTTTAATTATGAAATTATTTTTTCAATTGATTATATGGGATTGAAACAAGTCCCACCTGTATTATATCATCACCACATAATGGTATTTTTTTTTATTAAGTTGAAGAAGGGGTTATAAAAGGGACCCCAAGCCTTTTACATATTTACAAATAGAAAATTAAACTAGAGACCTATCCCAAGCCAAACAAACCAAGGTCACCAAAGACCCACAAAGGATAGGAATAGTAGGAGAAAAAAAGGGGCAAATCCATCTGAATAGTCCATCCAAAAAGGAGCAGAGAGGTTAAAGATTCAAGAACAATTCTTAATCCTAAGACTTGTCTTCCTCCTTCAAGAGGTCCATCTCCACCTTTGGGGTATTTTTGTCCCACTCATGCTTCAACATCCAAGTGATCTCATTTACATATAATGCAAATATTTTAATAGATATCCAGAGGGAATTTAGATGATCATTAACTAACTTCAAAGCCTTACTCGAAGTCTTGGGGATCTTGACTTTAGAGATCTTTTATTTTCTCAACAGAGGTTCCTGAAGATCTCATTTTCCTTTTTCTTGATGAGGTAGCAGAAGACTACTCTGAATCCTTCGAGTATTGAATTATATGCATGTAATATTCTTTCTTAATCACCTTTATTTTCAAGTGATTCCAATGTCTAGCACTTTTTCCTTTTACTTTCAGAGTCTTATGGACCTCCTCTTTCACCATTGATTCTAGATTTGGAATACCTTACTCCATAGCAGGGGACTCTTCGTTCTCCACAATTACAGGTTTGACAGGAGGTCAAGAAGATATTATGATTTCCTTTCTCATAGTATCCTTTGGGACTTATTTAGTCTCCAATGCATTTTTGAGCTCAAATTTGACATTCACCATTTCTGCCTTGCTCTTCTTCATGACAACATAATCAAAAACTAGTTTCATTGAACCTTGAGGGTATGGAATTGAAGAGTTACCTTTTTGCACATGCAAAGTTGTTATTTCCAAAGACTTGAAGAGGAATGCCAACATATTCATGATTTTCTTCCTTTGAATATGATTAACCAACACTAGATGAAAGCTTCTCACCATGTTCCAATTGCATTTAGGAGTAAATTAATCCATTATAGCAAGAATAAATTTGTTCCATAGGGATTTTAAGGACTTCCTTAGATACCCATTATAAAATTATTTAGGGTACCCTCTTTTATGTTTAAACATGCTTGTCTCCTTGGCCAAGGAGTGCTTTTTCCTATTAATGCATTACCCAGTAATAGGAATTCCTAAAAAAATTTAGAGGAGAGAATTGAAATAGTAAATTCTATACCTTTTGCCAAGATCTTCCTCTCTTTCCAAGAAAATATGATCTCCTTAGCAAGATCCAAATCATACCCATTAAATTCTTTCAAGAGAGTTAGGATGTTTCCTTTGTTAAAGATCTCCATCGCCTCCCTATCAAGATTGAGGGAAACTAGTTCAACCCCTTTAAGTTCTTCTTCCATAATCAACCTTCTACATAAGATAACACAATACAAGTTAAACCTAAAATTTCTAAGTAGAATCAGGTTTCTAGACAAGCTAGTCAATAGAACAATAGGATCTCTAACTGCCTCTCTTATGGTCTCGATATCAACAAAGAGCCACTGACTAGAACCTTCTTGGAGCCACACATGGAGCACACCTCGAAGCCAAAAAACACCCCTATAAAATCTATGCAATTGGAATGAGGAGAAAAGAAATCTACCATGCAGGGAACATTGCCAATAGAAGAGCTTGAAGGGCCTAACAAGAAGCAAGAAAAAAGGACAAAAAAAGGGAAATAAATGATAACAAGGAGAAAAAAGACTAAGTTGATTCATGAAAAGGGTTGAAACAAGATTAAAACATGTTCAAAAAACACGTGGAAACATTGAACTCTACTACCTAGGAACAAGAAGAGCCTGATCAGCCTTCAAGGGATTAAAAAACAATAAAATGGGTAAGAGGTGAATCATAACTCAAAAAAATTTAGCACATGAGGCAAGCTGGGACCCACCTCTAGGTATCACATCATACCATGAGCTAGCCATGAGGTTAAAACTTGTCCAGAATACACGCAGAGACATTGTGTACAACTATCTAATATTAAGAAGGGAATTATCAACCATTGCATGATAGAGAATCATGAAAAATATTGAAGGTAAATCATCACCCAAAAAAGCTCAACACGTGTGGTAGAGTGGCACACAACTCTAGGCATCAACTTAAACCATGAGCTGACCACAAAATGTGTTAAAGTTTGAGTAGGTATAAATTGAAAATCCAATAGGAGGTACCTTAACACATTAGATAGCTATGTAGATTCCACGTTTTCCAACTCTCGATAGTCACCCAACTAATTTTTTTGCTACTGGATCGAAGCTAGAGCTCATATCCCAAAAAATGAACTCCCTTTCTTTTCCATCATGTTGGTCACGAATCTACCTAAGTACAAAATATATGTGCACCCTAGACCCGGCCAACATTGAAAGGCTGAAGGAAAGAGATGTCCTTCGGGCCAATCTCTAGAGAGGGTTGGTTCTCGTACTAATCTAAAAATCGGTGTAAAGCTTAGGGAGAGATATTAACAGAAAGAGATGGGAAATATGGCTGTAAGCCAGAAACATAAAGTGGGGATAAACTAGCAGCTAAAATCCAAATCAAGTTTTAATCAGCATGTAACAGAAAGAAAAACATAGGAACCATTCACAGCTTGCAAAGATGACTTCCAATAAACATTTCAGCATTCACTTCTTTATCAGGAATTAAATTCAAATGCAGAATTTAAACTTATCTAACAAAGACCATGAACATAACAGAAATGATAGGCAAAAAGTAATTGCATACACCACTGATCCAGGAACTAAAGCCAACAATATTTCAATTGATGCAGAAAATTAAACTCAAAGAGTTTTTTGGTAGAATGTCTATCCTCCTCTTTTACATCAAGTTTCTTAGTTTTTATAGAGGATTTCACCTCCAAAATTAAATGCTTATTAAATAAAATGTTAGCTAATCAAAAATCGAACAACAATAATTCCTCCTTGGTACCAATGAATAAATCAACAAACACATTGGGAAGTATCAAGTGATTTTATCACATGGCGTATCGAGACTTTGGTGGAAATCATCGATCTGATTTCAATCTCCATGATGGTGCCTTGGAAATGAATATCCACTAAAGTGGATGGTGCTTCAAAAATGAATAATATTACACCGAATTCAAGGGCGCAATACTTAAACTTAATAGTTCTTCGATAGTGATCCTGGACATATCAATTGCATCACCACAGGAATTAAATTTACTAGCTTTGATCCTTTCCCAAAGAATATCTTCACTAAAAACATTGGGGTGATGGCGTTTGCTTCCAAAATGAGCTTTCACTCAAAGTTATGCCCGAAATGGGCCTTCATCATGATTTCACCCAAGTCATGCCCAAAATGGGCTTTCACTTGGACTTGCATTTGGAATGTGCTCTTGCCAACATTTTTGCTCGGGACGCACTCAAAAATGTATTTCATTGAAAAACTGGGTGAAATGGGAGTTTCACTCCAACATTGGGTAAAATAGGAGTTTCGCTCCAACATCAGGTGAAAGGGGTTACCTCTTTGCTATGACTTCACCTGGGAGGAGCTTGCGCTACCAAAAGTGGAGCTCATCTTGGAAATGCGATTTCATTGTGACTACTACTCGGATTTTGCTGAGAAATGAAGTGAAAAGGAATTTTGCTATAAATGGGAGCAAAACTACCAGCAAAATGATTTTGTTAGCAAAATGGCCAGGAAGTAATTTCACTAGCAAAATTCCCTACACACTTAGAAAAATTTTCAAAAACTTTTTAATGTGACAAAAATGCTCAAAATGAATTTTTTGGCAAAATTGTTTACATATTTTAGGCAAAATTTTAATGTGGTAAAAATACCAATATTTTTGGCAGCTCGTAGGGTATTCAACTCACCTGAATGCAATCGATCCTAGGCCTTTATTCATTGGGCTCAGAGTCTCCACCACTAGCTACATCTGATTACCTACTACTTGTACCAATGTCTTCTTACTTTTTGAGATGCAAAGTTGTAGCTTCATACACCGTAACTACTTTAGCCCAAGCATCCATACTAATCACCTCATGAGCATTGAGCATATCCACAATGTATCAAAAAGTCTCAACCTACTCTAGGTCAATATAGTTGGCCCTCTAGTTGAGCTCCAGCAATCCTAACTCGATGCGAGTGAATTTCCTCATTAATGGTAGCACGTGCTCTTCGGTGATGGGCTCTTCCAAGTCATCAATCTTTGAAGCATCATCTATGAAAATAGCCCATACCACATCCAGGTCCTTCTTTTCTAGAATATTCCCTTGATCATCAATGAAACTAGGGAAACCATTAGCTACTATCATATCAAAGTAAACCAATGAAATGCGCCTCTCATGCTCAAATGTCTCTAGCAACTTGTGGGCTTCTTTAACCAGGTCCAACTTGGAGAAATAACTACGCAGTGTGATTTTGGCACTTGCCCAAGTGTGGGCTATTTCACTCAGTGGGTAAAATCTGAGATCCATTTGAGCCATTGCCTGGATCTTCATTGCCATTTCTAATTTTAGCTCTAGGTTTTCTTCTGAATACTCCACTACATGTCTGCCATATGAAATGACCATCTGCACTTCCTGAAGGAACATGAGAACTAATGTCACCTTTATCACCATTGTAGAACAATCAATCAGTAGTTGACTATGAGCCTCCTTAATTTTCTCCTTCGTGAGGGTTATCGATTGCATCGCCTTTTCTACCAACTGATTCTGTAGATTTTGGAGCTGGTCCTTCAAGGCTTGGATCTATTGTTGCACTTCCTACTGTGCTACTTGATGCTGTTTGGCTACCTATTTATATCCCTCAATTTTTCCCTCTAGGCTCTTTGCCCTCTGCTACCATTGCTGAGATTCAGACTGTGTAGTGTCTAGTTGGGCCTTCTGTGCTACCAAAGCCTCTTCTAACTCTACTATCTTTGCCTCATCCTGGAAGAAGTGATCCTTGTAATGCTCATCGTGCAAGTAGATCGAACTCATCTCCACCTGTATATTACCCATTTTCTTAGCTGTATCTATCTTTGTGAGGTCCTCAGTGATGACCTGATATGAGTAATCCTTTGGCATCATCTCTCCTTGAGGTTTCTGGACTTGAGGGACCATCTTCATAGTATGCACCTCCATAGCCTCTGGATCAAAAGTCACCTTCTTCAATGGTTTTATCGGGGCTTGTGCATCCTTTCACTTGTGATTCTTCAACCAATGTGAGGAAATTTTCCATGCTCTATTGATATTCTCTACTATAGGGTGCTCTAGTAGCAACTCCATCTCGAAAGCTAATGGCTCCTGTACTACAAAAATTAGGGAAAATGGGAAAAGGGTCTACTGAGGGTTTGACTCAATAGTAGGAGCGGAAGTGGAAGGTGCTATAGTTACGCTTACCCTGGGAGGGGCTTGCGTACTTATAGTAGTAATGGGGTTGGTAGGGATGGAAGATGGAATAGAGGACAATGGAAGGGAAAATGGGTTTGGGGTGGATGTGAATGAACTGAAAGAAAGAGAAATGGAGGGAATGGATGAAACTGGGGAGCATTGGTGACCTATGATTATGAAGTGGAAAGAGGAACTAAAGAGATGGGTATAATGAATGGAGGTGAAGTGGAGATGGGGACTACATATGGGGAGGTAGTGGTCACCAAGTGCTTATCAGTGAGAGAAGAAGAAATAAAATGCGTACCTATGGGCTCTAACACCATTTGAGCTGATGATGAAGGTTGTTGCACTGTTGCATCTTTCTCTTCCTCCTCTACTTCTAGATCTACTATTGTCACCATTGGGCTTGATTGTTCCTACTGAGCTGAAGAGGGTATCTCCTAAAAACTAGTCTACTCAACCATATGTGAAGGAGGTGGCTTTGTGCTAAGAGTAGAAACTGCACCACTTCTGGGCCTCTTTACCATATTAGGGAATGGCACCCTTATACCTATGCTCCTATTTCTGAGTGAAATTTGTTCCTCGGGTGGTGGTTGCTCCTCTTCTTCTTCTTTGATAACTACCCTCTCTTCAACCGATACCTCCTTTTCTCTTACCACATCTTCTTCCTTGTCAGGGCTATGGATACTTCGAGGCACCAAGTCAGCAAAAGAGAGGGGCTGGTACTTTTCACAATGGTCATCATAAATAAGTGAAAATACCTCATCCATAACCAATGGATAACTTGACCCGGGCTTTCCTCGATGGACCCTCATGACCCACCAGTTGGTAATATTTTCATCAGACCAATCAGGCAATTTCACTTTCATTTGATTGAACAAACCAGGAGGAGGAACTTGCTCTGGATGATTCATGGGATCATACTCGACCTCCATCTCATAGAAATCATGCCAAGGAGGGAGCGACATCATCTTCTCAACATGCCATTCAAGGTCGTGCCCCTTGGGATTATTCCTCTGCTGCAAGATGTCTTCTCGGGGTAGCAATGAAAATTCTTGGCTTTGATGAATCTCCTAAAAACACCCAAAGGATCGTACCACCATCATTGGGGAAGCTCAATCAACCCATGGTCATACAATGTCTCAGCAATCAATCCATTTTTCCCACACTGAGTCACTCTAATATCACCAAACTGGAAAGGCATAGTGCATGTAGCTCTCTTTCCCCTACCTATCCCATATGTATCATTTGTGAAATCACTCTATCGAGCTACCTCCAGGGTGAAAATATGTTCGATGGTAAAATACGGCAACAGAAAAGGTTTTCCAGTGAAACCAAAAATTTTGACAACCACTCCTTGTATCAACAAAAAGATATCACCTTTTTCCTTGTCTACCACCTCTACTTTCATTGCTCTAGGCACTCTATCGCATACCCCATAAATCAACTCAAGGGCGAGCCCCAAAAACATTCTGTTAAAATTATAATAGGACTCCTTTCTTGACAAACTCTGAGTCCATGAATAAACTAGCAACGTTCTCCCTATTTCATCTATCTTCCTTACTACTATGAAAGCAAAATGGGAATGCATGTGATAGAAAAAGTACCATACCAGAAGGGAGTAATGCTTGAAAGTGATATCTTCCCTACTTTGCACCTTCTACAATTGTGAGTGCATTCTTCGAGCTATGAAATCTACCCAATCAAAGAAAATCAGGATTTGTGGTCATTGTCATGGTAGTCGAGGCGTAAAACTCCACCTGTGAAATACACTGCACCAGTGATGCTTACCATTTATGCACTATGGAATCTGAAGATAATCCTACCATCCATGCCAACATTGAATATAAATTTGGGCTCTTGAAATCCCTTAGTAGCATTGATAATTCTGGAAACTCCCCAAAATATGGCATCTTCAACAACTGGTTCTCCATAAACTATCGCATATGAACTGTAGATTGGTACCTTTCCTCCTGCTTCGAAATATTGAGATTTTTAAACATGATGTTGGGTGGAGGTCTTGCACCACAAGCGAAGGCATCCCTGATCGAGCTAGCTAAAATGATGAATAACTTATCTCCTTGGGTATTTTGAATAGCTCTCATAGCAGGATTATAACATTGCACAATCACCCATACTAGCTCGGGATATGAGTGCACAGGCGTACATAGGTACCAAAAAATATGAGAATAGAATATCATGGTGTGTGAAATCTCAGTAGATACCTTCTATAGAGTGAACTCAACATCTTGGCATAATTTCTCCATGCCCTTGTTCGTAATTATGCAATCACCAATTTGTGCCAGGCGGTCGTAATAAGGCATTAATTCGATTTCTTCCTCTTCCTCCCTCGCCTTTTACCACCTCTTTTCTGGTTCAATCTTCTTCTGAGATTTCTCCTTCTTGGCATCTAAGATTTTCTTCCCCATATTCAGCTTTCTTTGAGCTAATAACAAATAACTTCAAACCTTGGAGCAAAAAATAATTCACAACAACTCTACACAGGAACTCTGCAATTTTTGAATTTTTAAACTAAAATGTTCACCCTTTTATAACTTTTGAACCACACCTACTAAATTAAATGCCTGTGGTGTACCTACTAATTTTGGGGATACATCATACTTTCCAATGATTTATCAGTTTCTCCCACCTCTTCTCCAAGTGCTCTGATTGGTTGCTTTAATTTTTAATTGCTTTTTCCTTCTTGGGGGTGCAACTTGCCGTTAATGGTTAATTTTGGAAAATGTGCCTTGCTACTTTTTTACCTTGAACTACATGATGAGCACCTTGTTTCACTGATGTGGAGCATTAAAAAGAATTTTTACTTTTATGGGTGAAACGTCATGCATTCTGGGAGTTCACTAAAAAGTAGGGTGAAAAGGCATTTCGCTCCCTTTCGCTCTGAAAATAACTTTCACCATCTTTTTTCCCAAAAAGCATTGGAGATGCCAACTTGAGTTTCACTCCGAAAATCCAAAGATGCATGGGTGAAATTGATGTCTTGGGTGAAATCACCTTCTTTTTTTTTTTTTTTTTTTTTTTTTTTTTTTTTTTTTTTTACTTTTTATGTATTTTTTTTTTTAAAGCATGGATGCTTTGAGATTTTTGTGTGGAAAAAGCACTTTGGTGAAATGCCCAAAAAGAAAGAAAGGATTTTCCTGGAAATGATTTTTAAAAGAATTTCCTTTTTTTTTAGAGAGGGGAAAGAAGGCTTTTCTTGGAAAAATGAAATTTTGGGGAAAACACTTTCTCAATGAAAAGGAATTTTGCTCCCATCCTTAGTCATTTTTCAAACAAAAAGAACATTAAAAAAAACTATGTACATATTTACATTTTTAATCTCGCATTTTTCATTGGTAGTAGACCTTCAAATGAAGACCATTGATTGGAATTGGCAACACATGGCCATCCATATCCTACAAATAAAATGAGTTAACTTGATTCATACTAAAAATCTGGAATGGGCCTTCCCAAATCACCTCAAACTTGTGATGCTTGTCCGGCTTCACCTTGTTCTCATTCCACTTTAACACCAGATCACCCACCTTAAATGCCTTCTCAGAAGTCTTCTTGCCAAACCACTTCTTCATCATCTAGGCATGTTCCATGAAGGCATTGTATGATTTCTCCCTTTCTTCCTCCAACTGTAAAAGCTGAGCCAACCTTGCGCTCATGGGGTCAAATTCATCATCTTCACCATCAAGTAATTGCAAGGATTGAAGGGCCGACAATTCAATGTGAATGGGCAAGACTACTTCTTTACCGTACACCAAGGAATAGGGGGATATCTTGATAGAATTTTTCATTGAGATGCGATCAGCCCATAAGGCTTGGTTCAAGAGCAAATGCCAACTTCGCTTGTTATCACCAAGAGTCCTCTTCAGAATCCTAAGTAGATTCTTGTTCGTGGATTCGACCAGACCATTTCCCTATGGATAGTAATTTGATGAGGTTTTTAAATAAATACCATACTTACCCATGAACTCATTGATTTTGGCATCGATGAATGGAGTTCCATTGTCTGTTATAATTGCATATGGGATGTCAAAGCGAGTGATCAATCCTTCAAGGAATGTGATGACTACCTCCTGGTTTACCTTCTTGGTTGGGATTGCTTCGGCCCATCGGGTGAAATAGTCAGTTGCAGTCAGAATATATTTATGCCTAGTAGATGAATTAGGATCAATGACCCCAATAAAATCTAAACCCCATTATTGAAATGGTGCTTCTACTTGAATCGGATGAAGAGGTAAAGATGCATTTATGCTTCTACCGATATACCTCTAGCATTTATCACAACTTTGACTAACTTTGAATGCATCTACAAAAAGAGTGGGCCAAAAATAACCTACTTTGATGATTTTCAATGCCATGGGTCTCCCTACATAGTGGCCTCCTAACAATCTAGAATGAAACTCTTCCAAGATTTTTTGCTTCTCTGATTCTCTAACACACCTGAGAAGAACTCCATCAATGTTCTTATGAAATAATCCACTTGGTAACATCACATACTTGAGGGCCTATAGTCTGAATCTCCTTCTCTGTGAAGCATTGAGATGTGAAGGACACCTTCCTAAATTGAAATATTTAACAAGGTCCTCTATCCAATCATGGTCACTTGAGGAATGATTAGCAAGATTATACTCACTTACTGACTCTTCATACTAGCAAATCATGGATTCAAAGGTAGCACTCCTTGCAAGCTCCTAACATAGTGCTCGACCTTGAACCAGCTTGGTTGGTCAGATTTCAATATCATATTCTTAGATTTTAGAAACCCAACCAGCTCTCTTATCTCCAAGCTCACCCTGGATGATGAAACTTCGGACATCTAGATGAACAACATAAACTATTGTTTTTCTCTAGGAAATAAAATGCCAAAACTTCTTCAAGGACTTCATCATTGCATACACTTGCTTCTCAATGAAATTGTACTTTTCCTCATGTGGTTGGATGACTTGACTCAGGAATGCAATAGGTCACTCATTTCCATCTTCTCCCTTCTATGTGAGCACAACTACGTAACTCTCTTGTTCACCAACAACATAAAGGATAAAATCCTTTGAATAGTCAAGGTTTACCAAAATAGGGGCTTGAGCAATTCTTTCCTTGATTTCCTTGAATGCTTGCTTCCTTTGCTCAATCCATTTGAACTCAACATCCTTCTTTAAGAGTTCAGTCATTGGTTTCACAACTTGGGTGAAATCTGCAATAAAATTTTGAATGAAATTAATCTACCCAAAAAATGATTACAACCCTTTCTTGTTGGCTAGTAGTGGAAGCTTCAAAAGAGCCTCAACTCTAGCTGGATCAATAGCTAAACCTTTTTCTGAGATTACATGGCCTAGGAGCTTTCCCTCCTTCATCGTGAAGATAGACTTCTTCGGGTTGATGGATATTCTGAACTCTTGGTATTTCTCAAACACTTGTCTTAAATGTAAACTATGCTCCTCCCTGTTATGAGAGAAGATAGTCATATCATCCAAATAAATAACAATGATGTGATTTAGTAACTCATCGAAAGCTACATCCATCACTCTCTAAAAGGTTGCTCTAGCGTTTGAGAGACCAAATGGCATTCGTTGATAAGCAAATGTACCCCATTTTGTGGTGAATATCATTTTATACTGGTCTTCATCCTTGACCCAAATCTGATTATAGCTAGAGAATCCATCTAATAGAGAAAATATCTGAGCTCCTACAACTATGTGAAGAATCTGATCAATTTATGGTAAAGGATAATGATCCTTCAGAGATGCCTGATTTAAATTTTAGAAATCAACACACAGGTGAATATCTCCATTCTTTTTCCTCATAGGGACCAAATTCGCTACCTAGGTAGAATGCTTGATTGGGTAAATAATTTTAGCTTCTAGCATCTTCAGTAGTTCAGCTTTCATCAAGACTTCAATTTTGGGATTGATTGGTCTCTGTTTCTTCTTGAAGGGTTTCACTCCTTCCTGTAGTTCAATGGTATGTTGGATCACATCCTTGTTGTAACCTTTTAAATCCTGGTAACTCTAGGTGATAATGTCTAGGAACTCATGGTATAGCTCCTTGATCTGCTCAAGTTCTTCTAGAGTGCAATCAGTGCCAACTTTGATTGACTTCTCGGGTCCCAACTGCAGCTCAGTGTACTCCTTCTCATCCACTTTGATCTTATATTTTTTAGCTCTATCATTTTGATCAAAGAGACTTTCGAGCGTAATCAATCCTTTCGAGATATGATTATTTCTTAGTTGGATCAATCCCTCAGCTTCTTCTTCATCAAGTGTTCTTCCTTCCATATTACTAGCCTCTCTTATCAGGAAGTTCATGATCTGCTCATCACTTTCGAACACTTGCTAATAGATATTCTTATCAGGAACTGAAGGCCTATAAACCAACCTTACAGTCTTTGGTTTCTTCACCACGTGCTCAACTAGAGAAAAGTTGGCACCAAGGGATGCCAAAATATCTACATGCTTATTCTGTTCTTATGAGATCACTTGGATGTTCAATGTTGTGTAAGCTTCAAACAGATCCTAAACTTTGTTGCGGTACACCTTCAGATAGTGCTACTTGGAGACACACTTGTTAGTTACTTGATTCACAATCAGTTCTGAATCTCCAAAAATCTGTAGTTGTTTGATCCCAAGCTTCTCTACTTTCTTCAAGCCTAAGCATAATGCTTCATACTCAGTAATATTGTTTGTACAACTCTAGGTCAATCGATATGAATAAGTCTTCTATATGCCAAAAGGAGAAATGAGAATAATTCTAGCTCCTATGCCATTTTTGCATCTTGCACCATCAAAGTAGAGCTTCCACAATTGATCTAGAATAGGACCTTGATCATCAGACACCTTCACTTCAACCTTTTTAGGCTTAGTAATGGAGTAACAACCAATCTCAGTTTCCATCATGGCATTAAAATCATTCATTGAAAACTCATCTTCTGTATGAAGCTCATCCAGAACCTCTTCCATTAAATCCAATTCTTCTAATTCTTCAATCATCATGTTGATAGAATTCATGGACTTTTCTTCTTCCTCAATCTTCTCTATATGAAAAGTAGAAGGCTTCTCATTATAGATTCAAATTCTTTTCCCTTTGAAAGGAATCTCCAGATGGGAGTAGTCTAGAGAAAGATAGCCTCCCAACTTGGTAGTGAACTCTCTTGAGAGGCACATACTGAAATATGACTCCAGATCAACCACAACCACCTCTTGGATCATAGTGATCTGAGGTATTTTATGCAACACAATGGGGATATCTTTGATGACCCCTACTATTCTCATAAGGGTTCCATCTAACTACAAAATTCCAAGGCTACTTCTTGTATATTCCATTCCCATAACATCACAAACCACCTTTGGCATGATAGTTGTCACAGCACCAGAGTCGATCATGCAGTTATGCACAATCCAACCCTCCATCCTGAGAGACAAGTAGAAAGGGGGTGGTCTATTCTTTCTAGTAGCTGAAGTGGTTAGCATTTGAGCAAAAATAGTCTGAGTAGGATTCTTTCCCTTATCTTTAACAAACTTTAACGATTCTTGCAACAAGTCGACTTGTCCAGGCAATTGCAATGCATCATAGAGACTAACCTTGGTAGGAATCTTCTTTAGCTCCTCAACAATGTTGTATGTAGATGCATTGGACTCCCTTCCTTCATTGGTAGCCTCATACTTGCTCCGATATTATTGCATGGCTTCTACCCTCTGACGCTTGGTCAAGGATGGGTATTTGAGCCTTTCTCTGGCTTGTTCCTCCATTTCAGCTTTTGTTTGTGAAGTTGAAGCCTTTTCTTGCAATATTTCTTTTGCTCATGGAGGCAAGAGATATTTTAATAGGATAGGTGCATCTAGCTTGGGTGCTGGAATAGGCACTTTCACTTGTGCTTGTTTTCTCTCATTCTACACCTTTAGGTCAGTAGGTACCTTCAATGGCTCCATTTCAGTTGGATCTACTATGATTGATTTTCTTCCAGCTCTCATGAGAACTAAAACTTGTTCTTCGGAAGGGACCATGAAATTATGATCAACTTCTCTAATCATGTTGATCTGACCATCGGGAGAGTTATCTACCAATGTTTGCACATAGTTCAGATGAACCATGCAAGTTTCTTCACCATGCAGATCATTGCAGGTAGAGCACCAATACATCTTATCCGATGGGCCAACTTCTTCATTTGTCAATATGATCGGATTCCTCTCAGGCACCTTGTTGGTCGAAGTTGCTTGCTCTCTAGTGATTGGTGGAGGTTGAAATCTCCTAGGCTAGAAATCTCTCTCAGCCTACTTCTTAATCATTATGATCTCATTGCTCATCACTCTTATGGTTGAGTTCATTGATTGCATCTCTTTCAACAACTTCTCTTGGGGATCAAGATTTGAGGGTGTTGGAGGAGCTGGTAATGGAAGTGGTATAGGTAGAGATGGTAGTGCTAGGAATGGAACTGGAGTGGGTAGCTATGGAATGGAAGGAGCAGGCAGTTGTGGGATAGAAACTATCATGGTTTGAGATGAACTCAGATTCCATGAAGGGATTGGATACATGGGGGACATTGGTAAGGATTGAGAAGATGTATTGGAATACAAATATTGTGGGAGATCATGAAAGATAGGCATCATCATCTTTTATGGAAGCTTACCGATAGCAATCAGATCAGCCTCAACCTTTTGCGTAGTAGAGTACAAGGTTGGGAATGTATCAACATTGGACTGATGGATGGCCATGCTAATGTCAAAATTGAAGGCTCAAAGGTAATAAAATGTGGCTTGTTCAGGAGTCGATCGAAGACCATCGGGGACTCTCTACCAAGTTCGAGCGAACCTAACATTGAAGTCAATAATTTCCTCCTATGGATACCTCTGAATGGTAGTAAATTGATGCAATAGAGAAAAAGGATCCACTTGTTCATTGAAGCCTTTTATCAATAACTCAGCCAACTGGTCCCATGTGGTAATAGTGGTAGGTTGTAAATATCGGTACTAGTAAAGCAACTTCCCTCTGAGAGAGAGCACAAGCAATCTGACCATGACATCTTCATCTGTGATGCTATGGATGGTCACCAAAGAAGCCACATCTTGGACATGCTCATAAGTTTTTTCCCGTACCATCATAAGTAGGCAAAGCCTTCAATGTTGCTTGCGGGATCGGGTTCTGAGCTTGCAGATTCAAAGCTTCGGAGTGGTTCTAGGCTGGGAACTATCTTGGTGGTGGTGGTGGATTTTGGGCCATTTGAATTAGAGTGTTTGCTTGAGGAGGAAAGCTAGTAGTAGTGCTAGCAGGACTTGAAGGAACAGAAAACACACCAGCTACCTATGAAGATGTTGCAACTGATGGAATAGTCGGAGTGACTAATCTAGGATGCTCTCCTAAAATTTGGGTGTCAAGCTCAAAGAACTCAATGGGATTTTTGGAATTTTTGGCCTTCGATCTTGTGATCATGAAGTAAAGCTTTCACCAACTTCACGTTCGAAGGCTTCTGGGTAAAACTGAGTCACCAGATGTTCTAATCAGATAGTAAAATATGAACATCAAACCTTATTACTGCTTAAAGTGGAACTTTTAGTGTCCCACCGGGTGTGCCAAAAATTGTTGGTCATGAATCTACCTAAGTACAAAATATATGTGCGCCCTAGACCCGACCAACATTGAAAGGTCGAAGGAAAGAGATGTCCTTCGGGCCAATCTCTAGAGAGGGTTGGTTCCCTTACTAATCTAACAATCGGTGTAAAGCTTAGGGAGAGATATTAATATAAAGAGATGGGAAATATGGTTGTAATCAGCATGTAACATAAAGAAAAACATAGGAACCATTCACAACTTGCAAATATGACTTCCAATAAACATTTCAACATTCACTTCTTTATCAGGAATTAAATTCAAATGTAGAATTTAAACTTATCTAACAAATACCATGAACATAACAGAAATGATAGGTAGAAAGTAATTACATACACCATTGATCCAGGAACCAGAGCCAACAATCTTTCAATTGATGCAGAAAATTAAACTCAAAGAGTTTTTTGGCAGAGTGTCTATCCTCCTTTTTTACATCAAGTTTCTTAGTTTTTATAGAGGATTTCACCTCCAAAATTAAATGCTTATTAAATAAAATGTTGGCTAGTCAAAAATTGAACAGCAACAATTCCTCCTTGGTACCAACAATGAACAAATCAGCAAACACATTGGGAAATGTCCAACGATTTCATCACATGGTGTATCAGGACTTTGGCAAAAATCATCGATCCGATTTCAATCTCCATGATGGTGCCTTGGAAATGAATATCCACTAAAGTGGATGGTGCTTCGAAAATGAACAAGATTACACCAAAGTCAAGGGTGCAATAATTAAACTCAACAGTTCTTCGGTAGTGATCCCGGACATATCAATTGCATCACCACAAGAATTGAATTTACCAGCTTTGATCCTTTCCCAAAGAAGATCTTCACTAAAAATGTTGGGGCGATGGCGTTTGCTTCCAAAATGAGCTTTCGCTCAAAGTTACGCCCAAAATGGGCCTTCATCATGATTTCGCCCAAGTCGTGCCCAAAATGGGCTTTCACCTAGAATGTGCTCTTGCCAACATTTTTCACCCAAGACATGCTCAAAAATGTAGTTTCGCTGAAAAATTGGGCGAAATGGGAGTTTCGCTCCAACATTGGGCGAAATGGGAGTTTCGCTCCAACATTGGGCGAAATGGGAGTTTCGCTCCAACATTGGGAAAAATGGGTTACCTCTTTGCTACGACTTTGCCTAGGAGGAGCTTGCGCTGCCAAAAGTGGAGCTCATCTTGGAAACACGATTTCATTGTGACTACTGCCTGGATTTCACTGAGAAATGAAGCGAAAAGGAATTTCGCTATAAACGGGAGAAAAACTACCAGCAAAGTGATTTCGCCAACGAAATGGCCAGGAAGTGATTTCGCCAACGAAATTCCCGCATGCTTTGACAAAATTTTGAAAAAAAAATTAATGTGACAAACATGCTCAAAATGAATTTCGTTGGCAAGAATTGCTTTCATATTTTAGGCAAAATTTTGCAAAATTTTAATGTGGCAAAAATGCCAACACTGCCAAAAAAATTAAAACACAATGAAGTCAATCCAATCCCGCTTGAATTTGTTTTTGTTGTTACCTCCCCAAGAACCAAAAAGGGAAATGGTCTAGAGATCCATGAATTTCTTGAAAAAGAGGAGAGGATCCAAAGAACAATCCTAGATACCTAGAGCACTATTCCTCCCATTCCACAAGAATATGAAGAATTTATGAGTAATTGACATTATCAAATGCTTCATTTTGAGTAATATGCAATAGGATCTGGGGAAATTTTCCCTCTAAATAGTCAGACCTTCTTGATGTATTCCTAAGTTAGCCTACACAGCCGTCATCATATTTCCTTCTCTAAAAACATGGGTACACTAGGAGTTTCCAAGGGCCTTGATATTATGTTTTGTTTCTACCATCATATTCTCTATATTCCAACAAGTTTTTTGGTGACCAATTAATGATTTGATGATTTTTAATGAGTCTTCCTCAAAAATGACCTTCTTACCTGCTATAGAACTGAGAAGAGCAGATCCTTGGAAGGGGGCCCTTGCCTTCGTGAAGTGGCTAGTTTGAGTCTCTAAATTTTTAGTAAGGGTTAAATTGACTTCACCTCTATCATTCTTAAACACTCCTCTAATACTAGCTAGCCCTAAGTTTCCTTTAGAAGCCCCATCAAAATTTAATTTTATCCAACCCGACTTAGGAGGGATTCATTTAGTTTGTATTATGTTCGAACTTGTAGAGGTCTCACCCTTCTTCGCACCATAGGGTATACCCATAGAATCAACTAACTTGGGTTTAAAAATTCTCCTTTTCTTTATTGAAAGCTATATTTGAAATAATTTCAATTAAGGCATTGAGAATTATGGTGACTACTAAAATAGAATCTTTTGCACAGTATTTGAAGGTCTAGTTCTTTCTTTCCTTCCACAACCCTAGAAAAAATGAGGAAGACTCAAGTTCTAGAGGGTTTGACATCTTTTACTAAATAAGGGGGTTCCATTGCTCAAATAGATCTAAAATTGACCTTGAAGACACCCAAGGCATTCCCAAATTTTTTAGCAGACAATGAAGAACTTCAGAGGTAAAGGAACATTCCAAGAAAATATGTTGAGTGTTTTTCTCTTCCTTACCACATAAATAACATCTAATTGGGATACACATTTCTCTTTTCTTGAAATTTTCAATGGTAAGAATATTATTTTGAAGAGTGAGCCATAGGAAAAATTTGATTTTAGGGATTAGGGGTTTGATCCAAATCTACTTACCAAGAGACCAATTTTTTGTTTCACCAACCTCAAGGAAGTCTGTTGATTTAGCTGAAAAATATTTATTGTTCTATTTTGCCCAAACCAAGGAATATTCACAATTTGAGTTTTTAATGACCTAAGTTCTTAGCTTATTTACCAACATATATGAGGCTTTCTCTTCTTCCCAACACATGTCAAGAATGGAGAGGGTTTTTCATCCTTTTTTACCCTCCACCACTTCAATGAAATCTATAACTTTAGAGCCAAATAAGAGATCCAATTTAGGCTTCATGATGGCAACATTAGGAGTATTTATAAAAGGAATTTCCACTATCCAAAAATCATTCCAAAAGTCGATCTTCAATCCATTGCCCAACTTCCACTTAGATCCTTTCTAGACAAGCAACTTTGATTTGATAATTTTATTTCATAATGCCAACCCTAAAGGGAGATTTAGTTCTTCTAGGAAGGATGATCCTCTCTTTAAATACTTGGCCTAAAGGATTTGAGTCCATCCTAAAAAAAAATTATTAATCATATTCCAGCTCTATTTAGATAAAAGGGCCTTATATATCTGATTAAGCTTTCTTAGCCCTAGGTCTTCCTCCTTTTGTCTGTTAAACCTGGCCAAAGATTTTTTTGGATATGTTCAATTTTTTGAGAAATCTTAATCAGGATTTTGAATAGAGACATGAAGTAGATGGGGATGGAGAGTAGACATTGTTGTAATATATTATATTATTTGGTACATGCTAATGTATCACTTGGGGTACATATTTAGATTAGGAGTGTGTATTAGATTAGAGTTTGAGTATTTATGTTATGCAATATGATAAACGCACAAGTATTGTTATAATGTGCAAAGTACTTGATGATGTAAATGTGAATGTTTTCCATGTGTACATGAGTCCATAGAATAGAAATATGAAGAGTCATAGGTAGGTGGAAGGCCAAGATTCACATCTCATTATATATAGGCCTTTGATAGATGTGAAAATGAGAGAGAGGAAGCAGATTGCATAGTAGATGATATGCTAGATACAATATAGGGAATGTAATAAATATGGAGAGTTTGAGACCTCCATTTTATATCATTGTACTATTTTCATGAGCTTTAATTAATGGCAGTTTTATGAGTATTTTTAGAAGTTTCTTATGATTTTTTCATGCTTAGTATTTTACCATGATCATATATTTAATATTACATACTCATTTTATATCTGTTGGTTGATTTCTCATTAAGTATCTAGCATCAAAAGATAACAGTTATATCAGAGCACAAGGGAGATTGATATGAGATAGGGAAAGCTGCAAGAGAGATTGAGAGGAGATAGAGAGATTGCATTTCTAAAAAAATAAAGTTATTTTTTGGCTAGAATATTCCCACAAGGTTGTAGGAAAACTCTTGAAGACTAGGACTCAACATAGATCTTATTCCACTGGATTGAAGGATAACTAGTGAAGTTTATTGATCTGGAAGTTTGCATGATTTTACTTGTTATTGTCTAATTTTTTTTTGTAAAAAATTAATTCTTATAATTTGAGAAGCTTCCTACAATTGATAGAGAAGAATTTCATTTTCGATTTTCTGAAATTTTGTGTTTTCCTCGTGCAAGGATTAGTTCTTTTTGCAAAAAAAGTAGACATTGAAGATTGAGGAGAACCAATAAGAAGGTCCCCATAGAATATTGGATGTTGGACATTAAGGAGACCCAAGAAGAAGGTTCCCATAGAATATTGAAGACTCTAGATTGAAGAAAGAAGAAAGAAACTCTATTGAAGATTGAGAAGAGGCCAAGATAAGCCCTATTGAAGATTAGAGAAAGAGGAGATCCAAGAGAAGATATCTCATTGAATAACTTCCATATTTGGAAGATTGAAGATTAAATATAGAGGAGGACTAAGAAAAAATTCCAATTGAAAAGTTGTAGAATTTGAAGAGCCAAGAGAAAAGGTCTCAAGAAAATTTAGAAGGAGAAATAAGAAGGCTAGAAAATCCCTATTGAAGAAGTGACCATTGGATAAGATTGGAAGCTCAAGGTAGAAGATTGCAAGGAGTATCTCCTGAAAAATAAATTGAGATAATTTTCATCATCCAGCAACAATCCCAAAATGAATAAGGATTTGGAAAGAATTTTTCCAAACTTTGGAAAGCATTTTTGAAGATCTCAAGACATTTAGATTCTTGAGAAAGAGGCCAGCAAATAGTCCCAAACTTGAAGTTAAAATTTGACAAGAGCTAAGGAGGAGAATGAATATAGAAGAGGCCACCAATTTGAGAAATTTGAAGACTACCATTGTGGAGAAGAGGATTGTTGATTATCGCATAAGAAGTTAGGAGAGAGTCTTGGACAACAATATAAGGAGAGGAAATCAAATTTTGGAAGTAACAATTTGAAGATATTTAAGTTGTAAATTTGAGCAGCATTAAGTTAAGATATTAGAGGTACATTTTGGAGATTTAGGGGCATATTTATGAGCAACATTGGACAATATTTGGTAAAATAAAGGTGTTGCAAATTTTAGAGGGTGAAGGTAACATATTGGACATTGTTATAGTTGTAAGATTATACATTCCTAGACAGCACAGTTGAAAAAAATAGGTAGCAATTTAAGCTAACAAATTGGAAAATAAGGGCAGCAATTAGAGTTGCAATATTGACAAGTATAAGGCAACAAAGCAAAAGGAATTGGAGCTACAAATTTTACAATTTTGAAATAGTAAAATGTGAATTAAATCACCAAGAAAATTAGCTACAAAAGGAGGCCAAAAGGTATGCCACATTGGTGTTACAAAATTTTATTACTTTAGCATTAAAATCAGTTTATTTTAAAGTTATCATAGCATCATATTAGAGCTATTAAATCTATGAAAGAAAGATTCTTCAATCCAATGAAGGAGGTATTATTATTGTATAAGGAAAGGCCGAATAAGTGCCCAAATACAATGTGCTCAAGGTGTCTAAAGACACCAAAACTTGAAGAAGGTAGCGATCACATTAGATTAAAATCTACAGCAAAAATAAGAAGTTAGAGGATAAATCCAAAGCAAGTATTAAGGTGCAAGTTTATTGGAAAATAAATAAATTAAAAGGAAAAGGGTCTTAACCAAGTTAATAAGCTTGGATATCTAGCCTAGCGACATTGAAAAACTATCAAGAAAAGGGATGGAAAAGCCACCAAGGAAGAGTTATTAGAGCATCACCAAAGGAGGAGCCACCACCATAGAAGAGGAGCAACCATTGACAGAGAAGAACCACCACCAAGCATTAGAAATAAAGAAGCGCCAACAAGCATTGTAAAGTAACAAAATACATTGGATAAAAGAAGCGTTGGAAGTTACAACTATCGAGTAGCAAAAGATATTATGAGTGTTAATAAAGGATAAGCAAGTTTGAGCACCAAAGTAAGGATGATATTATAGAATTGCATGCAAGCATTAAGAGGAACATAGCTACCATCTGTCACTTTGGTTGAGAATATGAAGGAACTTGGGTGCCACTTGGTGTAGAGGAAAAAGAGTGCCTACAACCATTAAGGAAATAAAATGCTTCAAACCAACCATAAGCACTCCTTGAGGAAGGAAGACACTTGTCAAATGTAACGCCCATATTGTCATAACGTCACCAACCTAGTAGAAGTAACACAACAAGAAGAAAATACCTAAAGAAGACATTGAGTGCCATGTGGCACATGAGAAGGGAATATTAATAGGTTGGAGTAACCTATACGATCTTTAGCATGCATATTAAGTGCATTAAAAAACTAGAGAATGGAGAGTAAGAACAAAGAGGAAAATCAAAGTCCAAAAGAGAGTGCCATACAAGGAAAAGCATTGAATGCAGAGAAATGATATTGTCTAGCATTGAATACTGAAAGGAGGACAACACCTAAAAAAAATGCAAGTTGCAGTCACAAAAAAGTTGACCGAATACGTAACACTCCATTCACATAAAGGTACAAAATATTTAATCAATTTGCATTTCATAAAGGTCAAGGAGGTATAAGGTATATCAATACTAAGGTTAAAGCTTAATTAATCTATTGTGCTTAAGATTAATTAATTTAATGGAGATATAAGGAAGAGAATTGATGAATTACAACCTTAGATGATTTGAAAGACTTTTTTGAAATTGCTTTATTTGAAATTCAAGGATAGAAATATTTGCAAAACATTTAACTTGGAGGAATAAGGTTTTCTACATCAAAATTGAAATATTGAATTTGTAAATATATTTGTTTTTCTAAATTTCTAATTAGGGAGATATAAGGAATTCATCACCAACATAAATTCTTGAAATTTAGAAACTAAATTATTGAAAATTGAAAGACATTGGAAGCACAACATAGAAAGTTGGAAAACTACATTGGAATTAGTCTCTTATTCAAATTAAATGGACATAAGAAATCCAACTTAAAATTCTTGAAGATAGAAAATTTTATCAATTGAAATTGCTTCAAAATTATCTTTAGGGAGAAATAAAGTGCTTATATTGAAGTTGAACATTAGGGAGACAAAAGGGATTCAAATCAAAGGAAAAATGTAGAAAACTAAGTATTTTATCAAAGCTATTTTACATTCAAAATACTAGAGATCAAAAAGGATTTCTATCTACAAAACTCAAGAATTGATTAGATCTTATCAAATTTGATCACATATTCAAAACACTTGGGAGATACAAGGTATTCTACAAAATTTGAGAATTGAAAAGACATTATCAAATTTGATCATATACTCAAAACTAAGGAGTCACAAGAAAGATCTACTTTAGAAGAACAATGGAAGAACTTATTAAATATACAATATTCAAGGAATCAAAATGGTTTAGAGATATACTTAATTCAAGAAATGACAATATGGAAAGCAAAAGAGAAGAACCAATATGGCTTAAAAGGTTTCTTGGAAAATCATAAACTAATAGTTTGGCAAGAGTAGATACTATAAAGACATCCTCTAACAATATGATAGAATAAATTGATGACAATCATATTAATGGAAATATGGAGAATAAACTCAAAAATCATTCTCAAAAGGTAGCAAAGAATATTGATCAAATAGATGACTTACAAATTTACAAAAGAAGTAAAGATAGAATAGCTTCAGTGGTACACAAATGGTTTTTCTATTTTATCAAGGAAATGGATGAACTTGAAATTTCAAAGACAAGTAACAAAGAAATAGAGATATCTTCATGATGCACTTATTGCAATAAGATTGGTCATGAGAAAGCAAACTGTTGGAATTTCCATCCATGTAAATATTATGGAGAAAAATCTCACTCATATTTTTTCTACTACTATAAAGATAGGTACTACAAAATATTTGAAGAGATATTAATATTCATACTAGATTGTCTCTTTCAAGTTCTTATTTTTGAAGCATCTACTAATGAGTTCAAGTTTAAAGTTTCTAAAGAAAGATCATCCAAAGAACCAAAGGAAATAAAATGGATTAATTCTGATCCACTCATGACATGTAATATAATGAGATCTCTTGTTCATTGAGGCTACCTTGACAAATTCAAGGATGAAGATCATATTAAAGACTTTGGAATACAAAAAAATAATAAAATGAAGAAGACAAGGAAATACAACATGAGTTTCAAGAATAAGGTGAAGATTGAATAAAAAGAAGAAGAATAAGAACTTGATCAAGTTGAACATTTGAAATATGAAGATCAATATTGAATACTAAAGTCTTCAATAACCAAATAATGTAATACAGGGAGGTGTTGGAATATATTACATTATTTGGTATATGCTAATATACCACCTTGGGTACATCTTTAGATTAGGAGCATGTCTTAGATTAGAGTTTGAGTATTTACTTTATGCAATATAATAAATGCACAAGTATTTTTAGAATGTGCAAAGTACTTGATGTAAATGTGTATGTTGTCCATGTGTACATGAGTCCATAGAATAGGAATATGAAGAGTCATAAGTAGGTGGAAGTCCAAGAGTCACATCTCATTGTATATAGGCTTTTGATAGATGTGAAAAGGATAGAGGAAGTAGATCGCATAGTAGATGATATGCTAGATACAACATACAACATGTAAGGAATATGGAGGGTTTTAGACCTCCATTTTATATCATTGTACTATTTTTGTGAGCCTTCATTAATGGCAGTTTTATGAGTAGTTTCAGAAGTTCCTTATGAGTTTTACATGGTTAGTATATTGTCACTATAATATATTTAATATTTCATGCTCATTTTATATCTTGTGGTTTATTTCTCATTAAGTATCTAGCATCAAAAACTAACAAACATCACCAATTGATATTTACCTACCTAGCTTAGAAGGGCTTCATTACAACCGATAATTTTTTTTGGACTCTTTCCAAAATAGGGATCCAAAGATCATCCTTGATTCTACCTTTAAACAAGGGCATTCCCAAGTATTTTGAGGGTAAAATAGCTATAGAACAGCCAATAATTTTAGCAATAGACCTCTACCTTCTAATGGGAGTGTTAAGAAAGAAAATCTTGCTCTTTATAATTAATTTTTTGCCCTACTACAAGCTCGTAGTAGGTTAGAAAGTTTTTAATTTCTCTTGCTTATGAAATGGAATATATAGTGATTAAGAGAGTATCACTAGCAAACTGTTGGTGAGAAACGTGATCAACAAAGGTTGCAAGTCTTATTATATCCACAATATTCATAGTTGAGATAACTTTGATATATCTTCCAAGGGCTTCTTTGAGAATGATAAAAATATATGAAGAAAGAGGGTCCCCCTACATCAAACCTCTAGAACTCCTAAAATTCCATCCAATATTTACCTCCTTGAAACAAAGCCTCCTTGACTGGATTCAATAATATAGGTAAGAACTCTTTTGCCATGACTTTAGTAAGAATCTTGTAAATGGTGTTACAAAGACATATAGGGCTAAAGTCTTTAAACTCTTTAGCTCTTGCAATTTTAGGTATGAGGACCAATAAGGTAGAGTTCACACCTTTAGGGATATGACAATTACTTTGAATCTCATAAATAGCTTCCACAACTTCCTTTCCTAAAATATGACATAATTTCTAGAAAATTAGGTTTGGAAAGCCATCCAAGTCTAGTGCTTTTTCTCTAGCCATAGAGAGAATTGTTTTTTTTTATTTCATCCTCCTCAAAAGAGCAAATTAGGAGGTTATTAATTTCCTTTGAGATTAGAGATGGGATATTTACAAGAATCTTCCTCTCTACAATGTCATCTCCCTAATACTTAGAGCCCAAGAGGTTTTCAAAATACTAAACTACTTTTCCAAGGAATCCATTGTTTTGGTTCCATATTCCTTAATTATTTCTCTTATTTTATTACAACTTTTGTGTCTTACAGTGATCACATGAAAAAATTGGTGTTGCGGTATCCATATTTTAGCCCTAGAGCTCTAGATATTTGTCTCCAGAAAGTCTCCTCTTTTACCAAGATGTTGTGGAAATTTGCTAGGAGAACTATCTCCTTTTCTCTTAAGTCTACAAACTGACATCCTACTTCCAAGGAGGACTCAATATCTTTTAACTGATATTTAATTTCCTCTTTCTATCAAAAATATGACCAAACATCTCTTTATTCCATTCTTTTAAGTTTACTTTTATTAATATGAGATTTTTTGTAATTTGGAAAATAAGAGGTCTTGGAACCTATGGGTCCATCACTCCATAATTTTGGCCTCAAGATTTGAATGTTGAACCCACGTAGATTCAAATCTGAAGGGCTTTTTGAAATTTCTAGAAATAGGAAGGACTTCAAGAAGCAACAAATTATGATCATAACCAATCTTGGGAAGAGAACTTAAGGTAGTATCATTGAGGGTTTTCAATCCTTCCTTGGAAACCAAAATCTTGTTCGACCTGATTTGAATTAGTTGATTTCTCGATCTTCTATTACTCCAAGTATATTTTTTGTATCTCAAATCCAAGTCCATTAATTCATTAATGTTAACAAAAATAGCAAATATTCCACTCTCTTACAAAAAAATCTACCTCCTTTTTAATTAGAATGATAGAGAGGAGAGTTAAAATCTTTGACCAACATCCAACACTCTTCCTTAAAGGCCTCTCTCATCTATCCCAACACAACCCATAAGGAACATCTTTTAGTAGTTGAATTTGGAGCATAAATGTTTGACAACACCCATCTGCAATTTGAATGTTAGTAATTATATCTGAGGAGGAGATCAAAAAGCCTTCAAGCCTAGAAGGATTCCATAGACAAAGAAGCCCCAATGGCATGGCTTGCAGTAAATTCGACTTCCTTCTATATAGAATTTTTTATTCTTACAATATTACTACAATCCACTTTTATTTATTAGAGGAAAAAGATCTAAGGAGATAAATATTTCCTTAAAGAGGTGAGGATTCTTTTCTTAGTATGGTCATTAAAACCTCTTACATTCCAAGAAATGATCTTCATTTACAAAATTTGGGGATGAGTTTCTTACCTCCACTACCATTCCCAAGTGTTGAGAGTTGAGGGCTACAACACTCATTGATTTATCCAAAAAATCATTTCCTCCTAACTTTAGGGTAGTCTGTTAGTGATGTCACTTTTTGTTTCACATTTACTTGAATCTTTGTTGCATGGTATTCCCACTTTTTTCTCCATACCACCATCCACTCCTTTCTTTTGGGTCCTTGTAATAGGACCTGGAGACATAGGGCCTTTCCCTAGATTGTACATTCATTTGGTCAAATACTCCAAGCACTTTTCTAGACATAAAGCTTCCTTGGTAGAGTTTGGGGGGAGAGAGGACTCTGATTCTAAAATTTTAGGAGCTAAATAACCTAAATCCATTAAGATATTTTCTACAACAACTAAATCTACCCTTGAGGTTAAACATTCAAAAGGACCTTGAAGAGGATTCAAAGCAAATGGTCTATAAAACATACATGGATAGCAACATCTACTAGAAAATCATCAACATTGGCCAAAGATACCTCAACAATTGTCCCAGGATCCAATATTGAAGAAGAATCTTTCATCGAGGAGGCCACAGGAGCCTAAGAGATCATTGTTTCCTTATGGGACCATATTTTTTTTAGAAAGCCTTTTTGGAAGAGCATCAAGCAGTCACATGACCATATTTTTTGCAAACAAAGCAAAAATATGGTAAGTTTTCATACTTGATAAGATGGTTTTGAGTATCTAGATCCAATATTAGATCAATGGACTTAGGAAATTCATCATCCAAATCCACGTTGACACATACTTGCATAGATAATTTTGGATTTGACATGAGTAGTTGCGTTGATCATGACCAGTTACCCTAACATTTTAGCAATACCTCTTAAGATATCCTCATGCCACAGATGAAAGGGAATGTCAGGTAGCTTGACCCAAATGGAAGTTGCATTGCACTTTTGGGTCTTGTTTCCATTGCACAACATACCCCAAATTTGGGGACCCACCTTAAATTTTGATGTTTATTGGAAGTTTTGGTTTGCATTGAGTGTTTTGTTGGTTAATTTATACCAAACAATTTTGTATGGTTGATTACAAAGTCAAATTACATACCCCGGTTTCAAGGTGTTCAAGGAGATTCTAGGGTCATGATGTCAAAAGTAGGTTGACATTGGTCATGATTTTAGCATTAATTGTTTTTAAAGTTGATCCTTTTGTTAACCTTAGAATGCTCAAGTTCAAATCTGTGTGGGAGAAGTTCCTTATAAAGCATAATGAGTTAAAATTTTGAAATATGTGAGGAAGAGATCAATTTTTAAGTCTGGTTGAACCATTATTTTTAGTGAGAAATTTTGATCCATACCTTAAACAATTTTTTTTACAATTACAAGTTATTTGATTATCTACATGTTCTTCTACATTAATAAAATATGAAATAAAACAAATAAGTAAATAAGTAAATAAAATAAAGCATAATAAAAATAAAAGGTAATTACCCTATGCTATAAAATGTTAATTTTTACTTTATATGGGTCACTTTATAAAGTAACTAGGAATTAATCGTTTACTATGTTACTTTGTAAGGTAATTTTTTTGAAGCAATTGTTTTCTGGATTTAATGGTTTAGTATGTTGCTTTGTAAAGCAATTTTTT
This sequence comes from Wollemia nobilis, assembly GCA_028583015.1. Lineage (NCBI taxonomy): Eukaryota > Viridiplantae > Streptophyta > Pinopsida > Araucariales > Araucariaceae > Wollemia > Wollemia nobilis. The sequence continues at coordinate 93,867 of JAQPPZ010005189.1, read as the reverse complement.
TGAACTAATTTTTATTACTACGTGAGCAAGTTTCCAAAAATGTTGTGATGACATAGTTTTCAAGATGTAGAGGTACGATTTTTGAGGTGAGCCCAGACCCAACCGGACCAACGCATGCAACACATGAGTGCGGTCAACGGACCCAAACTCCAAGGCATTAACAAATGGTAAGTGAAGTGGCACAGGAAACCTTTGGGTAAACAACTTGTCATTTGAATTAGAGTGCACCTGTGTTCATATACCACTCATCGCGTCGTCATGGTATGCATATGGGATAAAAGAAAATCTCAAATCATTAACACTTTCGTTTGCACGACTACATGGCAAGGAGAATGGTTAAAAACAACAACACCATAGCAATCAAACCATATATTTTGATAAAGTGTGAAGAAACACCCTTGTCACATTGGCTGAAGTGAGATTATCCAAAAAAAAGAATAAATAAATAATTTTGCAGAACCTGCACAAGTTTGGAGCTTCTGCTTGAATGTGTTGGTGTGATTCTTTAGAGCATTTAATGTAATGTATATCACATAGTTTTTTGAGAGTCATGTTACTGCATGGATGAATAGCAATGTTTCATGATTCAAACCATGTTGTCCTTATCATACATAGACGTAGAGAGAGTTGAAGCATGGTACGAAGACTCCATTGATGAGCACATGCACTAAAATATTGAGAAAAAGAATTGTGCTTATCCCTATGGTCACAATTTTGCAGAACGGTGACAATTCTTGATGGTGTAAAATGTCTTTCACAACCATGTTGATGCTCAGGGTTAAAAATTATGGCACGAGTTTCATAACAAATGGATCATGTATTTACTTCCTCCACATTGGTGCAACCTCATTTCATCACACCCAATCCATTGGGTTTACCATCCCACAACGTTGTTTGAGTTCGCATCATCAGATTACCTACGTGCATCATGATATCTTAGGCCACTCGTCCTGTAGGTCCAACATCAAAGTGATTCTCCCTTCACATAATTTACATTAGGATGGAGATATTACTCCAAATACAGAGATTAATGCAAGAGGTGGACACATACACGGAGGAGTTATAAACCATGCCTATGAGATATTGTCTTGTTGATGACAAAGAATGATATGGGTAGATATTAATTTCAGAATAGAATGTGATAATGAGGTGTATGTTGATTTTATCTCCAAAGAAAAGACTAAATTTATTGATTAATTTGACATGTGTGATAGAACACTACCACACTTCGTTGAGTTATGCACATATAATAGTGGTGTTGAGTAGATGATAGAAATGGTTAGTTTTGAAAATATATTATATAACATTGTACAAGGAAGCCCAGTTTCACACAACCATTTCATCCCTATATACACAAATATGTGTAGTTACTCGAGGCAATGCGTGATTTTTAGACATCAACATTTATATGTTATAGTAAGGGACCGATGTTAATTGGGCGATAAGCATTTTCAGAGATGCACTATGAAACTTTGGTGCAATTGATATTTTGAAAGGAGGTTTTGATTGGTGATAATCCACATGTATTTAGAATTTGATTGAAACATGATACATTTTTATGATGGTATTAATCCTTAAAACCTAGCAGTGCTGGTGTATAATGTCATTCAAAGTGGAACAAGCTCTGCTGCTACGTCCAAACATGGCGAAAAGTTTAAGTAGGAGGCCATCGTGTTTTACACCTCAAAGCATTGATGGAGTCAGAGGATATCTTACACATGGAGTGCTTACTGTAGAGTGGTCGGGGTTCATTGGGAAGTTTATGACCATCCTGTCTTGTTATGGGATTATTGGTGTTACCGTGACGGACCATGCAAAGCTCCTTTGCTCATGGCTACATTGTGGTTACAAACCAAGTAACGTAAAATGGAGGATAGAACAAGTCATTATGATACAAAAGAAAATGGTAGCAAGCTATAAAAATGTGTTAAAGTGGATATATCTGACTGATTTACGTTCAAAAAAAGTGGAAGAAGGAAGATATGCACACTTACCAAAATGTTACGTTGTGTAATGTGGTAGAAGCGTTACCTAATGAAAGAATGTGATGATTCCCTTGAAGAAGACATTAGAAATCCAAATGAAGCTAAAAGGAAATGAAGGGGTTGTTGGAAATTATAAAAATTCATTGAAGCACAAGAAAACGAGTCGAAGAAGTTTTAGGGTAAGTGCATGTTGGATTTTTGAGTTTTTTGGAAGAACATTTCCTCCCAAGTTGCTAGACTACACCAAATTTCCCCTTTGGAATCCATTGGAACATGGTATTCTACAAGTGTATGGTAATATATTGCTCATGTTGGCAATATATTGGAAATTTAGATGAGTTTTATGCATGTGGATGGTAGAATCATTTATTTTTCTTAATATATTGTGTTATTCCGTAGAAGATTGCACCTCGTTAATTGTGGACTGTGTCAAGATGGGTCAAACCAATGTTGGTTTAGTGCAGGATATTTGTGTATGTAGATTCAATTTGAAATTTTAAAGGTTATGTCAACTTTTTACTTTTATTTTATTTTCTCTAACCATAGCCTTTTACATTTTTTTATTAATTGCATCAAATACAAAAAATACAAAAATAATTAAAACTCAAAAAAAAGAAATACACGAATTCCAAAATTAAATTTCAAATTCTCATTTTACACAAATTCACATTTTTAATGAAAATTCAAAATTTTAAACTTTGCACATTTTTTCAAATAATCAAATTAATTTCATTTTATGAAAATGGAAATTTCAATAAAATCCAACTTTTCATTAAAATGAATAATTAATATGATATTCCAAGTTCCTACATGGCAAAGTTAGATTCACTCATTTTAGTTTATTTTTCAAGCAAATTTATTAACAATCCAAGATAAAATTGGTTAACAATCTAAGATAAAATTGGTTAGCAAAAGAATATAAAATTGGTTAACAAAAGAAGATAAAATTTGTTAACAATTTGAGATAAAATTGATTAAATCACCGTTCAAGGATTGTTATTTCAAAGTAGATAGTTGATCAATAAATTCACATTTTCAATAATTACATGAACAACAAAATCATTGCAAATCAAATCAAACCTAAACAGGCCCCTTGTTAACAAGTATATGCAACACTGAGGTATCCAATTAATTTTTAGCATTTCACATTTTACTAAGCATTGCAAGCAAGTTTAACACATTAAAAGGAACCTTGGGGAAATCACAAATATTTCCTTGCAAGAGAGGATATCCGAGCAGAATCTTGACTGTGAGTATATCTTTGTAATTGGGAAAAAATATCACTCAATAGGTATTTGGATCAAAATTTGCCCCCATCTATGAAGAAATAAACTTCTCCTACCAAAGTCCACCAACTAGGATACAATTCATGTCTTCTTACCCAAAAAGCTTAAAAAGAAAGAAACCTTTTGGTAGAGCCACTAATTCCATCTATCCATGTGGAGACCATTTAGAGAAAGCCCATTTCTTGATGGAATCGATATATGGACAGGAGCCTAAGAATTTACCAATGAGATTGAAGGCCCTTCCTCCATGGTTAACTTCACAAGATTAGACAAAACAATTAACAACCTCTAGACTAGTTGAAGATAAAAAAGAACACTCGTGGACACATTTATCTTATAAAAGTTTAAAACCACCATCGTAAAATATTTTTCACCTAGTTCAAAGGGCACTTGGAGCCCTTGCGGGCCCAAAGGAGGGTCCATATATTTAGAAAAAAATGAAAGGATCTCTTACCTCAGGGATCTCCTGCTTTCCACCTGAATCGCTAACTAACCCCTTCACGAGTGCATCCTCAATGTTCGCTACCTTCCCACTCTCCACCATTTTGAAGAGGTATTTACCATAATGCCCTAACTAATCTAGCTTCTATTATTGTATGATTTCCTTGCTTCATCTTGAAGTTTATCTCATGGCTAGAATTTTATCTATTTTCATAGTTTTTACTTTGCAAACTTTTGTCATATGTCCAATCTCAAAATAATTGTGGCAACAAAATGCATTATTTTCATAATCTACTTGTTGATCCCATTCTCTTGATTCAAATTTAATCTTAATGGATTATGGCAAAGGTTTTGAAATATCCATAACACATATTCGAGTATATATATAACATGCTTTCACTCCTTAGTTGTTGGTCCTTCCTTGATAAATTCGTCTAGAGTATTTCCAATATTCTTCAAAACATCCTTATTTATAAGCTGATATGGAAGTCCAAAAATCCTAACCCACACCAGGAGCTTCTTAAAAGCTTCTATCTCAACAAAAAAAAATTATTCTATGGTCTCAAATAAAGTGCATCTCTTCCCCTAAACCATGGGCCACCAACCATTATTTTATCCCTAATTTTTGAACTTGAAAAGATGATGAGGAAAAAATCATTAGGAAGAAAATTCACATAATAATTTGAATTCAATCCCCACTTCCACTTGGTCCAATTTTGAATCTCCAAAAACCCTTGCCATGATCTATGGAACTCACATATTAACCCTCTACTTTTAAGAACCATTATATCATGCTAAATCATCTCATTCTTGATACTTACTTTTGGTGTAACATTTGCTACCTGGATTGAACTTACCATGTATTTGCTCTTCTCGCTTATCTCCAACTTGGGCCTCCATACTTCTAATTAGGGTATTTTAATTTCTATCTAGGGCATCGTAACTTCCCATTAGGGCTTTTAAATATGACTTTCCTTCCACAATAGCTAATGCGGTTTACTTTTGGCTTGCACTTCCCCTTGGTTCACACTCCCTCTCTTCTCGCACTCGTTTCTACTCCTGGCTTGCACTCTCTCTTACCTCACACTTACCCCTCACTTGCACTCCCTCCTGGATCACAATTGTGTATCTCTTATTTTTCTTGATGTTCCTTTGCTTCAATAATTTTCTAGAAATAATGTTCCATGCATTCAGGGTAAGGATTTGAAGCATCGATGCACTCCAGATGAACCTACTACTCTTTTACCATAAATGAATCTCGACTCACACTCCCTCTTGGTTTAAACTTTCTTTTGGCTAGTACTCACTCTTAGTTTGCACTCTTTCCTACCTTACACTCACTCCCAGCTTGCACTCCCTCTTGGCTCAAAATTGCCCTTGTCTCTTCTTTTTGTTGATATTCCTTGGCTTCAACATTTTTTTAGAAATAATGTTCCACGCATTCATGGTAAGGGTTTGAAGCATTGATGAACTCTGAATGAATCCGTTGCTCTTCTGCCATGACTGAATCTCAGTTTGCACTCCCTCTTGATTCACACCCCCTCTATGATCTCATTTGATCCCAATTTACACACTCACTCCCAACTCGTTCTTACACTCGTTATTGCACATTTACTCTGGCTCACACTCACACTCACTTTTGGTTGCACTCACTCACACTCACTTTTGGCTACACTCACTTATACTCACTTTTGGCTACACTTACTCACACTTGCTTTCGGTTACACTCACTCTCAACTCATGCTTGTACTCATTGCTGCACTTACTCATGCATCACGCTCGCACTTGTTGCTACACTTACTCTTAGCTCACGATAGCACTCACTGCTACACTTTTTCCCAGCTCGTGCTTTCACTTGCTATTGCAATTACTCTCATCCCGTGCTTGCACTCACTCCATGGGATGAAACTATTCAATATCTATTTACATTATTATCACATATGCATGTATTATTTTTGAAATACCTACATAATTATGACAAACCCATTATTTTTTTTGGCTAGATAATAAGGGGTTGTACTTGGGTTCCCCACCCTTGAAAAATTACAACTCTCTTCTTTAGAGCTTGAGATTTTACAAATAGATACACTTCTCATCTCAATTGAGATGCTATAACTAGAAACCTACATCATTTTACATAAAATGTTTGAATTCTTGATTTTCATTTTTCTGGATCTTTTCAATTTTTTGTATGAATACAAATATTCCAGAATTTAGCATCCTTCTTGACATTTTTCTATAGCAGCCTTCACAATACCAAAACTTCACCTCTACTATCTATACCTTGCATCTTAGTAGAGTAATATTTCTAAAACATCGCACTATCATAGTCCGCTTTACCAAATCTGGATTGCTAGTTTCCTTCCTAAAACACAAGTGCAACCACAAAAATTATAATAAATAGTCTATATGAAAACACATTATTGTTACAAAATAAAGCAAATATTACCAATGGAAAATATTAAAGTAAATCTTAATCATTAATTGATTTAGGCAATCAACATTTTCTTGTCAGCTTCAACTAAACTTACTACTTCCTCTAACCATGGAAAGGAGAATTTAACTTCATGATCCTCAATCAAAACCCCTCTATTGGCTAGCCTATCTACACATTTGTTTCCTTTCCTTAATGTATGTGTAAACTTGATTTCTTCAAACTCTTTAGCAAGATCTTGAATTTCCATAATTATCTCTTGTATGTTCCATGGAGCCTTTGCTTTCCTCAAAATTGCATTTATTACTATGAGAGAATCACCTTCCATCCATACTCTGTTCCATTTCATTTGTTTGCATATTTTTAACCCTTCTAAAGTTGCCCAAGCTTCAACTTCATTATTTGTCTTAAATCCACTATTGAAAGCGTAATGAGACAAAATCTCTCCTCTATTATTTCTAATTATTCCTCCTCCTGCTAGTCCTGGATTTCCTTTAGATGCTCCATCAAAATTCAATTTAACCCACTCCACATATGGTGGTTTCCACTTTATATTCTTTTCCTTCTTTTTGCTTCTCTTGTACCCAACATCATAATTCCATTTAATGACTTGACTCCATCTATCAAGGCTCTTTGCTTCTAGATTAGGGACTAGGTGAGTTGATAGGGTTGGTTTAGACTCCTCTATGGCTAAACATATCTTCCTTTTCATTACCTCTAAATTGATTTCCTTTCCTTTAAATATTCTTCTATTCCTTTCTAGCCATACATTCCAAAGTATTGTATCTTTTGATATATCCCATATTGTCTATAAAGCCTCACTTTTATAAGTGCTCTACCATTGCTTTAACCAATATTCAATTCTTCTATTCATCACCATGCATTTACCAAACATATTAAGAATCCATTACCATAGATTCTAGACTATTGAGCAATATCCCAAGAGATGGTCTATACTCTCCTCCTCCTTTTTACAAAGAACACATTGAGAGGGGCCATGAAAACCCCTTTTCATAAGGTTATCCCAAGATAAAATTCTTCTATGACCTACTAGCCAAACAAACATTTTAACTTTAGGAATGCTTGGGCTATCCCAAATATCTCTCCATATTCTAGTGATATTATTATTTTATTGGTGTTGTACATTATATCCACTTATTTTTGTGTATTCTCCTAAGCTATTCAACTCCCAAATCAATTTATCCTTGGCTCCCCTTGGAATAATCACAATTGTTATCTTTCTACTCAATTGCCTCCTAGCATCAATATCTTGTATACTTGTAAAAATAATCTTCTTTCCATTTGTATCTTCCTTCCTGATCCTTGTACAAAATGTTTGAAACCCTATCACCATATTTGTCTTGAAGCAATCTCATCCAAGGTTTCAAAATTGGATCTAAATTGAGTGGTTTTTTATCACACCAAGTATCCATCCAAATATAATTTTTTTCTCTAGTTCCCACCACCCATCTTAAACCTTTAATCATAAGATCAATAGATTTTTTTAAACCATTCCAAAGAGTAGAACCATTTGGTAGAGAGAATGCAATAAATATTAAACTTGGGTCATTGGGATCAACATACTTAGAAGAATTCTTACCCATTGTCTTTGACTCTCTTTGTACAATCTCCAGATTACTTTTCTCCTAAGAGCTAAGTTTGCATATATAAGAACTCTTAAACCAAGACCTCCCCTAGTTTTATCATCATACACCTTGCTCCATTTCACCAAAGGAAATTTCCTTTTATCATGTAAACTTGACCATAAAAAGGATCGCATAATATAGATTAAACTTTTTTCAACTGATTTTGGCATAGAATACAATGACATATAATATGTTGGAATGGCCTGTAAGATTGACTTAATTAATTGCACTCTTCTTGCTAACGATAACCATCTACCTTTCCAAGCTAGAAGTTTATTCTAAACTTTACTAATAATTGGATTCCATAATTCTATCCTCATTCTCCCCTCAAATAAAGACATCCCTAGATAAGTTGCTAGTAAATTTGACTCCTCCATTTGAAGCAACTTGTAAATTCTTGCTTTGATATTAGCAAGAGTGTTAAGGAAGTAAATTTTGGATCGTTTCCTATTAAATTTTTGCCCTAATGCTCTTTCATATTCCTTTAAAAAGTTATTCAAAGCTCTAGCCTCATTTATCCTTGCCCTTCCAAAAAGGGTTGTATCATCTATAAATTGTTGATGGGTGATGTTGTCAATGTTATTACTAACCTTAAGTCCACTTATAAGCCCATATTTGTCAACCTTATTAAATTTGTTACTCAAAATATCTATCATAATAATGAAAAAATAAGGAGATAGAGGATCTCCTTGTCTAAGGCCTGTCTTGACTTTAAAATATTTTATGACTAACACATTGACCAACACTGAATAAGAAATTGTAGAGACACAAGCTTTAATCCATCTAACCCATTTCTTCCCGAATCTAAACTTTTCTAGAATTGCAAAAAGAAAATTCCATTTAACTCTATCATAGGATTTACTCATATCAAGTTTTAAGATCATTGCTTTCTCTTTTCTTGAAGTTGTTGAATGTATAACTTCATGAGCTACTATGATCCCATATAAAATTTGTCTCCCTTTCACAAATCCTCCTTGCTCTTCTAAAATGATTTTGTCTAACAATGACCTTAATCGATTTGCCATCACTTTGGAGATAATCTTATATGCCACATTACATAGGCTTATGGGTCTAAAAGAATCAAATAATTCAACATCCTTCTTTTTGGAATTAGGGTAAGATATGTTGTATTTATTTTATAAGGTATGTATTGTTTTACCTTAGACTGTTCCACTATCATAAATAAAGAATCCTTCACTATATCCCAATTATGTTGGTAAAAAGTTGCAGAGAGCTCATTTGGACTTGGGGATTTATCCTTATTAAAAGAGAAAAGAGCTAAATGAACTTCTTCTGGAGTAATAGGCTCTATCAGTTTCTTATTGTCTTCATTCGTTATAACTGAAGGAACATCTTGAAGAAGTTTATCATTAAGAACTTCAATCTTCTATGATCCTAGAATATTCTAATAAAAAGACTTTGCCTCTTTTCTAATTTCACTTTGCCTCTTTTCCTTTTAACCAAGTCTGTCTTGATTTTAATCTCCAAAATTTCTCTTCCTTACTCAAAATATTATGATATTCACTAAGCAACTCCCTTTCCTTTGAGCTTGGATTATTATGATCATCTTTTTAGAATTTTGAAAGTTTATATTTTAGTTATTCTTTCTTCTCAAAAATATTTCCAAAAGTGTTCTTGTTCCATTCTTTTAATCTAGATGTCATAGATTTAATTTGATTTGGAAGAGCATACAACCCACCATTACCTGAAGAATTCCATGTTTGAGCTATCATATCAACAAATTGAGGATGGTATTCCCACATCTGCTCATATTTAAAATATGATATTTTTTTAAATTCACTAACCACCATTTTAACTCTTATTGGCCAGTGATCTAAACCAATCCTTGTTAAGGTATTAATTTTAGCACAAGTTCCTTTATCTAGACAATGATTTGAGAGTATGCATATCTAATTTTTTTGCTATTAGGTTCTAGCTTCTCCTATTGTTGGTCCATGTATAGTTGTCTCCTCCCATAGATTATTGTTTTGAAAAAAAGTTGAGAAACCTTTCATACTTTGGGTTAATTTCCTAATTTCCCCAAATTTTTCATCTAGCTTGGTTATGGCATTAAAATCTCCTATGATCATGAATTGAATTTCTTGGTCTTTACTTCTCATAAAGGCTTCAATCCCACTCCAGACTTCTAATCTACCTGATTGAGTTGTAGGTCCATAGACATTGATAAGGATGAAACAAATATTTGTAAAGTAGCAAGTGATTAAAGAGGCTAACCAATGCCTAGTTTTATGAATGGTTATACAGGAGGTTCTAGAAGGATTCCAACAAGTTAGAATTTCCCTTGTCACTCCTTCAAAATCCATAGCATCCCATTCACATCTTGCCCAAACTACTTTCATAGTTTTTGAAACTTATTTTGTCATTTTAGTTTCTTGGATACAAAGAATATCAGGCTTATTACTTAAACATAGGTCCCTAATGCACCTCTGCTTTGAGAGGGCATTAGCACCCATTATATTCCATGAGATGATAATAATGTCTCATTAGGGGCTTTTGGTCCCACTTGCATATTACCAATATCATTTTATTGTTTGGTAAAGAGAAGTTCAACTGACTTAGTTTGTGTTCCTTTCTCTATGTTTGCTTTTGCTTCCTTGGATCTTGCTTGATAATTTGAGGATTTTCCTCTTTTTGCCTTTTCTATATCAGGTTTAGGTCTTATTATTCTATTCCTCAATATTCTTTCACAATTTTATTATTTATCCTCTCCTAGCTCTATTACGGAAGCTTTTGACTTGTCCTACTCATTTTCTAGTATTTCCTTATTAATGGCAGACATATTAACTTCTAAAACTGCATTTGTTTTACCAAATTTTTCTCCTTAATGGTGCATGGTACTTCAAGAGAGTCTTCAAAATCTGATGAGACACATTCCTTAGGTTCATTGAGAATGTTCTTTCTTAAATCAAGATCATACTAAATAGATGATTCCTTGTTAATATGTTGAAACTGTTCCTCTAAGCTTTGATCTACTTTTTCTTCATAGGTTAAAGCCTCAAAAGAGTTGGTATTTCTTCCAATATCCTTCCTTACTGGTCTCCACTGTTTATTTTCTTTTATTTTTCTAGATCTAAAAAATGGTTAGGAAGAAACCTTTGGGAAGAAATAATAGAACCACTCCTGAATACTTCCAACTCATATCAACCAAAAATCCAGTTTCTCAAGGTTGAAGCCCCTAGCCAATACCCATTAAATTAACCAAAAATCGCCCTATCTCGGAGAAACAAGGATCTCTTTGAGGTGCACTCACTAACCTCTACCACTAGAGATGATTATAAGGATTTAAATATAAATCGGTCCATGGAAAGAAAACTATTACTCAAAATCTATTGAAATTTATTTGAATGTCCTATAGCAAATATAATATTTTATAAAAACTTTATAGTAATTTGCATGCAAAATTTCTAAGATAAAGAAAGGAAAAAAAACTAATCTAAAAAATTCTTTGTCCAGATAGAATGTCTTGCCTCATTGAAGTCCTAACCCTTTATTGCTCTTCCCATCATCTGGACCCTAGTTGACAAATATTTGCAATTTCGTTTTTTGCGACTTAAAAAATTGTTACTACCCTTGTTTAGAATGGTTGACTTGAGAGGATTGTGTCTTCCTCAATATCTCTCAAATTCTTTCATATGACCACTCATTTTAAAGCTATTCAAATGACGCACAAGTTGGTCTAAAAATCAACTGAATCAAATAAACCTTTGCGAAAATATGACTCCTAAAAGATGAGATATTTTTCAAAAAAAAAACCGTAATCCTTAGCGAAGCTCCAAAAGTCTTTAAAATACTTCTTTGAAAATTATGGCAAACCCATTGGTATTACATAATGGTATGATAATTATACATATATTATTTGACCAAATTATGCATGTATTATTTGGTAGATGTGTTTACATTATTATCACATATGTATGTATTATTTTTTAAAGATCTACATAATTACGACAAATCCATTGTTTTTACATAATACCATGGTAATTATACATATATTATTTGACAAAATTTTTACATCATGTAGAGACATGATAATTAGTGTATTATTTAACAAGATTTGAACTTAGATCCCCTCTTGAAAGTTAAGGAATTTAACGAGTTAATCTTTTTTTGGTTAGGGCAGTGTAAGAAACCCCTACAACCGACTTGGGCATTCCATCTCAACCATGACCCCTTGTAAGGCCAAGAGCTAAGCTTATCGATAGGGGTTAAACATGCAACCATACACACCCATCCCCTCACACACACGTCCACATTGTAGTTTGAACCTTGGACCTCCCGAAGAAGAGTCAAAGCGCGAACCGTTGCATTGCCCCTTAAGACTAATTTGATCATTTAAATTAATATCATGATATTTTTTTTTAATTGGTTAGATGGAATTGCAATAGGGTCCACCCGTATTACATCATCATACAGTGGTATTACAACAACTTAGATATTATTCATGTATTGTTTAACAAGATTCAAACCTAAGACTCCTCCTTAAACGTTGAGGAATCTAATTGGTTGAGCTAATACCATTTAATACTAATACAACAACTTAGATATTATTCATGTGTCGTTTGACAAGATTCGAACCTACGTCTCCTCCTTAAATGTTGAGGAATCTAATCGATTGAGCTAATACCATTTAATACTAATATCATACAATTAAACATGTATTATTTAACAAAATTTAAACCCATATCTCCTCTTCCTTAAATATCTCCTCTTTCTTAAATGTTGAGGAATCTAACCAGTTGAACTAATGCTATTTAATACTAATATCTTATTGCATTTAATACTAATACCATGTTGAGCTAATGCCATTTAATACTAATATCATGACAATTAAACATGAATTATTTAACAAAATCTGATCCCATATGTTGAGGGATTTGACTATTGAACTAATATTAGTTGAGGGATTTGACCATCAAACTAATATTTGATGGAAATGTTAAAGTTTATCTATAATATCTATAAAAATTAAAACCAGAACACTTTAATTTCAATTAAAAATTAAAACCTTTAATAATATTTAATTATTTTAAAATTAATTATATAAAATTAAAAAGAATTTACCAATAACAATTATTTCTATGTTGTTATTATTTCTATGTTATTATATAAAAATTGAAGGAAGAAATTTTTTTCAGCCAGTGTACACAAGTTTTTACACGAAGAGTCCTCATTTCCTTATTGAATGAAGTTTGAACCTTGAATCTCTGAAAAAAAAAATAATAAACCTACATTTTTCACTTCTATTAATTTAATTAATTTTATTATTATTTTAAAAATATAAAAGCTTTAATAAAAAAAAAAATCAAAAGAATCCTTAAGAAAATTGTGCGGCTAAAAAAATAGCAACACCGAAAAAATGAAGTCAATACCTTATCCTACCCTATTCTTAGTTTTATATATATATCATAAATGCAATTAAAACTTGGTTCATACACGTGTAAATATTTTTTTTCATTATTAAAAAAATGATAGGTTTTTAAAGACAACGACAGCATTGACCAGGACCACTTCAGTCCAAGCGAGTGCAACAATTTTGCACCTAAACCAGGTATCTTGGCTGGAATACAGGGTGGTCTCATCCGTGGGCCGTGGGCTCCAGCATATCAAGCCAGATGGAGAGCTTGACACCAACTCAATTGATGAATACAACAACTACCACTTAAGACAAAACAATCATATTCAACAACTAACCCAGAGAGATCCGGACAAACAGAGAAAGAAGTGGCATCATACTCTCGAGCTCTTTTCACTCTAGCTCTTTCCACTCAAGGTATCTATATACCTATCAATACAATAAAAAATAAAATAAATTTTGTAACCAAAAAAAACTTGAATAAGCAGACTCTGAAAGAGATCTAGTTCAAACAATTTGTGCTTGCAAAACATCAGAGGGGTTTACGAATATTCCGGAACATTACTGGAACATCTATAAGGGTATGGGAATCGAACCCAAGAACTTTTCCATTTTCAGCAGAGCACGAGATATACGTGGAGGTGATAGGAAACGCTTATAAAAAGTGGGTCTATTACGAATGCCTGCTAAGACTGTGGAAAATCATTTGATTTTCGTTTATTTTTGTACTTATGAATGGATTACAAAGCTCCAAGTAAGTCAAGTCAAGGGTGTCTTTAGTTCAATGATAGAGTTGACCTAATAAGGGTTTGGGCACATTAGGCTTCTGCAAATTAACTCGGCCCTTGAAATAAAATAAACCATTTCTGGATTAGTCAACAAGCCTTAAATTGATAGGGGAGGCTAAAGCCTGCCTTAAGAATTTGAGTTAAAGCATTGGAGGATATTCCAACTGGGTTTCCTATTGTATCTACATTTGGGTTGGTGTTATTTTGGACAATTTTGAAGGTTCCTGCTTGCGAGGTACAATATTTGTTTTGCAAAATTGTGGGTTCCAGGCCTAAAAGTCATTGACAGATCTCAGATTATAGGGAATTGGAATTTGATTAGACATAGGTGGTGAAGATATGGGACATTCGTCACCCAGTTGCGGATCCCATTGTAATTCTTCAAGGACTGAAATGATATTGTATCAAGCATTCATATTTTCGACACCCATCTTGTTCAGTCTTATTCTGCTTTTGCTCTTTTACATGCTTTATATGAGAAGGCGAAGAGCAACATTTACGGCCTCATACATAAGGGCTCAATTTCAGGCCCGTGGATTAATTTCTGCTGTAAGTTTGGTTTTCATTTATTCACTTGGTTTTGCCTTCTCTACTATTTGTTTTTGTTTTGAAATTTATAGTTGAATGTGTTTAGACTAATTTTGAAGATACACAGATCCCTAACTTCTTTGTATTTTGAATTCATTTCTTGTTGATTGAAAGTTAAAGTATGAAATTGACAAATTGCTCAAGAAGACTAAACAAAATTACATATAGAGTTCCTTGTCATAAGTGTTGAAATATCTAGAGCTCACATCTGATCTTTATGGAATTAAATACAGAATTCAGAGCGTGGACTTGACAAGACATTTAGAGAGATGTTGCCCACAGTAGTTTTCAATGAAAGTTTTGCAGCTATGATAGGAGATACACAGTGAGTAATTTTTGTAGTTTGTCAATGTTATTAATAGCATTACTAGCAAAATTATTTTTTGATGTGTCTTTTTGACATTAAACTGTTTTTCAATTTAGAAAATCCTTTGTTTATGAAACATTATAAAATCTTTACCTCCAAATGTCTCTATCTAATGTTGATGGCATTTTTCTTGGAAAAAACTGGCTTTGGTCATACAGACTACAAATATTCAATTAAAGTCACTAGGAAAAAGTCATTAGATTGTGTAAGGTGACAAGAGTTTTTGTACTTTATTCAATTAAATGCTTAATTTGCTATTTGGATATGAGTTAAGGATACTCATTAATGATGCATTTTGGCCATGGTAAATATTAGTAAGGTAGTTACTAGATTTTTTTTTGCCGGAGAACAAAGGGTTGTACTTGGGTCTCTCACTCTTGACAAATCACAATTCTCTTCTTTAAAGCATGAGAGTTTACAAACAGATTCAATTCTCATCTCAATAGAGTTGTTATAGCTGGAAACCTACATCATTTTACATAAAATGTTTGAATTCTTGATTTTAATTTTTTGAAACTTTGCAATTTTCTGTGTGAATACAAATATTCTAGAGTTCAACATTCTTCTTGACATTTTCCTACAACAGCCTTCACAATACCAAAACTTCACCTCTACTATCTATGCATTGCATCTTAGTAGAGTAATATTTCCAAAACATCGCACTATCATAGCCCGCTTTACCAGATCTAGATTGCTAGTTTCCTTCCTGAAGCACAAGTGCAACCACAAAAATTGTAATAAATAGTATATATGAAAGCATGTTAATGTTATAAAATAAAACAAATATTACCAATGGAAAACATTAAAGTAAATCTTAATCATTATTTGATTCAGGCAATCAACTTTTTCTTGTCAACGTCAGCTAAACTTACTACTTCCTCTAACCAAGGAAAAGAGATTTTTTCACAAATTTCAATTAAAACCCCTCTATTGGCTAGCCTATCTGCACATTTGTTTCCTTCCCATAATGTATGTGTAAACTTGATTTCTTCAAACTCTATAGCAAGGTCTTGAATTTCCACAATTATCTCTTGTATGTTCCATGGAGCCTTTGCTTTCCTCAAAGTTGCATTTATAACTATGAGTGAATCACCTTCCATCCCTACTTTGTTCATTTCATTTGTTTGCATTTTTTTAACCCTTCCAAAGCCGCCCAAGCTTCAACTTTATTATTTGTCTTAAATCCACTATTGAAAGTGTAATGAGATAAAATATCTCCTCTATTATTCTAATTATTCCTCCTCCTCCTGTTGGTCTTGGATTTCCTTTAGATGCTACATCAAAATTCAATTTGACCAACTCCACATATGGTGGTTTCCACTTTATATTCTTTGCCTTCTTTTTGTTTATCCTATCCCCAACATCATAATTCTATTCGATGATTTGACTCCATCTATCAAGGCTCTCTACTTACAGATTAGGGATTGGGTGAGTTGATAGGGTTGGTTTAGACTCTTTTATGGCTAAACATATATTTCTTTCATTACCTCTAAACTACTTTCCTTTCCTTTGAATATTCTTCTATTCCTTTCTAGCCAAACAGTCCACAATTTTGTATATTTTGATGTATCCCAGATTGTCTGTAAAGCGTCACTTTTAAAAGTGCCCATCCATTACTTTAACTATTCCTCAATTCTACCATTCATCACCATGCATTTACCAAACATAGTAAGAATCCATTGCCATAGTTTCCAAACTATTTAGCAATGAAATTTTTTCTAACCCTAGATAACTGTTGTCCTATGTTTCTAAATAAATCAGATCTGAATTTATTTATTCTAAACATGCAACAGTCACACAGATGGCTGGAAAATGAACAGCGGAAGCAAAATACATTACTGAACCTGTAAGTATTACAGTGGATGAGGGTACAACTACAACAGAACAACCTGCTCTCTTGTTGCCTTTTTGGCCAACAATTTCATTGTTCTTCTCCTCCTAAGCTTGCAATTTTCCTTCAACAATCTGCTCTTCTTCTTTTCTTTTTGTTATCTAAAACACTCTTGCCCTTCTCCTTTTATGCTTGAAAAGAAAACCCTAATCTCTCTAACCCTAATCTCTTCAGATGTATGGTCAAGATTAGATCTCATCTCATCTTGAGATGTATGGTCAAGATTAAATCCTAGTCTAAGTCACTTAAGTTAGAATTACTTCCCACTTTTCCTAAGTGGTCACTTTACAAATAATGAGAGGAAATGGACTAATAGGAAATCTAAACCTAAGACACAACTCCAAGTGCCATGTAGATTCTCCCACTCTCCATTGTGGGTCCCACTATGCCATATCATCCTCAAAATGTCTCGAACCACTTCTATCATGTTCATACTGAAGCCTGTGCAAGAAGTTCCTATTTGAGCTACATTTCTCAACACTCCCTCTTAGCGAGGAAGGATTCTGCACCAATCCAAGTTGTCCCTGAATGCTTCAAACTTCCCTTTCCCTAAGGGCTTGTTCAAAATATTAGCTACTTGTTGATCTGTGGGAATATACTAGAGCTTTACTGCTTCCTTCTAAATCCTGTCTCATATGAAGTGATATTTGATCTCTATGTGTTTGGACTTGTCATGAAATACTGGATTCTCAGAGAGTTTGATACAACTCTGATTATCACAGTATATGACCCTAGGATCTAACTCCTGATCAATCAATACTGTAAGCAACTTGTGAAGCCAGATGGCCTAACAACTAGCAGTACTGGCTGCCATGTATTCAACCTCTGTTGAGCTAAGTGCCATGGAAGTCTGCTTCCTGCTGAACCAGGATATCATGCTTGATCCCAAGCTAAAGCAACACCTTGAGGTGCTCTTCCTGTCTGCTACATTGCCTGCCCAATATGAGTCTGTATACCCTTGCAACCTCACTTCACCATCTCCAAGATATCTCAGACCATACTCCACTGTGCCCCTCAAGTATCTGAGCACATGTTTTGCTGCTACCCAATGCTCCTGCCTTGCCTCCACCATGACCTAACTCAAGGCATTCACTGCAAAACATATATCTGATCTAGTGTTGACCAACTACATAAAGGATCCTATCAGCTGCTTGTACAACGTAGGGTTCACCAACTTTGAATCTGAAGTTGTCACCTTCTTCAAATTAGTGATCATGGGTGTGGCCATAGGTTTGCAATCCTCCATTCGAAACCTCTTTAGGATCTCAATTGCATACTGACCCTACCCAAGGAATATCGCCCCTGGTCTCTGCCAAACCTCCAAACCCAAGAAGTAATGCATCATGCTGATGTCCATCTCAAACTCAACTGCCATATTTGCTTTGCACCTTGCAATGAGCTTCTCTGCACCTGTAAGAAACAAGTCATCTACATATAACACCAAAATGAGCAAATCAATCCCAACAAATATGTAATATAGATTAGGATCTGCATCACTTTTGGCGAAGCCCACCCTTTGCAAGTATCCATCTATCCTAGAATACCATGCTCACATCTAACTTCCCCTCCGATCTTGGCACTATGTCCCAAACATCATTCTTCATGATGGAGGTGTATTCCTCCACCATGGCATCCCGCCAAACCTACTGGTTTGTTGCCTCCTAAAAACTGGAAGGCTCTGAATTATGATGTTACTCATCAATGCCATGTAGTTTGAAAACTTCCTCGGAGGTCTGCTCTTCCTAATCATGCTGCTAGGAGCCTCAACATACTCCTGAGCATCCCTCAATGTCCGTGTAAGCCATCGAGGTCTCCTGATAGAACTGTAAGGGGTTAATGTCTCCTCACTTGAAGGTTGTTGTCCTGAACTGGAAACCACTGGTGTCTTTGGTGACCTTGGCTCAACCTTCGGAGCTTCCTACTCCTCATTTTCTATCACTGGAATAGGCTCATGGGACTTCTTGGATGCAACGTCCTCAAACTTTACATCCCTGCTCACTACTATCTTCCTCTTTCCTGGAATATAGACTTTGTAAGTTTTTGAAGTCTCACTGTAACCTACAAATAAACCCTTCCTACTGGAGGGCTCCAACTTGGTCCTCTTCTCTACCGGAACATGGATATAAAATGGACATCCAAAGATGCGGAAATGACTCACCTCTGGATTCACACCAGTGAATGCCTCCTCAGGTGTCTTGTCCTCTAAGATCCTGTGAGGACACTTGTTCTGGATGTAGATTGTTGTGTTGCATGCTTTTGCCCAAAGAAACATCGACAAGCCTTGGTCATGAATCATGGCCCTAACAGCCCCTATGATGGATTGATTCTTTCACTCTACAACCCCATTCTGCTGTGGGTTGTATGGAACAATCAACTTCCTCTTGATTCCTGTCTGCTTGCAGAAACCATTGAACTCCTTGGAGGTATATTCACCCCCATTGTCTAATCTCAAGACCTTGATCTTCTTCTTTGTCTAGTTCTCAACTAGAGCTTTGAACTCCTGAAACTTGCTAAAGACTTCATCCTTGGTCTTTAAAAACTAGATCCATGTCTTGCGAGAGAAATCATCGATAAAGGAAACATAGTACATGCTACCTGAAATTGATGCTACTGACATTGGTCCACAAACATATGAATGTATGAGATCTAGTATCTCCTTAGACCTATGCTCGCTGTTTGGGAAAATAGCCTTGGCATGCTTGCCAAGCGTGCACCCTTTGCATACTCCCTGTTGCTCAATGCTGAATTCTGGAAGACCTGTGACTATCTCCCTTAGAATAGTCAAGGCTCTATGATGTAGGTGCCCAATCCTCTTGTGCCACAACTCACACAAGTTGTTACTGCTATGAACTAGGGCTCGAACAGGTTCACCACCCTTATTGCTGGCATTTGACTCCATTCGAGTCTTCTCCTGGATGAAATCATCCCACAGTTTATCAAAGGTGGGAAGGTGCTCATGAGCGCAAATGCCTTTGACAAATGGTTCCCATGATGCTAAGAAACCATTCAGTGCCACATTTACCAACTTTGTGTCTTCAACCTTCTCCCCAACTGCTGCCAATTGATCACGAATCTACGTGATCTTGATCAAGTAATTGATAATGGTGTCAGATCTGGTCGTTTCTATAGATCTGAGTTTGTTCCACAATATCATCTTCCTGTTTATGTTTTCTCTTTGGTAGAGGCTAACCAGGGCATCAAACATCTCCTTTGTTGTAGTCTTCTCGGATATGTGAGGAATCAGGTGATCCTTTAGTGCTTCCAAGATCATCTGCTTGGCCTTCACTTTCTTCTTTCTATGAGCTGCCAATTGCTACAAAATTGTAGGCGGAGTCACAGTATCCTTGACAATATCCCTAAGATCATTCTCTTCCAATAAGAACATTTCCCTAACTTTCCAGGGCAAGAAATTGGAGGCACCTTCCAATCTATCCTCAAATCTGAGGCTAGTTGCTGCCATCTCTGAGATCTGTTGTATGAACTTTCAGATCTGATATGATAGAGTCAAGGAAAAAAAATGTCCTGCAAATAAGCTTAGTCCTTCAAGCAAAAAAATATGAAACCCTCTAACTGTTGGTTCTTCTTTCCAGCAGTGATCTATTACTGTAAACCCTTGAGGATCTCAATCACAGAACCTATGCTCTGATACCATGAAAAATTTTCTAACCCTAGATAATTGTTGTCCTATGTTTCTAAATAAATCAGATCTGAATTTATTTATTCTAAACATGCAACAGTCACACAAATGGCTGGAAAATGAACAGCGGAAGCAAAATACATTACTGAACCTGTAAGTATTACAATGGATGAGGGTACAACTACAACAGAACAACTTGCTCTCTTGCTGCCTTTTTGGCCAACAATTTCACTGTTCTTCTTTTAAGCTTGCAGTTTTCCTTCAACAATTTGCTCTTCTTATTTTCTTTCTGTTATCTAAAACACTCTTGCCCTTCTCCTTTTATGCTTGAAAAAGAAACCCTAATCTCTCTAACCCTAATCTCTTCAGATGTATGGTCAATATTAGATCTCATCTCATCTTGAGATGTATGGTCAAGATTAAATCCTAGTCTAAGTCACTTAAGTGAATTACAAAATAGAATCACTTAAGTGAATTAAAAATAGAATCACTTAAGTGAATTACAAAATAGAATTAGTTCCCACTTTTCCTAAGTGGTCACTTTACAAATAATGAGAGGAAATGGACTAATAGGAAATCTAAACCTAAGACACAACTCCAAGTGCCATGTAGATTCTCCCACTCTCCGTTGTGGGTCCCACTATGCCATATCATCCTCGAAATGTCTCGAACCACTTCTAGCACATTCATACTAAAGCCTGTACAAGAAGTTCCTGTCCGAGCTACATTTCTCAACAAGAAGTGTCCCAAGAGATGGTCTATACTCTCCTCCCCATTTTACAAAGAACACATTGTGAGGGGCCATGAAAACCCCTTTTCATAAGGTTATCCCAGGATAAAATTCTTCTATGACCTACTAGCCAAACAAACATTTTGACTTTAGGAATGCTTGGGCTATCCCAAATATCTCTCCATATTCTTGTGATATTCCTATTTTGTTGGTGCTTTACATTATATCCACTTCTTGTTGTGTATTCTCCTGAGCTATTCAACTCCCAAATCAACTTATCCTTGGCTCCCCTCGGAATAATCATTGTTGTTATCTTTCTACTCAACTGCCTCCTAGCATCAATGTCTTGTATACTTGTAAAAAAATCTTCTTTCCATTTGTATCTTCCTTCCTGATCCTTGTACAAAATGTTTGAAACCCTATCACCATATTTATCTTGAAGTAATCTCATCCATGGTTTCAAAATTGGATCTAGATTGAGTGGTTTTTTATCACACCAAGTATCCATCCAAATAGAATTTTTTCTCCAGTTCCCACCACCCATCTTAAACCTTTAATCACTAGATCAATTGATTTTTTTAAACCGTTCCATAGTGCAGAACCATTTGGTAGAGAGAATGCAGTAAATATTAAGCTTGGGTCATTGGGCTCAACATACTTAGAAGAATTCTTGCCCATTGTCTTTGACTCTCTTTGTACAATCTCCAAATTACTTTTCCCCTAAGAGCTAAGTTTGCATCCGTAAGAACTCTTAAACCGAGACCTCCCCTAGTTTTATCATCACACACCTTGCTCCATTTCACCAAAGGAAATTTCCTTTTATCATGTAATCCTGACCACAAAAATGACCGCATAATATAGATTAAACTTTTTCTATCGATTTTGGCATAGTATACAAGGACATATAATATGTTGGAATGGCTTGTAAGACTGATTTAATTAGTTGCACTCTTCCTGCTAATGATAACCATCTACCTTTCCATGTTGGTAGTTTATTTTGAACTTTACTTATAATTAGATTCCATAATTCTATCCTCATTCTCCCCTCAAATAAGGGCATCCCTAGATAAGTTGTTGGTAAATTTGCCTCCTCCATTTGAAGTAACCTGCATATCCTTGCTTTGATTTTAGTTGGGGTGTTTAGGAAGTAAATTTTGGATTTTGTCCTATTAACTTTTTGCCCTGATGCTCTTTCATATTCCTTTAATAAGTTATTCAAAGCTCTGGCCTCATTTATCCTTGCCCTCCCAAAAGGGTTGTATCATCTACAAATTGTTGATGGGTGATGTTGTCGATGTTATTACTAGCCTTAAGTCCACTTATAAGCCCATATTTGTTAGCCTTCTTCAAGTTCCTACCCAAAACCTCTGCCATAATAATGAACAAATATGGTGATAGAGGATCTCCCTGTCTAAGACCTCTCTTGGCTTTAAATGATTTTGTTACTAACCCATTGACCAACATTGAATATGAAACTATAGAGACACAAGCTTTAATCCATCTAACCCATTTCTTCCCAAATCCAAACTTTTCTAATACTGCAAAAATAAAATCCCATTTAACCCTATCATAGGCTTTACTCATATCAAGTTTTAAGATCATTGCTTTCTCTTTTCTTGAAGTTGTTGAATGCATAACTTCATGAGCTACTATGATCCCATCTAGAATCTATCTCCCTTTCACAAATCCTCCTTGCTCTTCTGAAATAATTTTGTCTAATAATGGTCTTAACCGATTTACCATCACTTTGGAGATAATCTTATATGCCATATTACATAGGCTTATGGGTCTAAATGAATCAAACAATTTTGCATCCTTCTTTTTTGGAATCAGGGTAAGATATGTTGCATTTATTTTATAAGGTATGTATTGTTTTACCCTAGACTGTTCCACTACCACCAATAAATAATCCTTCACTATATCCCAATTATGTTGATAGAATGTTGTAGAGAGCCCATCTAGACTTAGGGATTTATCCTTATTAAAAGAGAAAAGAGCTAAATGAACTTCTTCTAGAGTAATAGGCTCCATCAGTTTCCTATTGTCTTCATCTGTTATAATTGAAGGTACTTCTTGTAGAAGTTTATCATTAAGAACTTCAAACTCCTCTGATCCTAGAATATTCTGATAAAAAGACCTTGCCTCCTTTCTGATTTCACTCTGGTCTTCAATCCAAACCCTTTCTACTGATTTAATTCTACTAATTCTGGATGTTGATCTCTGTACTATTGCCATCCTATGAAAAACTTTGTATTTTTATCTCCTTTTAACCAAGTCTATCTCGATTTTAATCTCCAAAATTTCTCTTCCTTACTCAAAATATTATGATATTCACTAAGCAACTCCCTTTCCTCTGAGCTTGGATTATTATGATCACCTTTTTGGAATTTTGAAAGTTTATCTTTTAGTTCTTCTTTCTTCTAAAAATATTTCCAAAAGTGTTCTTGTTCCATTCTTTTAATCTAGATGTCATTGATTTAATTTGTTTTGGAAGTGTATACAACCCATCATTTCTTGAATAATTCCATGTTTGTGCTATCATATCAACAAATTGAGGATGGTCTTCCCACATCTACTCATATTTAAAATATGATATTTTTTGAATTCACTTACCACCATTTTAACTCTTATTGGCCAGTGATCTGAACCAATCCTTGTCAAGGTATTAATTTTAGCATAAGTCCCTTCATCTAGCCAATGATCTGAGAGTATGCATCTATCTAATTTTTTGCTATTAGGTTCTGGCCTCTCCTATTGTTGGTCCATGTATAGTTGTCTTCTTCAAACTCAACCTCCCATAGATTATTGTTTTGAATAAAAGTTGAGAAATCTCTCATACTTTGGGTTAATTTCCTAATTCCCCCAAATTTTTCATCCAACTTGGTTATGGCATTAAAATATCCTATGATCATGAATCGGGTTTCTTGGTCTTTACTTCTCATAAAGGCTTCAATCCCACTCCATACTTCTAATCTGCTTGATTGAGTTGTAGGTCCATAGACATTGATAAGGATGAAATGAATATCTGCAAAGTAGCATGTGACTAAAGAGGCTATCCAATGCCTAGTTTTATGAATGGTTACATAGGAGGTTCTAATAGGATTCCAACAAGTTAGAATTCCCCTTTCGCTCCTTCAGAATCTATAGCATCCCATTCACATCTTGCCCATACTGCTTTCATAGTTTTGGAAACTTCTTTTGTCATTTTAGTTTCTTGGATACAAAGAATATCAGGCTTATTACTTAAATAGAGGTCCCTAATACACCTCTGCTTTGAGGGGCATTAGCACCCCTTATATTCCATGAGATGGTAATCATGTCTCATTAGGGGCTATTGGCCTCACCTGAATTACCAATATCATTTTGTTGTTTGGTAAAGAGAAGTTCAACCAACTTAGTTTGTGTTCCTTTCTCTATGTTTGCTCTTGCTTCCCTGGATCTCGCTTGATAATTTGAGGGTTTTCCTCTTTTTGCCTTGCTTGTATTAGGAGTAGGTCTTATTATTCTATTCCTCAATATTCTTTCACAACTTTATTTTTCATTAGATTTATCCTCTCTTGGCTCTACTATGGAAGCTTTTGACTTGTCTTGCTCATTTTTTGGTATTTCCTTATTAATGGTAGAGGTATTAACATCTAACATTACATTTTATTTACCATTTTTTTCTCTTGAATGGTGCATGGTACTTCAAGAGAGTCTTCAAAATTTGATTAGACACATTCCTTAGGTTCATCGAGAATGTTCTTCCCTAAATCAAGATCATATTGAATAGATGGTTCCTTGTTAATATTTTGAACCTGTTGTACTATGTCCTCTAAGCTTTGATCTACTTTTTCTTCATAGGCTAAAGCCTCAAAAGAATTGGTATTTCTTCCAATATCCTTCCTTACTGGTCTCCATTATTTATTTGCTTTCATTTTTCTAGATCTATTTTTTGGAAGTTGAAAACCATCCTCATCCATATCCATTTGTAAGTTTCTCTTGCGGTTTTCTACATATGATTCTGTTGGACTCTTCTTAGGGCATGATCTCTCAATATGCCCCACCTCATGACATCTTCTACATCTAAAAGATATGTTTTCATAATCTATGGTTTGGGTCCACATCTTATCCCCATACTTAAGAATGATTGATTCTGGTAAAGGTTTACTTATATCAATCATGACCAATATCCAAGCATAAATAGCCAAGAATCCATCTTTTGTAGTTTCTGAAATCTCAAGGAATTCTCCTAGAGTGTTGCCTATTGCCTTGAAGGTATCCATTTCCCAAAATTCAATGGGCAACCCATACATCCTAACCTATACTGGTACTAGGGATAGATTTACATTTTTAGGTGAAAAGCCTTCATACTAATGGGTAAGGAAGAGTCTTGCTCTTCCCATAAACCAAGGACCCCCTTTTAGGATTCTATCTCTTTCTTCCCTAGAACAAAAAATGGCTAGGAAGAAACCTTTGGGAAGAAAGGATAGAATCACTCTTGGAGACTTCCAACTCCTATCAATCCATTTTCTCAAGGTTGAAGCCCCTTGCCAATACCCATTAAATTTACCAAAAACTACCCTATCTTTGAGCAATAAGGATCGATCCTCTATGGTGCTCTCACTAACCTCTACTACTAGAGATGATTCTAAGGATTTAGCTATAAATCGGTCCATGGGAAGGAAACTAAAACTCAAAATCTACTAAAATTTACTAGAATATCCTATAGCGAATATAATATTTGATAAAAAATTATAATAATTTGCATGCAAAATTTCTAAGATAAAGAAGGAAAAAGAAACTTAGCTGAAAAATTCTATGCCCAGACAGAATGTCTTGCCTCATTGAAGCCCTAGCCCTCCATTGCTCCTCCCATCATCCAAACCCTGGCTGATAGATATTTGCAATTTTGTTTTTCGTGACTTGAAAAATCGTCACTGCCCTTGTTCTGGATGGCTGACTTCACAGGGTCGTATCTCCCTCAATATTGCTCGGATTCCTTCATATGACCACTCATTTTAAAGCTCTTCAAATTCTGCACAAATTGGTCCAAGAATCAGCTGAATCGGACAACCCTTCGCGAAGATATGGCTCCTAAAAGATGAGATGTTTTTAGAAAAAATTGCCCTAATCCTTCACGAAGATTTAGAAATTCTGTAAGGTAGTTACTAGACTTTCATTTTGGCATCACTTTTAACTTTTTAAAAGATCATTCTATTTACCTTTTTTCAAACCTTTTCTTTCTTGAAGGTGCTTGTTTATATATCCTTTGAAGGATTGATTTGCCTAAATGCTGAAAGATCTATTTGTTCTTTATTTTTGCTAATGCGTTGTTCCCCTATTCTTTGTTTTCACTTTAAGTCATACTGCTTCTACTAACATGATCTCAGTAATCAATTTTCAGAATATAAAGTCAGTTTAAGCTCAATTGATATTTTAAATGTCCATATAAAAGTAGTTATAATCTTATTTGCATATTTATCATAGAGAAAAAAACAAATGTTCACTAAAGTCTAAACCCAGGATTTTATGAATGATGTCGAGATTTTTAGAATTAATGGGTACAAGAGTTTCAGTCTTGTGCATGTGCTGGTGTTGACTCAAATTTTGAATGCGGATGTTTCTCCTGAAAGCGTATGTTATAGAGTTTATTTTTCTTATATGGCCATTGTCTTTGCAGATTTTGTGGCTGTCATGACAATAGTTTCCTAGTGGTGCTGGGTTGTGCTTTCCCAACCTGCATTGGTTTTCTTCCAATGCCCAAGTTTTGGTGCTTAGCTTATGATTTCTTAGTAGAGGTGGGAGTATCGTTTGTTGGATAAGTAATATTTATTTGATCAAAGTTTAATGTTTGGATAATGACATATTAGAATAGCTGCAAATTAGTAGTATGAAAGGGAGTTTTCTAAGGCACAGGGTGAACATAAAGTTTCACTTATGAAAAAGGTCATTACATATTAGTAATATTTCATGTATATTACATTGCAAATCTGAGAGAGGTCCATTTAATGCATGAGTGTTATGTTTTACACTTGTGTCTTTCTCCTATCCTTGTGTTTATTCTCCATATGCATCATTTATTATTGATATGATATCAGAATGGGATACTTGGTGCTCAGAATGGGATAATTGGTGCGTACAAGGACTAAATGTATCAGTTTTGGTTAGAACACGATAATGAGGATTGTGAGTTTTGCAGTTCCAAATAGCAAAAATATGGTTGAATGTTGTGTTTACAACTCACAAGATAGTACAAGATAATTGAAAGGCATGAAGGTTGTTGCTGGCATAATAGCAACAATGTTTTGGATCCCTGAAATAAGTACATATAAGGTGTGAAGTTTTTGCTTTCTGGTGAATTGACACCAAATATTATAGATATTTTAGATGATCAAAACAATTCTAAGTCTTTTGGAGTCACACAAGAGTAGAATGCTGTTTCCTTTGGCACAAAATTAGTGATTTCAGTGTGAAATTATCACTAGTGTTAGCTTTTGAGGATATCTGCAGTGGGAGAGATCTATCACAGGTCCTAATAAGATGCAGAAAATATAAAAGAAAGTAATTCTGCAATATGACTAAAATATACTATAAATAGAAAGTGGTAAAAATACAATGCAGTATGGAGGTGATGGTCACTCCATTAATACAAGCTAAAGAACTACATTGTACTCCATACAGGAGTTCTACCACTATCTACTATAATACAATTGATATGCTTGATATGTCTCTTGCTCTCTAATCTATCACTATGAGGCCCTTTATATAGGAAGAGAGATTCCTTGGCCAACACTCTACCTAGTTGTACAAGGGGACACCTTGCACATTACAACTTGCACATTGACACTTGTGCATTTATTACATTGCTTGAAGTAAGTAGCTAACTTCCCCCTAAAGTAATATCCTACTCTAACTATGTACCAAAGGTGGTACATTTACATGACCCAAATGATGTAATATGCTCTAACTCTAACACCCCCTGTATTACATTATTTGGGTATTGAAGATTTCAATCTTCAATATGGATCTTCTTCTTGGTCTTGGAGTTTGTATTCTTCTTCTCTATTCTTTGTAACCTATTCAAGCAAGTAGTTAGTGTCTTCATAACCTGTTGTTCTT
The DNA here is from genome assembly GCA_028583015.1 of Wollemia nobilis. Classification (NCBI taxonomy): domain Eukaryota; kingdom Viridiplantae; phylum Streptophyta; class Pinopsida; order Araucariales; family Araucariaceae; genus Wollemia; species Wollemia nobilis. Next base: position 65,599 of record JAQPPZ010005189.1, on the reverse strand, counting down.
GCTGAAAGAGCTTTCACTTCATAACCATCTGTAGGTTCTTCTAGTTCTTCAATTTCTTCGATCCTTTGAGCTAGGTGTCCTTTCTGATTCTCTTTTCGATACTCCAATTGGGGATAATTGGTAGGACGCTGAACTTGCTACTGATGAGGATTATTTTGATATTGCCTTGGTTGAAATCTGCTTCCATTGTTCATCTGATTTCCTTGATTCTGATTTTTGGGATTGAATCTGCAATAGTTAGTACTATGACCTTTTCTTTTGCATATCTGAAAATACCTGTTGTACCATGGTCTTCATCCTCTTGATGATGAAGCAATATTTCCCTGTGGATTGTCTTTTGATGCCAATGCAGTGTTAGTCATTTCATCTTTAATTGTATTCTCCACCTCATACTCTTGAAGAATATTGATTAGGTCATCAAAAGAAGTATCTTTACTTAGGACTTGTAAAGATGTAACCAAATATTTGTAGCTATCTGGAAGTGCTCTCATGGTTACTTGAGTAAGAAATTCATCTTTAATCTCTTCTCCTAAGGTTAATAATTTCCCTTTAATATCTGCTACCTTCCTTAGGAATAGTTCTATGCTCTCGCCACTATTCATTTTTAGGGAATGTAGTTGAGTTTGAAGATGAAGGATAGTGGCTTTATTTTTCCCTTCGAATATCTTCTCTAGGCTTTTCCATGCTTCTGTAGATGTCTTTGCTGAACTGATATAAGGTTGTATTTCATCTGTGATCGCAAAGGTTATTATCATTAGGGCTTTTGCATCATTTTCTTCAAACTTTTGAATCTCAGTATCACCTGTGCTTGGTTTTTTTGTTGTTCCTTGAGCTATCTCCCAAAGTTTTTCATATACTAGGATTGCTTTTACCTTATTTTTCTAAGAGAAATAATTTGGACCTTTAAGTAATTGGGATTCTACAAGAAAGAATTTGTTTGATGCCATGATGATCCTTGTGGTCCTCTTTTTAAATTCCCTAGTATTGACTTGATGATACCTTTTATGAATTTTATGTTTTTGTAGAATACCTTATGACTCCCTAGTGTTTTGGATATGCTATATGATTGATGAAGTGCTTTTTGAGAATAGTAGTTCAATTTTGAGTTGATTTTGTAAAGTTTTGTAAATACCAAAAATCAACTTTTATTACACCTTATTACTCCTATTGAACTTAAGCACTTTCTAATTTGATGAGGTTCTAATGGTTGGATTTATTTTATCCCTTTAATGTGGTTTTGAGACAAGTATACCAATTAATTTCCAACTCTTGATATTCCTTAATGAACCTCCTTTTATAGCCTTTGATATTTGATATTTAATGTTTCTAAATTCCAATAATTTATTTGGTGTAGTATTCCTTATAACTCCCTAATTTGGAATATTAGAAAACAATAATATTTGCAATAATGGATATTTAATTTCCAAGTTGAAATCCTTATTCCTCCTACTTTATTATTTGCAAATATAAAATATTCTTGAAATCTTCTTGCTTAATATATTACTAATGCTAAGTGAATGATTTGCAATAGTAAATATAATGTACCCTTATAACTCCAATATATCTTTAGTTTATAGCAAGCAATAAATGATATTAAATTTTACCTTAATAATCCCTTGGATTATCTTCCTTTGATGTTGTGAGGTGGCAGATTTGAAACCTTCTGAATCTATGGCACTTATGGGTAGTCAATGCCCTCTTTGATCGGTCGTCGGTTCCTCCCTTGAGTAGCACTTCTCTCCTCCATGTATGGTGCTGATTTCTTCCTTAAATGAATGCTTGGCTTGCGTCGAATATCCTTCGAATTGGAACGCTGGTATGGCTGGTTTATGACAGTCACTTTAATGCTTGCTTACACCTTTGAATGGTGCACAAGCTTGAATTAGCCTCCTTCCTATGATCGTGCTTCACACCATTCAATGCTTGACTTCCTTTGACCTCGTTCTGTCTCCTTCTCCAAAATGGGTACCTTAAATAGGATTGTTTCCTTGTGGATTGTGGACAAGTGTCACTTGAGCATTACTGAATAGACGTTGATATTCCAATGTACCTTTATGCAATGATAAGTTTGGTGGTAACCTCCCAAAGAATTGTAACTCCTTTTTAGGTGAGCATTGGATTATTCATGAATGTTGGGTGCTTAGAACTCTTGTGCCAAGTGGCACTCAAGGCTTGTGCATGTAAGCCTTTCTTCTAATGCTCCAAGGATGAGCATTGTAGCCCTATATCTTTGTATTATACATTGGCTTGCTATGTTTCTTGAAATGCAAGCATCTCCTCTTCTCCTTTGCATGCTGTCTTGATGAGGATAATGGGTGGCTCTAGCTGTAATACTCCATGGTTCTATGGTGCTCCTAATGGTGGTCCTGTGGTAGCTTTTGTGCTTCTTTTTGGTGGTCGTTCTCTCCAAGTAATGGCCTTGGGTATATCACTTTTCCCTTTCTATCTTGATGCTTGTAGTATGTTGTTTGTGTATCCTTTGTAATAGTCGATTGATGGTATTGTTTTGTAGCTTTTGAAATAGCCCTTTTTTACTTAGCTTGATAGTGCTATTTGATGTAGATGATCTCCTTTTGTATGTCATCCTTTCTCTATGTAAATTTGAATGATAATAGCCTCTTGTAATGGCTTCAATATTGTAGGTGATACACTTGCTTCTAGGGCTGGATTGGATATGGAGAAATGGTGTTTTTAAACACCTTGATTTTTATGAAGTATGAGCTCTTCGGTGGCTCTTTCCTCTTGCTCGAACTCTACCCTACTACCTACTGAATATGATGGTCGTGTTGCTACCTGTAAATAGAAATGCTTTTGTCCTTTTGAAGGAACAAAAGAGGTGCTTTGTAATAGTTAGATTTGCACCAATATAAAGGACCTTTTTGAAATCCTTTTTTGATTTTGATGAGGCAGCTCCTTTCTTCCTTGGATAATTTAATGAGAGTTAATCCAAGCTAATGTCGATTTTAAAGTAAGGATTTCTGCACTTTGCACTTAAATGAAATCCTTTTATTTTCCTTGAATCTTGAGACTCACCAAGTCTCGATTTGAGGCTTCCTTCAAGGACTTTAATGGTGGCTTCCTTCTCCACCTTTTGATTTGTATTGGTGGCTTCTTTTGGCCATGAAATGTTGTAGATTTTGTGCTAGTTTTGTGCCTTTAACAACACAAACTAATTGAGAGTAACTAGTTAAAGATCAACTAGTATAGTGCTTAATGGATTAATAATGCACTTTTAATGGTAACAATAATCTCACCTTATTGCTCCTATAAATAAACTCTCAAAATGAATTCTAATGCACTTAATAATCTCTGCAACTTTTAAGAGTAATCTGTAAAGAACCCTTAATGAATATTCTACAATTTTCACTACAATCAATATTGTAGGATGTAGTCTTCTTGCTTTCTAGATAGATAATAGGTAGGTGATAATTTTATTTCTTTCAAAAAATATCCAACTCCTATTTAATGTGCAAATATATCCTTAAAATGAACTCTTCTTTTTGCACTTTCTTGAAGACTATAATATGAGCCCTTCTCCTTGCAACTTTAATCCAAATATGGTGCTTAATGGAATTTGATAATGAACCCTAATTTGAAGTTCAACTAATTGCACCCTAGTTGCTTACCTTTAATGGCTTCTGTAGTAGATGTAGATCTTGGTGTTTTGATTCACCAAGTTGCTACCTTGTAATGGATGAATTCGTAGCTTCTTGTTGGCTGTCTAGAATAACTTCTTGCTTCACCAAACTGTGGTCTTGAACTTTCTATCTTGAGCCTAGGGTTTGGTGGCTTGATCCTTCCAGTGATCTTCTATTTTCTATTGTAGATTTAGAGAACTCTTTTCTCTGAATTGTGCCTTCTTGCTGTGAGAGGCAATCTCCAAATATCTTGGATTTGGTAGGCTTCTTCTATCTGAATCTTCCTTCAATATTCTTGTTGAATTTTAACTTCAAACAGGATCTTCTTCTTCTCAAGATTCTGAATGTCTTGAGGTCTTCACTAGATTCTTCTTCTGGATTTGGCACTCCTTGCCAAATTCTTCTTCTCTTGGGCTTGTTTTCGGATGGTGATAATTGTCCCAAGTCCTTCACTATTAGGAGCTTCTCCTTGGTAGTGGATTTCTCCAATGAGTTCTCCTAGGAACTCTTTTGATGATGCTTCTATGAGCTCTACAATAAGGCTCTCCAAGCCTTCTTCTTTTCTTCCTTGAGACCTCTCCAAGGTCTTCTATCTTGCAGCTTCTCTGGTCTTCCAAATGAGACCTTTTCTTCAACCTTCTACTTCTGGAAGTGTTGGTGATGAGATCTTCTTCTTGGATCTCTGAAATCTACTACTTTTGGATTCTGGAATTGGACCTTTGTTGGTCCTTTTTTCTTCTGCAATTTGTAGGCTTTAATGGAGATCACCAATATCCTATTTCATGGACTCTTCTCTGGAGTCTTCTTCAGGAACTCTTCTCTGAGTCTTCTTCTGAATTAACTCTTCTTTGAATCAGGAATTCTTCTCAGAAGTTTTCTTAGAATTAAGGCTTCTATGGCCTTTTTTTCTAGAATCAAGGCTTCTCTGGCCTTTTCTTCTTTGGGATCAAGGCTTCTATGGCCTTTTCTTCTTGCACTCTGTAGGTATTGGATGGAGATCACCAATCTCCTATCTCCTCCTTGACTCATCTTCTGGAGTCTCTTCTTCCTTGAGTCTGCTATAAGGTAATTGTGGCCTTTTCTTCACTTCTACAGTCTGCAGGATTGCAGCTCTTGTAATGGGACCTTTTTCTAGGTCTTTGAAATATTCAGTCTTCTCCTTGTTGTTGCAAGTGCTGGAATGATTCTAAGAAGATATTCTTCCTAACTCTCTTGTAGGAAGCTTCCCAACCTTTTTTGAATCTCCTTTTTCCTGCAACAAGTTGTTAGAAACTAGAATGAAATAATCTTCACTAGTTGATCCGTCAAACTAGTGGAATGAATGTTGAGTCCTAGTCTTCACGAGTTTTTTTTGCAACTCTATGGAAAGACTCTAGCCAAATGTAATCTCAAAATTTTTGTAACTGAGATTTAATCCTCACTTGTGATTCTCTCTAATCCTATTGACTACTGTGGCTTTTTCTATCAATCGATTCCTAATGGCAGCTTTTGCATACAACGATGCACAATGGTAGATCCAGTTTGCAAAGATGCAGGTCAATAGTAGCAATGGTGACTCTCCCTATTCCTATTGACCTACTAGACTTCTTATGATGGATGTAGGTCCTCCTATTCTTGATTCACCATGGCTCTGATACCACTGTTAGCTTTTGAGGATATCTGTAGTGGGAGAGATCTATCACAGGTCCTAATAAGATGCAAAAAATATAAAAGAAAGTAATTCTGCAATATGACTAAAATATACTATAAATAGAAAGTGGTAAAAATACAATGCAGTATGGAGGTGATGGTCACTCCATTAATATAAGCTAAAGAACTACATTGTACTCCATACAGGAGTTCTACCACTATCTACTACAATACAATTGATATGCTTGATATGTCTCTTGCTCTCCTAATCTATCACTATGAGGCCCTTTATATAGGAAGAGAGATTCCTTGGCCAACACTCTACCTAGTTGTACAAGGGGACACCTTGCACATTACAACTTGCACATTGACACTTGTGCATTTATTACATTGCTTGAAGTAAGTAGCTAACTTCCCCCTAAAGTAATCTCCTACTCTAACTATGTACCAAAGGTGGTACATTTACATGACCCAAATGATGTAATATGCTCTAACTCTAACAACTAGCCAGTAGCATGCAAAAGTCAGCTGAGTTTAATAAAAGATGTGGTGTCATTCGAGAAATAATGTTTGCAAGACTGTGAGTGGGTAGTACTGTTTTGTACAGTGGGAATGAAAGTGCATTTGTATGCAATAAGCTACTATTTGAAATGAACATCAGTGGTGTGGATAAATAATGTATTGCTTTGAAAAGGGGCTTAATAGCACAGAGGCCTATGTTGTAGTGAAATAACATGACTTTGTCATGCCAAGCAAGGATAGCAACAAGGGGACCACAATGGTGGCATGAAAGTCTTGAGCCAATGTTGATGTGAGTTTTCTTCCACTACAAAATTTCACCAACGTTTATATGTTCTATCAGCACTTCGCCTGAGGAACCAAGATATCAGACCTTGAAGGCCATTAATTTAGAGTCGTCGTTGATTTAAGACCATTTATTTTAATTCTATCAATCTATTCTATGAACAATTCAAAAACATACTCATATCACAACACATTATTAGTAGGCACATAAGGAAATAGGAATCTTCAAGATACTTGAAGTAGTTCATATCAGGACAGTAGGGGCTCAATGAACAGAACTCTTGTACATGACTTGATACATAACAGATTTGAAAGAAGCTCTGAACAATTTCTACTGTATTTATATTGAATACAATCACTTGTAACCATTTAAGAAAGGAAGGGAAAATGAAAATATTTATGTCACTTTCTAACAAAATTTAGATTCGTTTGCTCCTAACAAGTTCAAAGGTTGCTGCTAATCATCAAATGGAATGAGCTCAATTAGTTAAATACCACACGGAGACCCAGGTCCGAATGTTGCCAAGCGATACATGCATTGTTGCCAAGCGATACATGCATGATTGCCAAGCTATTGTAATACCACTATGTGGTCATGATGTAATATGGATGGGAGCCGTTTAAAATTCTAAAAAACTAATTAAGAAAAAAGGTTGTTGCTAATCTGTTTCTCACTAAGCAGATTCTGTGCACTCCAAATGTTGTGACAAAAGGGATATCTACATTAAAAGTCGCTGTGCCAAAGTGCTGATGCCACAAATTTAATGCCAAGCACTCTTGCCCATAGGACTTCACAGTTCATGCCATAGTTATTGGTTTGATTTGAATTTTTTTGGGTAGTTGAAACAAGTAAGGTTCATTTCAATCTGGACCCTTTTCTCCATAGGAATTATATGCAAATGCTTTAACAAATTCCAAACAAAAAAATAGATCATTAACATCATTTAATCCAACAAGCTGCAAATGCCATAGACATAGTTGGTCCTATAGACAAGCATGTAAAGCTGACATCATTGAATTTGACCATGTAGGTTGTCATTGTGCAATGTGCACAGAGTAAGCATTAGTAATCCACACTCAATTGGCCATTGCATTTGCAAAATAAATTTGTTAATTGCACTCACTGAACCGCAACATAAAATGAGTACTCATGGAGCTTTGCCACAGAATGAGTACATTGTTCAAGCTGCGAATTATCACTCCCATATGTATCGATGGCGATGTGCCACAGAATGAGCATATTGTTTAAGCTGCAAGTTATCACTCCCATATGTATAGATGGAGATAAATAATTTATAAGTTGTTTTAAACATTTTTAACTTTTAGTTTGATAAAAGAGAGTTTTAAATTTTTTTTATTATCTGTCTCTCTCTCTCTCTCACACACACACACATATATATATCTATAGATAGATTAATTATAATTTTAATTATTTACATGTCTAGTATATAAAAGCATATTTTAATTTTAATAAATTCATATGTTTTCCATATAGATCTGGACCTCTTTGGAAAAAAACCAAACCTCTAGATGGGTGACCGACTTGTTCAGTCTCTAGTTGTAGGATCAACAAAGTTTGTCTCACTTTGCTTTATCCAGTAGATTTCAACAATGACCTTATTGTCTTTGCAAAACAAATTGAATTCCTCCATAGAGGCTTCCTGCAATTTGTTCCCAAGTTCAATAGTTGCCCTCTAGCAATTCCGTGTATCTTTCGATTGGTATTTCTTTTAGTGTCTCAAAGACTAACCACCTCCAATTTGAATCATTTATCTGCCTTTTGTCCTTCTAGATTGTAAGGTAAATTTTCCAATGTTTGGTGATGTCCTTTGTTCCATTTCTAAAGTTAATCATTGTTGTGATCGGTTGATTCAGCATAGGCAATGGTTGTTTGCATGTCTCACTCTTGTCAAATGCACCTTTAGATGCACCACGTTATAGTTGCTCCAACGTTGGACTTCTATCATGTGCCTGGTAGGAGATGCCAACCTGTAATTGCTTTGATGTCAAACATCCGTTGCATGCACCATTCAACATGCGAACCTGTAGTTATGATGTTGGACTCTCATCCCATGCACTTTTTGACGTGTCAACTTGTATTCGCTTTGATGTTGGACTCCCATCATATCCGTCATCTCATGTCCAACATGTAGTTACTTTGATGTCAGACTACTCTCTCATCATTGGATGCGGCAACTGACAATTGCTTCGATGTTAGACTCTTGTCCCATTCACCTTCAGACTTATTATTGGATTCCCATTCTGCTCATCATCAAACATGCCAATTTATTGTTGCTCCTATGTCGAACTTCTATCTTGTGCATCATCCAATGCACAACTTACTTGCTAGCTTCCTTGCGTTGTCATGCACACCTTTGTGCCTTGTGTTGTCATGCACACCTTTGTGCCTTGTGTTGTCATCCACACCTTCGTCGTGCCTTGTGTCATCATCCATGTCTTCGTCATGCCTTGTGTCATCACTCACGTGCCTTGCTTTGTCACCCATGCCTTTGCCATGCCTTGCGTCGTTACCCATGCCTTTGCCATGCCTTTGCCATGCCTTGCGTCGTTACCCATGCCTTTGCCGCACCTTGCGTCATCACCTAGGCCTTTATGCCTTGCATTGTCACGCATTCCATCGCGCCTCTTGTTTACAAATGGCTTCATCACACCTCTTGTCATGGATGACTTTGTCACTTGGCCCTTTGTTGATGTGAATGAACAAGTATGCATCACTTTTTGTGTCAAACTCTGATCTTTCCTTCTCCTAAGGGGACAAAGGCATGCTTGGATGACGATGCTCCTTGACCATGCTTTGGTCTTCCCATTGTCGTCATTGCCTATCTTTCAAAGAGAGATGCTCATCACAACTCCATATAATGAATTTCGACCTAACTTTTGACAAGAAACAATGCCAAACTGTAAAACTCCCATAGAATGCAACATTGTAAAATAAATCTACTATATAAATACAGTTGCATAAGGAGAAGAACCTACATATACATATAGATTTGCAACATATATCTTTAATGCTCCAATCAAATGAAATACATCATGGTCTAGTCGAACCACACAAACCACCCACAACAAATATGAACAACGATCATTCCTCTACCATCATCATCCTATTAACATCTTCTCACACTTGATAATCGACATTCCCTTGGACAATAATAGATGGTGTATATATAGGTATTACGAAATCTGTTAGACAGTTGTCAACTGCCTAACTATACACCAAGACATCTAAATACTACATAACATTACATTATATTTATTAAAAACACATATGGCCATGTACACATACAACACTACATGACACATGCGTCCATGTGCTCATTCACTCATGTTTTCATGTAGATGTGTGCTAATGTAGACGTGACCTTTATGCACAACTTATCATTTGTCTACCTACAAATGTTGTGTGACAGAATTCAAACCACCACATTCATATGCTTATCTTTACCACCATTCAACACACCTACGCATTATGTCATAGAATTTAACCCGCCGCTTATTATCTACAACAATTTAACTGTACCTTATATATATATATATATATATATATATATATATATATATGAATTACTTTCGTGGTTACACCACACAACCACTACAAGCATCTCCTTAACCTCAATTTCTTGATTATCTTTGTTCTTGGTATGAGTGACCTCAATGTCAATGTAAGGTTATCAATGATGTTAGGAAAATGATTGCTTTTTGTCAAGAACTCCACATCTTCCCCTGTGTATTTCATAACTGTATAATCCATGTTATATAAACATAACGTGTATTTCCCTTTACAATGTGGCATTGTTAATCGAGCGAGTGCTTATGGACATGCAACAACATATCGTGTAGCAAAGGCTGATGAAAGATTAAGGGGAAAGGAGTAACATAAGAAATTTTAATCCATGCAAGGTATGCACAAGCATTTTTTTTTGCATAGTGCTGGGTGTAAAAGGCTTTTTCGCTTAGTTGACAGTATTTTTGCACCAGGTAGTGCCAGTCTAACACTAGGATAGTGCCACAACCAATGCCACTGCGACACCACCATAAAAGAACACCTATTTTGTGGTGCTTCAATGGTGCTACCTTTTTGCCTACATGGAAAACTATTTAAATTCGAGGTGGGGAAAGGGTGACACTATGGGCATAGATGTGATAGTGTGTGTGCACATGCACAATATGAATAACATGATTAAAATTAACTTATTTCTAGTGTTACTGGGTTCGCGCACCCGATTGGTTGGGTGCGCGAACCCGCACCTGCACCCACACCCGCACCGGGTTTGCAGGTTCACGTATAGGTATGGCTAGGCCAAACCCCATCTGAACCCTGTCTGATAGGGTTCGGCTTGGGCTGAACCCTATCAGTTAGGGTTCAGTCGGGGTTCAGCCAGCCGAACCCAATGCAGTTTGGGCATTAACATAGGAAAAAATTTGAAGTATGTACATCTTGTTAAAATAGTATTAATCATCTTGTTAAAATTGGGGATTCTATGGCATGTTAGTATGTTTCATGTTATGTTAACAATTCTCTTAATATAAAGATGTACATACTTTGTACATGTCCACTACTATATACTATAGTATATACTTATAGTATATTGTTATCTCTTGACTCTTTATGACTTTGACATCCTGTCATTTTTTTACATGAATATCATATATCAATATGCTTTTATGATGCCATATTTAAATATTTTGCAATGTGTATGATTTATCATTTATTTAATTATTTCACAATGTGCATAATTTATTTTATTTTTTAATTTTTTTGATAAAAAATACATACATATATATATTAATTAAAAACTAGCCGCACCCGCACCCGGCGAACCCTATTTTTGGCAGGGGCCGCACCCGCACCCGCGATTCCCACCGCACCCACACCTGCAACCGCGATTCCCGCCGCACTTGCACCCCCGCACCTGGGAACCTTGCTTTTTTCTTATAGAACAATGTAGAGAACAAAAACTGCTTCTCCAATTTTGCCATCCACTTGAAGATAAGAGAAACTAGGTTAAAGCTTATGCACACGTTCCTTCAATAAACAATAAATTGTCCTTTTCTTTAAAAAAGAAACGTGAGATAATATTATATTAAATTCAAACTCTACTTAAAGAGATGCCCAAAGAAAGGTGACCATTTCATTGTGGGCAGATGGTTTGACACATGAATGGCGTCACATCCACATGAGCTCATGAATGCTTGTAATAAAACAACTCCCAGAAAACAACAATCACAATAGGAAATTCCATAAATATAGCAACAACAAAGAACATGCACTAGAATATTCGCAACAAAATCAAATTTCAAAACAACAAATCCCTAATGAGTATAATAGATTTAGATCCCAAGTCTCAAAACAATCTAAGCCACTAGTCTCTTAGCCACTTAGAGAGGGTGAAGTCTGTTATGTGCACTAGAGGTGATAAAATTTAGAAAAAATAAATGATGGTCCAACTACATCACAACTCTCCTATTTATATTCCAATAAAGTAACAAAGCCTAACCCTAATGCTCAAGGGTTGACTATCCTAACCTAGGGTCTCAAGCCAACAAATAAAGAGAGCCAACATGGCTCTTTCAAGGTTGTTACATGCCCCCCCTCAAAAAGCTGTCCCCAAAGTAGGAAATTTGTGGAGAATGGTCATTGGTTCCCATGTTGCATCTTCTTTAGAAAGGTCCTACCACTTAACGAGGAACTCCTCCATCTGGTGAGACCATAGATTATGGACCTGCAATTGCAACATTGCTTCTAGCTATAGGTCAACTTGTCCTTCATCCAACTCTAGAAGCTTCATTTGGGATTGCATCTTCTGATCACGTACCTTCTTAAGATAAAAAACATGAAAATCAAGGTGAATTTTGGAGGTAGGAGGAAGCTCCAATTGATATGCAACCTCCCCTATCTAGTGAATCACTTTGTAGGGAGCATAGAATTTGGGTGCCAACTTTTGGCTGGATTTGGTCTTTAGAGGAAGCTACTTATATGGTCAAAGCTGCAAAAGGGCCATATCACCCACCTCAAAGTGGCCATTTAGAGTGGTGCAAGTCCTGTTGCTGATTCATAGGATCATGGGCCTAACAAAGATTATCCTTGAGTTGGAGGATAGTTTGACACTACTAGAGGAACTCATGCACTTGAGCGACAACAAAAGAGTTTGAAAGATAATCTGCCAAGGAAGGGGTTTGCCGACAATCCAACCCCTAAAATGGTGACATTTGAGTGGAAAGATGATAAGAAGTATTGCACCACCATTTTGTTAACAGAAGGCATTTAACCCACTGATACTGCTTATCTTTGGAAAAACATCTTAGGTAAGTATCGAGGCACTTATACACTATTTTAGTTTGGCCATCCGTTTGAGGGTGATAAGAGCTTATATTAAGTTGAGTTCCAGTAAGAGTGAACAACTCCCTCCAAAAGTTGCTAGTGAAAATAGGATCACGATCACAAACAATAGACTTGGGCATACCATGCAGTTTGAAAACAAAATCAAGTAATACCTTGGCCACTTTGTTGGCAATGAAAGGATGCTAAAAAACACAAAAATGGGCATACTTGGAAAGGTGGCTCACCACCACAAAAATCACTGTTTTGCCTTTTGACTTAGGGAGACATTCAATGAAGTCCATTGAGATGTGTTTCCACTAGTGATCTAGAATCGAAAGGGTTTATACCGGTCCCAGAGACTTAATTGTTTTACCCTTATTCCTTTGGCACACTCTACATTCAGCCACAAATTGCTTCACATCAACTTTCATTCCTTTCCAAGAAAACAACTTCTTAACTTGCTGATAGGTTTTAAGAAATCCGCAATGTCCAACTAAGGAGAAGCATATCATTCTTGAAGGATATTATTGTTGACCTAGGAAGATTTAATGAGATAAAGGCGGTCTTCCTACTTGCGAATCCTATTAGACGAAGAGAACAAGGGAGCAAGATGGTTACCAACCTCAACATCATGAAGCAAACGAACACTCTTAGGATCCAAATGTCATTCATCTTGATGCTAGGTGATTCATAGGGAAAGGGGCTAGAGATAGCATAGAAAATGACAAAATCTTCATACTTGCATGAAAGGGCATCCGCAACCACATTCTCCTTCCCTTTCTTATATTTAATTGCAAAGTCATAGCCCAAAAGCTTGGTCAACCATTTGTTTTGTTTTGAACAAGAGAGATGTTCCAAGAAGTGCTTGAGACTGTTATGACTGGTTTTGATAACAAAATGCCAACTTAGCAAGTAGGACCCATTTATCCATTGCATTCAAGATGGCTAACATATCCTTGTTATAAGTATAATGACTCATATTCTTTCCAAAGAGTTGTTTGCTTTCAAAATCTTGGGGATGACCTTCTTGAATTAGAATAACACTGATACTTGTTCCAAAAGCATCACATTTAATGACAAAAGGTTTTTTGAAGTTTGGAGTAGTTAGAATAGGAGGGTGCGCATAACCTCCTTCAAGGCATTGAAGGCTCTTATAGCCTCATCGGACTAGACAAAGGCATCCTTCTTGGTGAGAGTTGTTAGGGGAGCTCCATATTTCCCATAATTCTTGACAAATTTCTTGTAGTACCTATGAGACCTAAAAATCCCCAAAGACTTGAGAGATTTAGGCATGGGCCAATCTTGCATGGCCTTGATTTTTTTAGGGTCCACCTTGACACCTTCATGTGACACTACATGACCCAAGTACTCTACTTCATACACCACATAGGAACATTTGGACCATTTGACATATAATTGTTCTCACTTTAGAAGTTGGAGTACCTGTTCGACATGATGCAAATGGGCTTCCTAAGACTTACTATAGATTAGGAGTTCATAAAAAAAGGACCAATACAAAGTTTTGAAAGAGAGAATGAAAGAAAAAATCCATTAAACTCAGGAAAGTGGAAGGGGTTGTTAGAATTAATGTGCACTATGCCTTCTTTAGTTTGACACTTGTCATATTATTCATATAGGATTATGCCTATATATTGTACTCATTTGTTATATAATATATCTCATATGTTTCTATTCCTAACATTTGGTATCAGAGCAGGCTTTCCCTGCCATTTGTAACCCCTTAAGGGGGGATTTTCCTCATAGAAATCCTCCCCTCATTTTTTCCCCATTTTATTCTCCATGGCTCAGAGAGTATGCTCTCCACATCTGTGGATCAAAAACCAGAAAGCCAGATTGGAGAAAGAGAGGGTTTCATGGCTGCCCCTGAAGCTTCAATGCTTGGGGCCATGAATTTTTTATCTTTTTTATTTTTTATTTTTTTATGCAGGTATTGAGGCCTGGAGATCGGGCATTCACAACTTTGTTTGGAAGAAATCATGTTTTTTTGACCTCCAAGACACATGCAGTTGTGGGCGTCCTCTTCTCCGGAGCGGCTATGTAAAATCTTTGGCACGAATAATGAAAATGTTGCTGTTACATCGAGTTCAGATTTTTTTGCCAAAAATGAACGTATTTCTTGAAATACAAGCAGTTGGCGGCCCTATCGTCCATTTGGCATGTTTTCACACAACGCAGCCTTTCGAAGCAGCAAAAACCATATAGTATCTTTGGGTGACATCTGTTAGCAAACGTTTTGTATAGTATTCATGCTGTTTAATCTCTCGTGGAGAGTTTTAAATCTTATTAGAGAAGCTGTGAGATACGTGTGATAGAACTGCTCTCTGTGAAAATTTGACTATGGAGGAATACGATGGTATGCGTCTATAGCCTAATCTCAAATTTCTAATGGCACAGTAGTTGGAGTTTGCAACTAGAAGCATCTCTATGGATGCTATTGTGCGTAGACGCTCACCACAAACCGCGCATCGACGAAGTCCTCCAAAATCAGACTTGTTCTTGTTTGATTTTTTTGTAGTAGTACGAAGTTTTGCCACCTGCATCATTCGTGTTCAGATTGCACAAAAATAGAAGGCATTGACGGTGACGGTGCTCGTTTGCTGCACAGGTTGTATTTTTTTGTCCGACTGAGCCACGACTATTGGTTTGGAGCCCAGGGATATTAACAGTTTGATAACTTTCTATATTTGCAAAGTTTGAAGACCCAATCAATGCTATGAGCTTTGGACGCGTATTACGTGCACTATGCCTTCTTTAGTTTGACACTTGTCATATTCTTCATATAGGCTTATGCCTATATATTGTATTCATTTGTTGTATAATATATCTCATCTGTTTTTATTCCTAACAAGGGCATTTGTAAGACCAAAAGGCATGAGCAAAAACCCATAATGACCCTTTTGTGTACGAAAGTAGTTTTAGGAATATCCTTCTCTCTATCATTATTTAATGAAACCTAGAACACAAATCAAACCTCATAAAAAAAACTTTGCACCATGCAATTCATCCAAAAAATCATAATAACGGGATTAGGGAACTTATCTTTGATAGCTATCTTGTTGAGTGGGAAAAAATTGGGACACTTCCACCAATAATTGTCTTTGCACTTGACCATGATTACCGAGGATGCATAGGGACTAGTACTAGGGTAGATAATGCCTTGTTCCAACATCTCTTGAACCAGCTTCTCAATTTTTGTCTTTTGGGGTTGGGGATAGCGATAAGGACAAACATTGGGTGGCAGACTTCTTGGAATAAGGTGAATAATATAATCATGTGTCCACTTGGGTCAAAGACCCTTGGGTTCTTCAAAGACTAGAGCATATTTTTGGTGAAGAGACTCCATTTCGAAAGGAAGAATAGGAGGTGATTGCTAGGTAACCATGACTTCCATGTAATAGATTTGGGCGAAGATACCTTTGCTACATTTCTTCAATAATTTCTCGATCTGGTGGTAGTTGACATCCTTGGAGGATGTAGGTTGCAAACCCTAGAAATGGATGATCTTATCCACCGTATATACAATTGTTGTAGGTTCTAAGTAACATCTCCCAATTGAGACAACCATTGAGCTTCGAGAATAATGTCTACACTACCCAAATCGATCACATATAGGCTATTGATCTAAGTGTAGTACTCATCAAGATGTGGAAATTAGCAACATGATCCATGCATTGAGCCTTACCACCATTAGTAATCAACACATGGAATTTGTCCCTATCAAAATTGTTGATATACAATAAAAACAATGACTGGTGTCGTTTTATGATGTCCTATACATTGATAGTGTGATGGGCGTGCATTCCCATTAGGGCAAATGCAAAGAAGGCCATAGTACTCATAGCTTTTTTAGGCTTGTTATTGGTTCCTCCTATTGTGATGAGGCAAGGACCTCCTCTTTGACATTTGTTTTCTCAACTTCCATGTGGAATTTACATCGCTTCTCACATGCTTGATCTCATGGATGTTGTGATCAACATTTGAAACAAAAATACCCTTGTGGGTATTCCTCATTGTGATTACTGAAGTAAGCCTTACTAGGATCGAAATCACGTTATTGTTAAAATCTAGGAAATTAGAGCTTCCTTTTAGCTGATCAAGCCACCTGATCAACATCATAGAGGGTGTATAGGTCACGCATATCTATTTTCTGTTGAATTACATCCTTGAGCTCATGCTAAAATGCAAAAATCACCATTGTAGGGTCCAGATGATATTTTATGTAAGTAGGCTTATGAAATCTATGCAATACTCATCCACCCTTCTATTTGTTTTGTTTGCATTAACTTGACCACATAAAAGGTAGAAGGACCCTTATCAAATTTCAATAATAACATCTTTTAAAGTCTAGTCAGGAAAGATGACAACCATGATATTGTAGTTCCTAAAGAAGCCATTAATTAGCATGAGTATCTAGCTTAGATGTGGTGAGCATAACCTTGCCTTGTTCAACAACTCGGTGCAAGTGTAGGAGGCAATCCATTTGCAAGGGTCACTGACATCAAAATTTGGGATATTAATTCGAGAACTGAAACATCATGAGGCCAGTCAAGTAGGTAAGCAACACCACTGGGTGTGGAATCCAAATCAGTAGCAAAATCCTAGTCATCATCACCCATACTTGTATGAGTTTCCCTGAAGGGTTGGGTATACTTAATGGACAAAACGAGAGCAACCGAGAACATGCCTGAAAGTTGACTACTGGAAGTGCCATGGATATTGATGCTGGAAGTGCCTAGGATCTTGCTCAAAGGTCATCCTTTGGAAGTGCCCTTAATATTGCCATTGGAAATGCCCGACGAGTGTTGCATAGTCCTTGGGAATCTCAGGTCCCTTTTGTTGATCTTGATTCCATTCAAGGGATACCTACTGGAATTCACCTTCTAGTGCCCGCTCTATTTTTAGAAGGTCCAAGTCTTGTTGTCCTTCATTACATTGAATAGGAAGATTCTTCAATCATTGTTTGATGTGTGCAAGAGCCTCGTTGCAAGTGATTTGACTATTATTTGTTAGGAAAAACTCCAAGATTCCACACCTGCAAGAGGAAGCACAATAACAAAAATATAGAACACGGAAACAATAACACAAGTGACACAGAGATTTTACGTGGAAACCTGCAATGTGCAGGAAAAACCACGGGGCAATGGCAACTTCTCTTCTTATTAATTTCAGCAAAGATTACATTCACGTCCTTGGACGTTTTCAACAACTCAACATAAATGCAAGGGATCTCATCCCTTTTATAGAGCAGAGGAAGACTCCAAAACTGTTCGTTTCATCTTCCAACGCAAGCCTCCAAAAGACTGTTCGTTTCTGCTCCCAAGACTGTTGGTCTTCCGCATTCCAAGACTGTTCGTCTTCCGCGTACTGACGTCTACCTAGACGTCCACTGCTTTGGCGTCTTCTTGGCATGACGTCTGGCCTAGACGTCTGCCAACCCAGACGTCTGGCCTAGACGTCTGCTAGCCCAGACTTTTGTAGCCCAGACGTCTAGCCTAGACGTCTGCCAGTCCAAATGTCTGGCCTAGACGTCTGCCAACCAGACGTCTGGCCTAGACGTCTGCCAGACCAGACGTCTAGTGGCCATACGGACTTCACACCTAACATTCTCCCACTTGAAGTCAGTATTCAGGAACTCTTCTGCCAAAAGATTTTCATCCAGTGCCAATTGCCCAATGCTGCCCTTGTTACTTTTTCAGCAAGCCCAGAGAAGTTCTGCACCATTCAAACTTCTCTACCTTGACCGACTTTGTAAGCATATCTGCAGGATTCACTTCAGTGTCGATTTTCTGCAATAGGATCCTACCTTCTTCCACCACATTTCTGATAAAGTGGTACTTGACATCAATGTGTTTCGTGCGATCATGGAATGTTGGATTCTTCACTAATTGAATAGCACTCTGGCTATCACAATGCAACGTAATTTTCTCCTGCATTACCTTGAAGTCACCCAACAATCGCTCTAGCCAAATTGCCTCTTTGCTGGCATGAGTTGCTGCAATGTATTCTGCTTCAGTGGTTGATAAGGCCACAACAGACTGCAACTTAGAAGCCCAACTCACCGCTCCTCCAACAAGGGTGAAGGTATATCCTGTAGTGGATTTTCTCCCATCTCTATCTCCACCATAATCGGAATCCACAAAACCTGTAACTTGCAAATCTGTCGATCCAAAGTAAATGGCAACATCTGAAGTGGCTCTTAAATATCTGAATATCCACTTCACCGCATTCCAATGCTCCTTACCAGGATTTGCCATGTACCGGCTGACTACTCCCACTTGCTTGGGCAATATCCGGTCCGGTGCTCACCATGGCATACATGAGGCTTCCTACTGCTGATGAATACGGTACACGAGACATGCTTGTCTTCTCTGCTTCCGTTCTAGGACACTGGTTGGAAGACAACTTTAAGTGTGGAAGAAGTGGGGTACTAACCGGTTTAGCATTCCTCATATTGAAGCGCTGCAGAATCTTTTCCACATATGACTTTTGACTTAACCAGATCTTTCTTCCTTTTCTGTCCCTGTGTATCTTCATCCCTAAAATTTGGTTTGCTGCTCCTAAATCCTTCATTTCAAATGTCCTAGCCAACCGAGCCTTAAGATCAATGATTTTCTTCATGTTGGGGCCTGCAACCAACATATCATCAACATACAACAGCAAAATAATAAAACTGCCATCGTCAAACCTCTTGTAGTATGCACAATGGTCAGCTTCACTCCTGCTGAAACCTTGGCTCTTCATGAAGGTGTCAAATTTCCTGTACCACATCCTTGGCGCCTGTTTCAACCCGTACAGTGATTTCTTCAGTCTGCAAACCAAATGCTCTTTGCCTCTTTCTTCATAGCCCTCAGGCTGATCCATATATATCTCTTCCTCGAGATCACCATGCAAGAAAGCAGTCTTTACATCAAGCTGCTCCAGTTCCAAATCCTGTGCAGCTACAAGTGCAAGTAGAACTCTAATAGTAGTCATCTTCACAACTGGAGAGAAAATTTCATTAAAGTCAACACCTGACTTCTGCACATAGCCCTTTGCCACCAAGCGAGCTTTATAGCGTTCCAACAGCCCGTTGTTGTTCTTCTTCACTTTGTACACCCACTTGTTTCCAACAGTCTTTCTTCCAGGTGGGAGATCCACAAGTTCCCAAGTTTTATTCTTTCGAAGTGCCTCGATTTCCTCCTCCATGGATTTCCTCCACTTTGCTGCATTCTCAGACTCTCTAGCTTCCTGAAATGAACTAGGTTCACCATCATCAGTTAACAAAGCAAAAGAGGACTGATACACATGAGAATACCTTTCCGAACACTTTTGTGGACGTGTAGATCTTCTAACCCAATGATCTGTCGGTTCTGGCTCTTGGTCTTGTGACCGTTGTGGCTGCTCTACTTCCTGTTCTACTTGTTGTTCTGCATGCTGATCAAAAACTTCAGCATGTTCATCTTCATAGTCATCTTCACTCAATTCTACTTCAACAGGTACAACATTAGGATTTTGTTGTACCTCCTTCCTTTGCATGGATTTTTCATCAACAATTACATCCCGGCTAATAATTACCTTGTGGGCAGTAGGATCCCACAGCCTATACCCCTTCACTATATCTCCATAGCCGAGAAAAACACATTTGCTTGACTTCGGGTCAAGCTTGGACCTTTTTTCTTTGGGTACATGGGCAAACGCGTCACAGCCAAAAGTGCGCAAATGAGAGTAATCAACTGGCTTACAACACCAAACCTCCTCCGGAATCTGTCCATCCAATGCAGCTGTAGGTGACCTGTTAATAAGATAAACAACTGTATTAACAGCCTCCGCCCATAACTTTTTCTCCAACATGGCTGCGCTAAGCATGCTTCTTGCACGTTCCATGATTGTGCGATTCATCCGCTCAGCCACACCATTTTGTTGTGGAGTGTATGGTACAGTCTTCTGGTGCTTAATCCCTTCCTGCATACAAAATTTATCAAATTCCTTGGAGCAATATTCACCCCCATTATCTGACCTGAGACACAAAATTGACTTGCCCAAACTCTTCTCTACCCGTGCTTTGAACTCCTTAAATTTCTGCAAAGCTTCCGACTTCTTCTTCAGAAAATACACCCACACTCTCCTAGAATAATCATCTATAAAAGTCAGAAAATAGATGGCGCCATTCAAGGACTGAGTGGGGACTGGTCCAAATATATCCGAATGTATAAGTTGCAGAAAATCAGAACTCTTACCAGGACTTGCAGTAAACCGAACCCTCTTCTGTTTACCAAAAATACAATGCTCACATAAGTCTAAATTGCAAGACTTAATCCCAGAAAGCATACCTCTGTCATGCAGAATTTTCAGGCCTTTTTCACTCATATGGCCTAGGCGTTGATGCCATAGCATTACTGCATCCTGAACATAAGTTGTTGTTGCTGCATGGTTTGTCACCGTATCACCGCATAAACGGTATAAGGTCCCGTAAGATTCTCCCTTTGCTACTACAAGAGCTCCTCTGGTAATCTTGCAGTAGTTGTTACATAAGGTGACATAATACCCTAGCTTATCCATCATTTTGATTGATAGCAAATTCTTCCTCAAATCGGGCACATGTCGCACATCACATAGCATCCTTTCTCTACCATCGTCCAACCTGATCCTTATATCCCCTCTTCCCACAATTTCTAAAGGATGATCATCACCCAAATAGACCTTTCCACCACAGTATGGCTGATATTTGTCAAACCAGTCTCTGTGGGGAGACATGTGGAAGGATGCACCTGAGTCCAAAACCCAGGTATATAAAACCGATCTGCTATTACTGATACAAAAGGCTTCACATGTTGCCGTCTCTCCTGAATCTGCTGCACTGGCTTCAGCTGATGGCTGATTTTGCTTTTCACCATTCTTTAATTGCCAACAATCCTTCTTGGAGTGTCCTGGCTTCCCACAATGCCAACACTTCCCTTTCTGCTTATGTCCTTTAGACTTAGATCTGGACTGCTTTCTACCTTGTTTACTCCCCTCGAACGATCGACCTCTCACAGATAGGGCTTCATTGGTTGAGGGTTCCAGAGACGTTTTTCGCCTCAACTCTTCTGCCAACAAAGCGGCTACCACATCATCAAAATTGAGAGTTCCTGATGATGAATTACTGATGGTCATCACCATATGATCCCAAGTGTCCGGGAGGGAACAAAGTAGGGTGATAGCTCTATCTTCATCATCCATCTTCACATTAATTGAAACCAGTTTACCGATCAGAGTATTAAACTCATTCAAATGATCTACCACGGATGAACTTTCCTTCATCCTCAAGCTATAAAGCTGCTTTTTTAGAAAAACCTTGTTAGTTGCTGATTTTGTTTCATACAACTTTTCAAGCTTTTGCCAAAGGGCTTCCGCGGTCTTTTCTTCAGCTACATTGAACAAGACGGAGTCCGCTAGGCAGAGACGGATTGTAGAAACCGCCTTCCTGTCAAGCGTTACCCACTCCTCATCTTTCATGCTGCTCGGTTTACTCGCGACCCCTTTCAAGGCTTGCGCTTGGTCATTCTGAACCAACAAATCCTCCACCTTCATCTTCCATAGAGCGAAGTTCCCGCCATCAAATTTCTCAATCTCGAACTTGGTTACACCTTTTGTCATTGTTGCAGCTCCCACTCGCACAAAACCTTAGCTCTGATACCGTATGTTAGGAAAAACTCCAAGATTCCACACCTGCAAGAGGAAGCACAATAACAAAAATATAGAACACGGAAACAGTAACACAAGTGACACAGAGATTTTACGTGGAAACCTGCAATGTGCAGGAAAAACCACGGGGCAATGGCAACTTCTCTTCTTATTAATTTCAGCAAAGATTACATTCACGTCCTTGGACGTTTTCAACAACTCAACATAAATGCAAGGGATCTCATCCCTTTTATAGAGCAGAGGAAGACTCCAAAACTGTTCGTTTCATCTTCCAACGCAAGCCTCCAAAAGACTGTTCGTTTTCGCTCCCAAGACTGTTGGTCTTCCGCATTCCAAGACTGTTCGTCTTCCGCGTACTGACGTCTACCTAGACGTCCACTTCTTTGGCGTCTTCTTGGCATGACGTCTGGCCTAGACGTCTTCCTGACCCAGACGTCTAGTGGCCATACGGACTTCACACCTAACACTATTGACCTAGGTAATCCTATCATTCAAATTTCTTTCCAATGATTGAAGGTAATGGTGAACCCCTAGTTCTAGGCTTGAGAGAGGGTTGAATAAGTCATGGTGTTTTGTAGGAGGGGTGGAAGAGGAACTCATGGGGCCTATGGTTGAGAAAAAAAGAGGGTCAAAGCTATTGATGCCTTCCAGGATGTTATGGTGCGTGCCTTGATTCCTATGTTGACACTTCTTTTGGCTCTTACAATTACTATAATTAGATTTGTTTGCTGTAGACACCCATTTACTTATGCCCAGCTAGTGAAATCAAAGGATTGAACATACACCACTAGCCAAACATTAAGGCCTGAGAAAACCTCAAACTACTCGGAAAAATTGTTACTAGAGATATATCTTGTTTTGATTAGCTCGAGGAGACAATATAAATAAGGTAGGTCTCTTGCAAAGGTCTTGAAACACCTAATACTCGAATTCAAGGAATATAAAATTCTCTGACTAAATGAGAATCTTATAGAAGATATCGCACCAGAAGATTGGTAGCAAAAAATAACTGGTTAGAAACTACCTGATTGGAAAACGTGAATTTGATTGAAAGAGGTTTTGAAACAACTCACTCACCACTTTGCTACCTTTTTTTGCCACCATAGGGAGCCAAAATCGTAGGTTTGATACCACTTATAACGGAACAACTCCTAGAAAACAACAATCACAATAGCAAATTCCAAAATAATAGCAACAAAAAACAACTTGCACCAGAATATTTGCAATAGAATCAGATCTAGAACAGCAAATGCCAACTGAGTATAATAGATCCAAATCCCAAGTCTTAGAAGAATCCAAACCACTTAGAGAAGGCAAAGTCTCTTAGCTACTTAGAGAGGGCAAAGTCTCTTATGCACACCAGAGGTGATAGAAGTTAGACAAAATGAATGATGTTTTGAATATGTCACAACTCTTCTATCTATAGTCTAACAAAGTAACAAAGCCTAACCCTAATGCTCAAGGGTTGAACATCCTGACCTAGGGTCTTGAGCCAACAAATAAAGATAGCCGACATGGCTATATTGAGGCTATAACATCGCCATGTTGATTGAGAGTTATTATTGTGTAACTAGATTTTCGTATGTGTGTACGTGGCAATATATGTTCTTGGAATAAATGTTATGTAATATTATGGAGTATTTTAATGTTTTGATGTATATGGGTAGTTTGGTGGTAGTTAGGCAATTGCCAACCATGTACTGGTCTTGTAAGAAAAATATATAAGCAACTATGTTGGGAGGATGATGTTGGTTGGTGTTGTTCATCAAAGTATGATGTTTGTCGATGTTGGTGAAGGCAAGATTATGAATTTATGCTTGACTACATCATATTGTATTGTAGATAATTGGGCTGTGCAGGATACATATGTGTAGTTTATCCAAATGTGACTATAATTTATGCCATTGTGTACCTTTTTTTATTTATACAATATTATATTATAGCATGTTGCATTCTATTTCTACATTTTGGTGTCATTGCCTATATGAAGTTGGGTTGAACTTGGTAACATGGAGTTGCAATGAACATTTCACTCAAGAAGGTATGCAATGACGATAATGGGATGATTGCAATGTGGTTGATGGACACAATCTAACTGTACCCTTGTCCCTTTGGGATGAAAGAAGAGAGGAAAAATTGAAAGTGATGCAATCTTGTTTATTGATGCCATTGAAGAGCCAAGTGACGATGATGACATCCATGATGAAGGTGTGCATGATGAGAGGTGTGATGAAAGTGTGTGTGACGTTGCAAGGCACAAAGGTGTGCATGATAACATAAAGTACGAGGAAGAGGGCTAATTGAAGATGAGTTTGACGAAGGAGATAACTTGGGAGAAAATTGTTCGACAAGAAACATTGATAGTGATTGCAGTGAGTTGTGCATTAGATGATGCACATGATGGGAGTCTAGCATGGATGCAATTGTAGGTTGGAATCTCCATTGGTGAGAGGGATGAGAGTCTGACATTGGATAAAATGCAAGATCAATTGGAGCAATTGTAGGTTGGTGTGTCTAATGGTGAACGACATAGAAGTCCAACATCG
This sequence comes from Wollemia nobilis, assembly GCA_028583015.1. Classification (NCBI taxonomy): domain Eukaryota; kingdom Viridiplantae; phylum Streptophyta; class Pinopsida; order Araucariales; family Araucariaceae; genus Wollemia; species Wollemia nobilis. The sequence goes on along the minus strand of JAQPPZ010005189.1, from coordinate 40,955 downwards.
AAGGAACTACATGTTGGCACATTTGATGGTGAATGATACAAGAGTCTGTCATAGTAGAAATTACTATGTGGTGTGTTCTGACAATGTATGTGTCGGGAGTGAGACATGCAAGAAACCATTACTTGTGCTAAATCAACTGGACATGAAATGACTAGTATTGGTGTGATGCACAAGTTTATTAAGTTTCATAACAATGGAACAAAGGACCTAGTTATTGTTGGTTACGAATCTGCCACTAGGAAAGGATTTTAATCTTTTGCGCCCTAGATTCGCCCAGCAGATTGAAAGGCCGGAAGGAAGGGATGCCTTCCGTGCCAATCTCCGGAGAAGGCCGGCTCCTATACTAATCTATTTGGGGGTTTTTAGATGAGAGAACAGGAAAGAGATTGTAAATTGCAGAAAGAGATGTAAATAGCATGTGTTTCTGGTGGGAAAGAACAAGCAGCACGATTACTAGCTAATACCCAAACCAACAACAATCAAAACAAAGCATGTAACAGAAACTAACATTGTTATTCCTTCCTATGTATCCTTCATTCAGTATTCCAGATTCAATTAATTGCCAATGCTCTAATCCAGAATGCAGAATTACAGCAATCAGAAAAATAAATGAACACGAAGCAGAAATACTTGCAGAAGGCAGCATAAAAGAAAGAGACAAATGTCAGAGCCAAGGATGCTTTGTATTGGAAGCAAGTGTTTGGTTACAAGAGCTCTCTTAGCAATATGTTCCCCCCCTTTTACAATGAAGTTCCACTGCTATTTATAGCAGAAATTTCCCCCCCTTTACATTGGTGCACAGAACCCAAAGACTACAAAAAGTGTCAGGATTAGACTTCTGCTGGCCGCGAGTGTACCTGCAACAAGATTCACCTGAAATTGGTACGGCTCCGGACAGATCTGGTGGGTGAGAAGTCAAGTCTGATTAATGTGGTAGGTTTAGTACAGTTTGCCTCTGAGGACACCATCAATGTTCACCTACCCTGTACCTTTGCAGCACACCTTCTGTCCCATCTTGACAGGCTCGAATCCCGAAATCTGTACATGGTCTGCCTGAGTCTGAGGTTCCCTGAAATGGAGGGGGTTGACCAAAGTCGCCTGATGAAAACAACGACCCTGGGAGTCGCTCCAGAATGGAGCGAACCCGAGATACACCTTGCCTTAGGAAATTTTGCAACTTGGTCCTTTCTCATAGTCGCTGAATGGGGAGGGAGACGACGACGGTCGCTGATAGATGGCAGCGACGACGGGAGTCGCTCGAAAAATGAGCGACCGACGTCAACACTCCACCTTGTGCCTTAGAAGCATTTGGAACCTCTTCGCCCGCGGTCGCTGAAAAACTGCAACGACGCCCGGAATCGCTCCGAAATGGAGCAACCGGCGTCAACATTTGAAAAGTGCACTTGCTGAAGTTCGCTGGGAAAACTAGGCGACGACGGCGATCGTCGGCTGAAGTTGAGCGACGACGGGAGTCGCTCCAAAATGGAGCGACCGACGTCGACTCAACACTTAGACAAATTCTGCAATATTTTACCCCTCGACCATGGTCACTAAAAACTGGAGCAATCACGGGCGTCGCTTGGATAAGGGAGCGATCAACGTCACCTTCTTTTGCGCCTGCTGACCGTGGTCGCTGAAAAGCGGAGCGATCGACGTCGATCGCTCAAAAACTGAGCGACCGGCGTCGACGCTCCAACACTTAGGAAATTTTTCATGACTTTCTCCCTCGCCGCGGTTCGCTCGAAACTGCAGCGATGACGGGCGTCGCTGAAAAATGCTGGCGACGACGGGGGTCGCTCCAGAATGGAGCGACCGTGGGAATTTTAACACTTAGACAAATTTTATCATTTTCTCCCCGCTTAGCCTGCTGCTTGGAGATGTCGTCGGTCGCCGGAGGGAGAGGCAGAGCCGGGAATCGCTGGGAAGGAGGAGCGACTCCCGAAATCGCTCCAAAATGGAGCGACCAAGGGAGTGCCCCCGACTTAGAATTTTTTAGGCTTTTCCCAAACTCGCCAAATCTGCTTGAACACTTGGAAGGAACAAAGCTGAAAACTGGAAACATAGAAACTGCCCGAACAAAGCTGGAAAGGAAGGAGGGAGGAAGAATCTGGTCCGAACGTTGCAGCAACAATTTTTTCAAATTTTTCAAAATTTCTACCCCTTAGCAAAATGTGGCAACATTCCTGGCGGCTCGCGGGGTATCGAGCTCGCCTCGATGCAAGGACCCATGCCTTCATCCTTTGGGCCCGGAGTCATCCCCGGTCCTTGTTTGCTCCTACTGTGGCCCTTCTTTTTGCTGCTGCCCTTGCTCTATCTCCTGTTGCTCTTCCTCTTCTGCGCTGTCATCTTCGGACTCTCCTCCTGAATCTTCTTCTTCTTCCGTATCTCCTTCCGACTGCTCGCCTTCCTCTTCTTCTTGCTCTAGGGGGGCAAGGCGGTCGTGAATATGCTGATAAGTAGCTTGAACCTGGGTCCAAGCTGCCTCCTGGAAGGGCTCGAGGTCGCTGATATCTTTCAAACTGCATCTGAAGGCTTCGACCTGGAGCATATCGACCGCGTTGAACCTTTCACTCAATTCGTTGAGGCAGGTGCTAATCTTGCAGAATCGAAACACCAACTGTGTGACCTGTGCCTCAAGAATTGGGTCCGCCTAGTTATCTATTTCTGACGTATCCGCCTGGAAGGCTTCCCAGATTGGCATCAACTCCTCTCTGGGCCGGCAGTTTCCATCTTCGCCTATGAAATTTGGGAACCCAAGCGATGCAAGGGTTTGGAAAGGGATCAGGCAGATGCTTTTCTCCTTTTCCAATGCATCCAACATCTTCCTGGCCTTCCTGATTCTTTCTGTTTTTTCAAAATACAAATGCAAGGTTGCCCTTGCAGCAGCCCAATCTAGGGCGATCTGAGACATGGGGACAAATCGGAGGCCCTGGCGCTCGTATCCTTCAAGTTTAACCGCCAAGTCGAGCCACTGCTGAGCTTGGCGCTCGGCCTCCTCTACCGCAGGCTTGCCCTGGGCAGATACTTCTTGCACCTTGGAGATGAATGTGAGGACTGAGAGCGATCTAGCGACGTGGGTCTTGAAACCCTTCAGCAGGCCAGCGCGGATCTCCTTGACTCGATCTTTTGAAAAGGCCGCAACTTGTGAAGCCTTTTCCTCTAGCTGCCTCTGAACTTCTTGGAGCTGGCCCTGCAATTCAACTATTTGCGCCTGCGCTCCTTCTTTCTCCTTGGCCTGCTGCTCCAAAGTCTCCTTTTGATCTGTTACTTCTTTTTCCAAGGCCGCTAGTCGCTCTTTCAGCTTTTGGGACTCCTCCTGGGCACTCTCCAACTGTGCTTGCATTTTTGCCACATCCTCCTCCAGCTGTAATTTTTCATTCTCCACCTGGTAGAAGCGCTTTTTCATCTGGTGATGCTTTACAAACAATGTATCGGCCCTCAGATGGATTCCTCCTATTTCATTCTCCACAACGATGTCGTTCAGGTCCTTGTTCCTACGGTGGTACTCGTAGTCGTCTGGAGTCATGTCCTTGATGGGCTTTTTCACCTTAGGGACCCTCTTTTCTGTGTGGAGCACCATATTGTCCAGGTCGAACCTGGCGCGCTTCTCTACTATGGCCAGCTCTTCGCCCCTCCTCTTTCTCACTTCCTGGAAATATCTGTAAGAGCTCTGAGCTGCTTGGGCCATCATGGGGTGGTCCTCCGTCTTCTCCAACTGTTGCTCTATGAGTTCCATTTCCCCGAACATAGGATAGGCCAAAGGCAAGTTTTGTTGGGGCATCTGCTCGTCTGCGAACAGAGAAGTGGGGACGGCGCCTGAGGGTTCAGTCGCCTTTGGGGACGACTGGGCTTGGGTAGCGACGGGCGGTTCTTCAGGATGTGGAGATGGGTTTTCAGTGAATGCGCCTGCTGAAGATGAAGGATGGGGAGAATGAGGGGTTTCTTCAGCGGCGGTGCTCGACTGTGTATGGCCTAGGGTTTCAAAGGCATTCGGATCTGAGGAGAACTGGCCGAATGCCTACAGTCCTTGTTGGATGGGAGCAGAGGGTTGGGGTTGTGTGAAAGGAGAATGAGATGAAGCAACGATGGCGGGTTCAGCGGAGGAGGAAGAGGGTGCAGCAGGCAATGCTTCAGAAGATTGTTGAGAGAAGAGAGAAAACGTACCTGCGAGCTCGGCTTGAGCTGGCGTTTTGATGACTTGCGTTACCCACTTGTCCGCTTCTTCTTCTGGGGTGTCCTCTTTGACAGTTATGACTTCCTTGGCGGCAACTTTCTTCTGCGGAGTCACCTCGGTCTGCTGCACAACCTCCTTTTTGGGCGTCGACCTTTTCTCCTTTGACCTCTTCCTTTTTTCTTTCTTAGGCGTAGCTGCCTTTTCACTGACAGCGGCTGAGGCTAGGGCAGTGGATGTTTTAAACTTCAATTTCACCTTTGTCCTCAAAGGCTCCAGAATTTCCTCCGCCGCTTTGGCCAACTGCTCAGATTTTTGCGGCTTTTCAGACCCTTGTGGCTCTTCAGGAGGTGACTGTACCATGGGTCCTACCGCCTGACTCCTCTGTACTTCACTGTTGGACCCTCCTTCTTGCACAAGTGGTTGCTTGGGTGGGGCCTGCCCTTTTTGTAGGCGACGGATGCCTCGGGGCACGATGTCACGGAAAACGATGGGCCGCCACGTGGCGACGTTATCATCATAGATGTCAGAGAACTGATAGTCATTGGCCAACAACTTTTCCGATCTTTCCTTCTTGGTGTGGGCCCTTGTGATCCACCATTGTGCTATCTTTTCGTCCTTCCACCCCAAAGCTTTCACCTTCGGCAACATTCGCTTGTAACCCTGGGAGTCTGTCTTGTGAGCATCGTTACGGACAGGGTCATACTCCGCCTCAATACAGTAGAAATCATGCCATGGCGGGAGCGACTGCATCTCTTCTACGTGCCACTCCAGGTCACCTCCTGTCGGATTATTCCGCTCCCCCATGATCTCTTCCTGGCGCGGGCAGGCGTGAAGATTTTTCAATTCCGTGAATCCTTTTATTACATCGAGTGGGTCATATTTCCACCGCTGGGGAAGCTCCACCAGGCCGAAACTTAGGAGCGTAGCCGCTAGATATTCATTCTGCCCATTTGAGTGGACCTCAATATCGCCCCAGATGATCGGGTACTTGAAAATGTGGCCCCATATTCTTCCTTGACCGTACTCTTGGTCTGCATAGTCCATCTGCCGAGCCGCCTCCAAGGCGAATACATATTCTGTGCAAAAAAAGGCAGAAGGAAGGGTTTGCCTGTGAACCCGAACACTCTGATAACAAATCCCTGCGTCAACTTGAAAGTGTCACCTATTTCTCCCCGCACAATCCTATCTTTCATTTCTCGGGGGGCGCGCGAGCATGTGCCATTAAGGACGGCTAGGGCAGGACCCAAGAACGTCAAATTGAACTTATAGTGTGATTCCCTCCTCGACAAAACCCGGGTCCATTCATATACCGGGAGCTGTGCGCCATCTTTGTCTTTGCACTGGACCGGGATCGTCTTCATCTTGTTGTGCATATGGAACAGGAAGAGCCAGGCCAGGAACGAGCAATACCTGAAGGACTGGCTCCTTCCCTCTTTCAGCTCCAGAAGGCCTGAGTGTATACCGCGCGCCACGCAATCTGCCCAGTCGAAGAAGACTGGCTTAGTTTCCGGCTTCATGGCGTTGGGGTCGTAAAATTCCCCATGTAGGATGCACTCCGCGATAGCTATCTGGTATGGGTGCACCACCGCGTCAGTGTCGCAGCCTAAAACCCAGGCCAGCATAGAGTAGAGAGACTTGCTTTTAAAATTCTCCTGGGGTATTGGCTGCGTCGGCCAATGCTTGGGCGGCGGTGGCTGGTGCAGCTGAGACTCGAGGAATTTCCTCATCTTTGGATTATCAGCGAACCTGTCCGTTTGCTCGCCCAGGTTGACTCTTCTGATTGTATAATTTCTATCCGGCGAATGCCGAGGCGCGAAGGCCATCTGCACAGTCTCCTTATAGAGCGAGAACAACACCGTCCCCTCATGGTCGCATACTTGTCTGGTGTTGGGCTTGTAATTCCTGGCAATGGCTGCAACCAGCTCCGGGCAATGGTGTACCGGAGGGCATAGAAACCAGAACAAGTGCGAGTAGTATGCCGCAGCGAAAGGGTGTGAAGTGGGCACTTTCTTCCGCCACTCCTCCACAGTGCGCCGAAGCTGTGTGATGCTGTGAGAGTAGTTGCCATCTCTGTATCCTGCCAAGTTATCTACAGGCGGCGGAGGAGGAACTCGTTTTGCTGACCCCGCTGCTTTCGCCTTCCCCTTGCTTTTCTTTTCCTTCTTTTCGCTCTCCGGTGTGCTCGAAGCCGCCTGCTCAGGCGCTTTACCCTTTTCTGCACTCTCCTTCTTACCCATGGCGCTTGAACAATTCGAATTTACTGTTGCTTGCCGGTAAAATTCAGAATTTCCCCTCTGGCGCAGCTTGGAGTTCGTCTGGGTTTAACTGTGAGAGTGAAATGAGCGACTGAGCCTTTTATGGAGATAGGTAAAAAGTCTTCATTAATGGCGAGCGCTGGAGTTAAAGGCAGGGTGCGCGAAGTGGGTGGGCGCGCCGTTATTTTTTGGTGGTCGTGCGTAAGATCTCCCTTGGGGAACGCAACTCATCGTTTATTGGCCCAAGGTTTGTCCTTGCCTTTAATGAAATCTGCTTTGAAAACTGCGCAGACACCCCCTTTTTAAGAACGTGCGCCTTGAAGACGTCACCCGCCGCCACCTCGGCACGCGCCCCAAAGTTTGTCGTGCTTGGAAATTGTGCCGGAGACGAGGGTCGCTCAAGACTTGGAGCGATTCCTAGAATCGCTGAAAAAATGGGCGATTTGGAGCAACTGACGGAGTGGTGAGCGACCGGCGTCAATTAGGACTTAGCAAATTTTCCAACTTCGTTTTCTCCCTGAAGCTTTCATCTTGTCAGGGTTCGCTCGAGAAGGAAGCGATGTCCGTCGTCGCTAGAAAAATCGAGCGACCGCGGGAGTCGCTAAAGAAACGAGCGACAGAGGGCGAGCAACACTTAGAAAATTTTTGCACTTTTTTGCCTCCTTCAACCTTCGATCCGCCGAAGTTCGCCCAAAAGGTGAGCGACGACGGTCGTCGTTGGAAAACATGAGCGACCGCGGGAGTCGCTCCAAAATGGAGCGACGATGAGCGCCATCCGGACTTAGCATTTTATCTCGCGCTTCTTGGACCTCGACGGCGCTCGCTCAAAAGTTCGAGCGATTCCCGTCGTCGCTCAGAAAATGAGCGACCTTGGGCGCCACTTCGACACTTAGAAATTTTTTCGGGTTGTTTCTCCTTGACGCACCTCGCGCTTCTCCCACGCGATTCCCGGAATCGCTGAATAGAACGAGCGATCTTGAGCTTTTTTGAACACTTCGAGCGACCGTTGTCCTCTATCGTTTTTGGCTCAACCTTGGCGCCTCCCGGGGTCGCTGAATTTTAGGAGCGATTTCGGTCGTCGCTAGGATTTGGAGCGATCCTGGGCAACTTTTCCAGACTTAGACCTTTTCCCTTTTCCTTGGGCTCCGAAGCTCGCTGAATACTAAGGGCGACTCCCAGAGTCGCTGAAAAATTGAGCGACCAAGGGCGCCTTTTGACACTTAAACATTTTTATGCCCTTGCTTAATTGGTTGAGCCGCTTCGAACATAGCCGGAGTTCGCTGGAAAACCTGCGCGATGACGGTAGTCGCCGACTCTTTTGGGCGAACCTCAGCAACTTCACTTGCATGGACACTTAGTGAATTTTTCAGTTTTTTCTGCCCTCTTGCTTTCTTCGGCCTAAGGAGCTTAGCAAACCCTGCTTTCCTCCTCTGCTAACAGGAACTTCTTCTACACAAGACACTTGGCTCTTTTTCTTGGATTAAAAGCAGGAAACTACCTCTACTGAAAGCAATATTTACATTCAGAAAGATAAACTCAAACTTAAACTGCAGAAAAGAAAATATGTACACAGGAGAAACCTCTGGATCTTCTTAATGGTGATAGGCTTTCAGATGAAAGCCATTAACTGGTATTGGGAGGATCTGACCCTCCATATCTCTCAGCACAAAGGAATTGAACTGGTTCACCCGGGCAACCTGAAAGGGGCCTTCCCAGAAGGCGTCAAATTTATCATGGTTCCCTGGTTTTGCCTTCAACGAATCCCATTTCAGCACTAGGTCCCCAATCTTGAAGACTCGGGCTGTAGTCCCTTTCGAGAACCAGTTTCGTGTGGTTTCGGTGTGCTTCATAAAAGCTTCGTAAGCTTTTTCTCTTTCCTCTTCGAGTTGCAGCAACTGAGCCAGCCGGGCATCAACAGGATCCATGTTACCCTTTTCATCTTCTAACAGCCAGAGTGCGGGTATCTCGACATGAGTGGGCAGGACGACTTCTTTTCCATAAACAAGCGCGTATGGTGATGTCTTGATGGATTTCTTGAAGGAGATACGATCTGCCCATAGCGCTCGATCCAGGTACAGGTGCCAGGATCTCTTGTTCCTTTCCAGAGTCTTCTTTATGATCTTCATCAGGTTCTTATTGGTAGACTCGGCTAGGCCGTTTCCCTGCGGGTAGTAATTGGAGGACATTTTATGGTAAATCCCATATTTGCAGGTAAACTCTGTGAGTACAGCCCCTGCGAACCCTGGTCCGTTGTCTGTCACTATTGCTTCTGGGATCCCGAAGCGAGTGATTAGGCTTTCAAGGAAGCTGATGACCGTCTCCTGGTCAGCGTGCTTGGTAGGTATCGCCTCAGCCCATCTGGTGAAGTAATCCGTGGCTGTCAGAATGAACTTATGCCCTGCCGAAGAATTTGGCGTTATTGTCCCGATGAAATCTAGGCCCCATTGCTGGAAGGGAGCCTCAGCCTGAATTGGCTGGAGGGGCATAGGTGCATTCCTATTTCTGCCGGCGAACCTTTGACATTTTTCACATTTTTGGCAGACTGCATATGCATCTGCGAAGAGGGTGGGCCAATAATAGCCCGCTCTGATGATTTTTAAGGCCGTTGGCCTTCCCGAAAGATGTCCTCCCGACATTCCAGAATGGAATTCGCCTAGGACCTTCCGCTTATCGGATTCTTTGACGCATCGCAAGAGGATGTCGTCCACGTTCTTGAAATACAGCCCCTCGGGGCGCAGTACATACTTTAGAGCTTGGAGCCTGAATCTCCTTCTCTGACTTGCATTAAGGTGATCTGGGAGCCTCCCAGTGCTAAAATACCAGATGATTTCATCAGCCCAGTCGCTGTCTTCTGCTGAGGAATTGGCAAAATTGCCCTCTAGGACTGGGTCCTCCCATTGACAGGCAACGACTTCTGCAGCAACACTCCTTGCTAATTCTTGACATAGTGCCCGACCTCTGATCAGCTTGGTGGGTCGCACTTCTATATCAAACTCCTGGATCTTGGCAATCCAACCTGCCCTTCTGTTTCCCATTTCCCCCTGTATGATAAAATTTCTAACATCTGGGTGGACAACGAACACGGTCGTCCGACTCTGGGAAACAAAGTGCTTAAACTTTTTTAACGACCTCATGACAGCATGCACTTGGCGTTCGATGAAATTATACCTCTCTTCATGGGGCTGGATCACCTGGCTCAGGAAGGCTATTGGCCGTTCTTCGTCGTCATCTCCTTTCTGAGTCAGAACTGCTGCATAACTTTCGGGCTCTCCCACTGCATAAAGGATGAAATCCTTAGAGTAATCCGGGTTTATTAGCACAGGCGCCTGAGCAATCCTTGCCTTAATCTCCTCAAAGGCTTTCTTCCTCTCTTCAGTCCAGACAAACTCAGCATCCTTCTTCAGGAGTTCGGCCATTGGCTTGATTACTTGGGCAAAATCGGGCACGAACTTCCTCACGAAGTTGATTTGTCCAAAGAAGGACTGCAGCCCTTTCTTGTTCACTGGAATTGGCAACCGAAGAAGAGCCTCTGCTCTGTCGGGGTCAACTGCAAGGCCCTTTTCTGAAATGACGTGGCCTAGGAGCTTCCCCTCCTTCACTGCAAAAACTGACTTCTTAGGGTTAATAGATATGCCGAATTCACGACACCTTTCAAACACTTGCCGCAGGTGAGAGGAGTGTTCTTCTCTTTTGTGTGAAAACACAGTCATGTCATCCAAATAGATGACGATTATCTTGTTTAATAGCTCACGGAATGCTAGGTCCATGGCTCTCTGAAAAGTAGCCCCTGCATTGGACAGACCGAAGGGCATGCGCTGATAGGCAAACGTCCCCCATTTGGTGGTGAATGTCGTCTTGTGTTGATCTTCGTCCTTCACCCAGATCTGATTATAACCAGAAAAGCCATCCAGGAGGGAGAATCGCTGAGCTCCCGCGACCACATGGAGAATTTGATCAATTTGGGGGAGCGGGTAGTGGTCCTTCAGTGAGGCCTGGTTTAGATTGCGGAAATCCACACAGAGGCGAATGTCCCCATTCTTCTTTCTGACAGGAACCAGATTTGCGACCCAAGAAGAATGCTTGATGGGATAGATGATTTTTGCTTCCAGCATCTTCAAGAGTTCGGCTCTCATCATGACCTCGATCTTCGGGTTGACCGGCCTCTGTTTCTGCCTGCAGGGCTTAACCCCTTCTTCCAGTTCTATGGTGTGTTGGATGATCTCTCTGTCATACCCCTTCAAGTCCTGGTAACACCAAGCAACTATGTCGGGATATTCTTTGCACAGGGCCCGGATCTGCTCCAATTCCTCTGGAGTGCAGTCTGTTCCGACTTTGATCACTTTTCCGGGCTCAAGCTCCAGGTCCATGTATTGCTTGGCGTCCACCTTGATTCGGTGAGATATGGCTCTATCATTCTAATCAAAGAGACTCTCCAGGGTAATCAGTCCTTTTGGGACATGATTATTCTTCAATTGTATCAACCCCTCATACTGCTCGTCATCAGGGTCTCTACCTTCAATGGTGCTAGCTTCATGAATTAAAAAATTGACGATTTGCTCGTCACAGTCGAACACCTGCCAGTGGGTGTCCTTATCAGGCACAGAAGGCCTGTAAATAGTACGTACCGGCTTCGGCTTCTGCATAGTGTCATCAGCCGGGACGTACCTGGCTCCAACAGACGCCAAGATATCAGCATGTTTATTTTTCTCACGGGAGATAGCTTTAACATTCAGGGACTCAAATGACTCCATCAGGTCCCAGACCCGATTGCGGTACGCCTTGAGATAGTGCTTCTTTGAGAGGCACTTATTGGTAATTTGCTTGCATACCAGCTCTGAATCTCCGAAGATTTGCAGCTGCTTGATCCCCAATCTCTCTGCCTTCTTCAACCCTAGACAAAGGGCTTCATACTCGGCCGCATTGTTAGTGCAACTCCAGGCCAGCCGGTAGCAATAATCTTTTTGCTCTCCCGAGGGTGAGACTAGAAGAACCCCTGCTCCAGCGCCGTTCTTGCATCGGGCGCCGTCAAAGTATAGCTTCCACAGCTCATTTGGGGCAGGGCCTATGTCTTCTTTTGTTGTCTCCTTCGGCTTCTCGGGCTGGGTGATGGAGTAGCAGCCAATATCTGATTCAATCATGGCATTGAAGTCAAGCAGGGAGAACTCGTCCTCCACTTGCAGCTGCTCTATGGCCTCTTCCACCAGGTCCACTTCTCCTAGCTCTTCAGTCATCAGATGGACCGACTCATCCTGCTGCTCCTCTTCCGGCATTTTCCCAACCAGGAAAGGTGGAAGGTTTCTCATTGTAGATCTTCACTTTCCTCCCTTTGAAGGGGACCTCCATATGAGAGTAGTCGAGGGAGAGATATCCACCCAGCTTGGCGGTGAATTCCCTCGAGAGGCACATGCCGAAGTAGGGCTCCAGATCAACGACCACAACTTCTTGAATCACCACGATCTCAGGCGCTTTGTGCAACTGGATAGGAATATCTTTGATGACGCCTACTGTTTTCACCGGAGTGCCATCTAGCTGCAAGACACCTTGACTGCTCCGCGTGTATTCCATGCCGATTTCTTCACAGACTGCCCTTGGCATGACGGTGGTTGATGCGCCGGAATCAATCATGCAGTTGTGCACCACGCATCCTTCCATCCGCAGAGACAAGTAAAACGGCGACGGCCTATTCTTTCCCGTGATTGAAGTGGTCAAGGGCTGAGCTAACACGGGTTGTGGTGGCTTTCCTCCTTTAACGGACTTCAGAGATTCTTGCAACAGGTCCACCTGCCCAGGGAGCTGGAGGGCATCATACATGCTTATCTTCGTCGGGGTCTTCTTGAGCTCATCAACAATGTTGTAGGCCGAAGTAGTGGGCCCCTCAGTTTCTTTCGTCGGCTCGTACCTGGTGCGGTACTGTTGCGTTGCCTCAACCCTTTGCCGCTTTGTCAACGACGGGTACTTGAGCTTTTCTTGCGCCTGCTCCTTGGTTTCAGTCGGAGGTTGAGCCACTGGAGGTTTTGCTGGTGGTTTCTCTTTCGCCGGCGGAGGCAATGGAACTTGATCGGGAGCTCTTGCGGCAGGCTGTTCTTTTCCTCGCCTGGTATACACCTTCAAAGGCTGCATCTGGGCTGCGTCCACTTCGATTGGCTTCTTACCACCCTTGGTCAGAATGGACACCGGCTCTTCCTCTGAGACCGCAAAATTGCGCTCTTCTTCCCGAATCATGTTGACTTGATCTTCCGGGTTGCTGCTAGCCAGAGTTTGGACATAATGCTGATGCAGCATACAGGTAGCTTCCCCGTGAGGGTCATTGCATGTAGAGCACCAGTGCACATTGTCTGAAGTGCTCGGCTCCTCGTTGATAGCAGCATTCCTCGCGGGAGGTCTATTGGCTTGAGCCGCTTGGTCTCTTGTAAGCGCCGGAGGAGGATATGGTCTCCTAGGGATGAACTCCTGTTGGGCTTGCTTCTTTTTCATGATTGCCATGTCGTTGGACAGCGTTCGGTAGCCAGAAGCAAGAGACTGTACTTCTTGCAGTATCTTAGTCTGTATATCAATATTTGGTGGAGCTGATTGGGCCGGTGGAGGCAATGGTGCCAACGGCGGGGCTGGAGGTAGCGTCGGGTACTGTGGAGGAGCGGGAAGTGGCGGATATTGCGGGGTAGATGGGAGCTGAGGCGCCGGTGGAGTGGGGAAATGCACCTGGGGAGCAGAGAATTGGGTGACCACTGGCGCGGGGTTCCACGATGGATTTTGATATGCAGTAGATGAGGAAGGCGTTTGAGCAGACGCACTAGGATACTGTGATTGAGGAAAATCAGGGTAAATTGGCGCCGACATCCTAGGTGGGAGTCTACCAATAGCAATCAAATCCAGCTCCGCCCTCTGGGCTAGCTCGTACAACTCAGGGAAAGTGTTGATATTGGAAAACTTGATGATCATACTGATATCCGAGTTGAAGGCTCTGAGGTAGTAGTAGGCAGCTTGTCCAGCGGTCGGTCGCAGCTCAATGGGCACTCTCTTCCAGGACCTCGCAAACCTCACATTAAAATCCGATATCTCCTCTTGCTGATGTCGTTGGATGGTTTGAAACTGATGCAGCAACGAGGATGGATCTGCGGACTCATTGAATCCTTTGACTAGTTGTCCCGCCAGTTGAGCCCATCCAGTAATAGCGCCGGTCGGCAAGGATCTATACCAGTATAGGAGCTTCCCTCGCAGAGAGAGAGCCAACAGCCGGACCATGACACTTTCATCAGTGATGGCGTGAAGCGCAGCTAAGGCCACGATGTCTTGGATGTGTTCATAGGCCGTCTTCCCGGTTCCATCGTACGTGGGTATGGCCTTCAAAGCGGCAGCTGGAACAACATCTTGCCCAGCTAGGTTGAGGGGTCCCGTAGAATCCCAGGCTGGGAACAGCTCGGGAGCAGTAGCAGCTGGCGGTTGATTTGCTTGTTGATTTTGGGGTGGTTGGTTGGCGGAGGTTTGCCATATTTGCGTTAGGATTGGGTTGAACAGGTGCTCCAGAAGCAGCTAGTTGCAAGTCAGGCTGCACAGGATCGGCCTGGTGGTCTGGAGAGTTCGGAGGATTCGGAGGATAGTTATCAGTACTATCCGAAGTTGGGCCTTGCTCGTCAACCACGGCTTCTTGCGAAGATGCTCCGACTAGCCTGGGGCGTTCTCCGAAAGCAGTGATATCAAGCTCGTAGAACTCAGGATCCTCCTGCGTTTGTCTAACTCTCCATCTTGTATGCATGAAGGGCTTGAAAGCTTGGACCAGTCTTCGAGACTCGGAGGATATTCAGGTTCAGCAGAGTCGCCAGGTGTTCAAATTCGTCAGCACTGAAGCGAACACCGTTACTTCAATACTGCTTATGAGGTGAGACACTCGGGTCCCACCGGGCGTGCCAGAGAAACTGTTGGTTACGAATCTGCCACTAGGAAAGGATTTTAATCTTTTGCGCCCTAGATTCGCCCAACAGATTGAAAGGCCGGAAGGAAGGGATGCCTTCCGTGCCAATCTCCGGAGAAGGCCGGCTCCTATACTAATCTATTTGGGGGTTTTTAGATGAGAGAACAGGAAAGAGATTGTAAATTGCAGAAAGAGATGTAAATAGCATGTGTTTGTGGTGGGAAAGAACAAGCAACACGATCACTAGCTAATACCCAAACCAACAACAATCAAAACAAAGCATGTAACAGAAACTAACACTGTTATTCCTTCCTATGTATCCTTCATTCAGTATTCCAGATTCAATTAATTGCCAATGCTCTAATCCAGAATTCAGAATTACAGCAATCAGAAAAATAAATGAACACAGAGCAGAAATACTTGCATAAGGCAGCATAAAAGAAAGAGACAGATGTCAGAGCCAAGGATGCTTTGTATTGGAAGCAAGTGTTTGATACAACAGAGCTTTCTAGCAATATGTTCCCCCCCTTTTACAATGAAGTTCCACTGCTATTTATAGCAGAAATTTCCCCCCCTTTACATTGATGCACAGAACCCAAAGACTGCAAAAAGTGTCGGGATTAGACTTCTGCTGGCCGCGAGTGTACCTGCAACAAGATTCACCTGAAATTGGTACGGCTCCGGACAGATTTGGTGGGTGAGAAGTCAAGTCTGATTAATGTGGTAGGTTTAGTACAGTTTGCCTCTGAGGACACCATCAATGTTCACCTACCCTGTACCTTTGCAGCACACCTTCTGTCCCATCTTGACAGGCTCGAATCCCGAAGTCTGTACATGGTCTGCCTAAGTCTGAGGTTCCTGAAATGGAGGGGGTTGACCAAAGTCGCCTGATGAAAACGACGACCCCGGGAGTCGCTCCAGAATGGAGCGAACCCGGGATACACCTTACCTTAGAAAATTTTGCAACTTGGTCCTTCTTTCTCGCAGTCGCTGAATGGGGAGGGAGACGATGGCGGTCGTAGATAGCTAGTAGCGACGACGGGAGTCGCTCGAAAAATGAGCGACCGACGTCAACACTCCACCTTGTGCCTTAGAAGCATTTGGAGCCTCTTCGCCCGCGGTCGCTGAAAAACTGCAGCGACGCCCGGAATCGCTCCGAAACGAAGCGAACCCGGGATACATTTGAAAAGTGCACTCGCTGGAGTTCGCTTGAGAATTTGGGCAGCGACGACGATTGCTGGAAAAGTTGAGCGACGACGGTAGTCGCTCCAAAATGGAGCGACTGACGTCAACTCAACACTTAGACAAATTCTTCAATATTTTACCCCTCGACCATGGTCGCTAAAAATCGGAGTGACTGCGGGCGTCGCTTGGATAAGGGAGCGATCAACGTCACCTTCTTCTTTGCCTGTTTACCGTGGTCGCTGAAAAGCGGAGCGACCGACGTCGGTCGCTGAAAAATGGAGCGACCGGCGTCGACGCTCCAACACTTAGGAAATTTTCGTGACTTTCTCCCTCGCCGCGGTTCGCTCGAAATTGCAGCGATGACGGGCATCGCTGAAAAATGCTGGCGACGACGGGGGTCGCTCCAAAATGGACCGCGGGAATTTTAACACTTAGACAAATTTCATCATTTTCTACCCGCTTAGCCTACTGCTTGGAGATGTCGTCGGTCGCCGGAGGGAGAGGCAGAGCTGGGAATCGCTGGAAAGAGGGAGCGACTCCCAGAATCGCTCCAAAATGGAGCGACCAAGGGAGTGCCCCTGACTTAGAATATTTTAGGCTTTTCCCAAACCTGCCAAATCTGCTTGAACACTTGGAAAGAAAAACTGAAAACTGGAAACATAGAAACTGCCTGAACAAAGCTGGAAAGGAAGGAGGGAGGAAGAATCTGGTTCGAAAGTTGCAGCAGCAATTTTTTCAAATTTTTCAAAATCTCTACCCCTTAGCAAAATGTGGCAAAAGTTACACATTGGAAAATCTTCCTTACGACGTGGAAGGCCAGTGGGAAAATGTATTAAGCAAATTGGAGGAGGTTATGCCTTGCGATACCATGTCAAATCATAATGGATTGGTACATGGAATTGCCAAAGGGCAAGTACCAGAACTAGGAGGAGTTATGTGAAGCCTTCATGAAGGAATTTATTTTCTTCCAAAATGATTGTAAGGTCATTGTAGAAATCCATAGAATGGAGCAAGTGAGATGGTTCTCCAACTAAAGGTTGAATTGGTTCATCACCAATCTGGAGTTGTCAGATGCTTTAAAGAAAAGTGGTTTGTGGAGGGACTATTTTATACATATAAGAATAAGATTAGGGTGGTCCATCGGATGTCATATCAAGAGGCCTTTGACCAAGCCATGAACTTAAAAAGTGATGCGAAGATGTCATTTAGTTGTTGGGGTCGGATAGATAGTAATAAGTGACTTCAATGATGAGAGTGATTATTGCGGTGAGAGTAGTGATTCAAAGGACAAGAACAACTTAGAGGATGATTTTTGAGAACAAGAGCAACTTTGAGGTTGGTTCAAGGACATTATACGTATGTTGGGATTGGGAAGTTGGTGAAGAGAGTGGCTTTGAAGATGAGATTGATGAGGGCAATGATTTTGAGAATAAGTGACACAAAACATGTTTAGCGAGGAAAACTTGTTGCAACAAGTATATGCAACACATAGTGACACTATTCTAATAAGAGGTTCCATTGGCAATACATTTCATGAATACTACAAAACTAAGGGAAGATGATGAATTGAGTATCATACTCACCCATTGTGCAGTGTCACAAATGTCATCTCTAGGTATATTTTGCATGACAAAGCCAAAGTGTTGCGAGTCAAGGAAAGCTAATGATGTGTGGAGGGTCCAAGAAGCCTGAGAGGAATCAAAACCTTAGATAGAAAGTAGAGAGCACAATGAACTTGATTGCAATCGAGGAGGTTGAGTGAGTTGTGGTGGATATGCAATGAGTTTTGCAACCAACAACATCTGTGCAGTTAGAGGCATCTACCTTTCGTTTCCATGTAGGCTAGGAATTGATAACCATGAGAAATCTTGGCATGATTTCTTTTGAATGTTTTTGTTTGTAGAAAGAGGATGAGAACAAGGACCAAAGTAACAACCTGTTTGACAATAAACAAGGTGAAAATGGAATTCATGTGAGGAAATGTCTTCATCTAGCTTGGAGTCCTCATTGTGATCGTGTTAGAGATGGCTATTTGGTCCAAGGAGGTAGCTATTTGGGTTTGAGTAATGGCCGTTTGGGTCAGCGAGCAGACTATTTGTGCCAAGGGAATCATCATTTGAGCCCAAAGGAGATCTATCTGGGTGCCTCAAGTTGCCATCAGAAAAGTTGAAGTCATCTAGGGTTGAAGAAGTGGTTGTTTGGGGCAATGGAGAAGCCATTCGACCATAAAAACACAAAGACATTTTCTAAGTAGTTATCTAAACAAAAACTCAATCCTTGGGAAGTTTAAGTGTTGTTTAAGCTGGAGCAATAGTTTTTTTTCTTGTGACTGCCATTTAGTTTCTAAAGTGGTCATTTGGCCTAAGGTGGTTGGCATCTAAGGGTAGATAAATGTATGGTTGGAGGAACAAATGAACACGTATGAACCCCACTAGGAGTCATTTTTCATTGCATTGCCATTGAATTATGGGAAAATGTTTTCTGATAGATGGTTGTTGGACACAAGGGATGAGCCATTTGAGAGATTGCCTTCAGAGAGGAGGGATTGTATGACAGATGACTATTAGAGACAAGGTGCCATCTAGGGGGTGGCCATATGGCCCAAACAAGGCTCCTTCACACGCATGCAACGTGTCATTTAAATTGTAGGGGTCATCTAGGTATTGGAATTTATTGTCTAGGCCTTGTGGGATGTCATCTAGGCCAAAGGGATATAAATTGTATAAGCTAGGATTATCATCAAGATGATAGGAGGTGCCGTCTTCTAAAAAAGACTTTCCATCTGACCCCTAGAGGAGGGTCGTTTGGCTAAAGGCTGCCTAGAGGAGGAACAAGATAGTTGCCTAACAAGTGGTCATATGGTAGAGGTCAAAGTGTATACCATCCAATTGTCAGTCGTATGATTCAAAAGGTGTGTTGTCCAATTGATGACCATTCAAAGCACAACAAATGTTGTCTGGATTTGGAATGTCATTTGGCTAGTAGAAATTGCCATCCAAATCTTGAGTGTGGCTGTCAAAGGAAACTGTCCCGGGATGGCCATCTGGGATTGTCACCTCAGGCTGGCCATTTGGGTCTCTCATTCAGGGCTGGTCGTCTGGGCCTGCCATTTGGGGCTAGCCGTTGGATACTATTGTTTGAGGCTGGCCAATTGGGCCTACTGTTTGGGATTAGTTATTGAAGAACAACATTTGGAGCCTGCTGTAGGACAATTGTCCAGGTCATGCCATCTGAGACTTTTGTCCATACCCTCAATGAGGCAACCCTCTGTGGGGTGTTGTTTGGGCTGTCTGGTAGCAGAAGAACATCTGAGCAGCAATTTGAGTGTTGCAAGCGAGGAACAATTTGGCGTTTGTTTGTTTTGGGTGTACAAGACAAAGTTTTAGAATTTTTTTTTTTCACAAATTTAAGAAGTGGCAGATATATCTTAAGGTATATAGATCTTTACAGATTCAAAAACAACTTTAAATGCAATATTAAATATACCAAAGCACCAGAGGCAACATGAAAATCTCCATTACAATATAGAACATTACTTTTCTGAAATGATTGAGTCTGGACTGTCTGAAAGAACACTAATGGATTGTTTTCTGTTTTATAGATGTTGAAATATTCTCAATAGTAGAAATAAGCTTTGGTAAATTTCATTAACCTCAATTGATTATATATTCATGTTCCTTGTTTCTGTTTCTGCCAATTAACTTTTATTTTATCAGGCAACAAGGAATTGTGTTATGAAAACTTTAATTTTGGAGTCTTTGGAGACAACTTTCTTTCTTCTAGTAACAAGCTTTCCATAGAATCAAAATTGTGACAAAGGCAACTTGTTTTCCATCATATAAAGGGTCAAAATATTTTCCATTATTTGCTACAAGATTTAGATACTGGCCTTAATCTTCTTGTACTAAATAAAAATAACTTTGGGGAATCCCCAGCAAGATCTTGATCCAGATGCCTCTCTAGATACTGTGGTATCAGAAGCATATATAACATTAAAATCACATTCATCTCTAGTTTGATTTTTCAATAAGTTCCAGAAACCAACAATCCTTTTGCCAAAGCTCATATGGCTGAGGCACAATTCCATAAATGAAGTTTTGAGAAGCTTGCTACAAGGACAGAAGTCCTCCACTTATCTTGTGTGGATATCTTCTAGTTTTGTTTCTTCCTTTGGTTGTACTTTCTAATTATTATTATGAGTCTATGTTGCATGAAACTCCTAAGGTGCCCAGGTTTCCATTTTGGGAACTTGGAAACCTGGAAACTTCTAGAATTTTTTTATTGACTTCCCATGTTTTCGGGCATTTCTAAGAGATGTCTATCATGTCTTTGAAGGTGTTTCCAATGTTTCTTGGCATTTTGAACCAAAATAAAAGTCCAGGTTTGAGGATTTTAGGGGTTGGTATGGATTTGCATGAGGCCCGCATGGGACACACATGACCCACATTAATTAAAAATCAAGTTGCTAAAAGATGAGGCAAAAGGGAACAAAATAAATAATAACTTGAATGATGATAGGTTGAAATCAATGAAGCTAGAGAATCTAGAACAAGTGGAATGCTCTTTTGAAAAAGAGGAATTGAAGCGCATATGGGTTTACTCACTTGGTGAACCAAAACAGGTTGGGCTCAAAAAATAAAAATAAGAAAAAAGGAGAGGATCTAGTTCTTTTCACATTCCAACTTTTATCTCTGGTATAAAATGTGCAAGAATATGAATTTCAGTTAACAAAGCTCTGTGGTTTTGATCTGTTTTATATGTGTTTCTCAATTATTGAGAATAACCAAATGTGTCAGGGAGGTATCCTGGGTTATGTGTTGACAACCTTCCTTTGCCTTATACCAATAAACTGGCTAATGCGCTATCTATAGTTATTTGGCATATGAAGTAATTTCATTATAAATTAATAACTTGTATGCCATTCAGCCTTTGGATATCAGTGGATTTAGAAATGAAACATAACCTCCCCTTGGAGTAATTGATTTATCAGATTGTTTTGGCTACATCCTTTTGTTCATTTAATTTGTCATATATGATGTCCAAGATCTCTATTGTTAGTACTATATGGAGTCTGTGAAACACAGCCAAACACAAGACAATAATGGAGAAACACACACAAAACGATGAAAAATAGACACAGCAAATAACAAAAGACTATTGACATTGATGCAGAGATATAATGCAAAATTCTGCATACTCACACTTCATCCATGGAGGGGTATTTATAGACTGTCACAGCACATTCCAGAGGAGTGGTTGCATCCATGATCCAATTATCTGGTCACTCATGACTATTTACTGGACAATGCAATCATACATCCCACAAACTGGACATTGCCACAATACACCTTATTGTTTGGACAATGGCACAATGCATCCTATTGTCCACTGACAAAATTAATTTACTCTATAACATTTATCAAAAGATCCCTCATGGATTATAGTTTAGGGTATAGTGCTATTGCATGGTATCTTTCATAGTACTGTGGACATCACATCTGAACATTGCATGCTCCCTCTGCCCCATGCTTCCATAAAATGTGAGCGTGTGTGTGTGGGTGGGGTTGGGGGAGGACCATATTTCACTTAAAGGGGCATTCAACATATTCTTTTCTACAAGGTGTCTACCTGTTGATTTGCTACTTATGTGATGAGCGAGTTCATAATGCAATGATTGTGTTACAGATTTATTTGAAAGGAGAGGAAGTCCAATTATCCAAGACTTGTTGGTCTTTGGTTTCTTTGTAGTGTGCCATTTTATGTTAGTTATTGATAATATCCGCTTCTTATATTTTGGAACATGTTTTTTCCTACGTGCTTCAATTCAGCTTTGGAGGTGTTGTTAATCAATAAATATCTCATTGACAGTTTAGTTAGTGGAAAATGAGGGCACGATACTAAGATTTCCATACTTTTTTCATTATACCTTTGAATTTAGATACTTGTGTGGCTGTGGAATAGTGGAAGATGAATATAATTTTGTAATGTGGATGAATGCATGTAATCCTTTTATCCTTCTCTGGGACTTATTACATGGACACTTTATGCAGATGTTCTGTTTGTCTTGGGGATTACCAAATGAATGAAAAGCTGCTGCACTTGCCAGTTTGTGGACATGCCTTCCACTTGGACTGCATCGATAAATGGTTCTCAAATAATACAACATGTCCTATTTGTCGTACTTCAGTTGTTCAGGCAAATAAAGTTGTTCCTATTGATATAGCAGCACAAGCAATTGCCTTTGAGCAAACTCAAGAATCAACTGAGGCCCTGCCTCAGGCTTTGCTACCTCAGCAAGTCTGTCCCATGGAAGGTTTACCTACAGAAGAAATCCTCAATATGCCCAGCCTTGTGGTGGGGGAACACGGCAGTCAGAGTGACAGGGAAACGTGTGAATTGCCATGCATAATTGATTCAAATGCACTTGAAGTAGAGCCAAGTGCTAGAAGCTTGTCAGCTGAAAGTTCTGCAGTAAAATCAGACTGCGTGATTTTCATCAAGCCAAATGGAGGAAGGTCATAATATGCTGCTAGATTCAGTCTGGTGTATACCATATCTATACAAATTTCAAACCAGCATATTTTCTTGTATGTGAGAGCATCCTTGATACAGAACACTTGGTCTCATGTCCACAGAGTGCATTTCTCAATCGGTGGTAATGAGTTCAACTGAATGCAGTTCAGGTTATAGGTTCACCATGGTGGCTAATACCATCAGAGGAGAGGTTATATACAGGTTTGTCGAGCTGGGAACCTGTCCACCTGTGGTTATCTGCACACCATGGTTTTGTTTTTTGGTAAACCAGTGGTTATATGAGTTGTTGGAGCTCTTTTTAGCACTCTTGGTTCACTATTGCTGAACCTTTGAGTCACATTGGCCTAATTTGATTGTTCATGGATGTTAATAAATTTTCATTCTTGAATATCTTATCTCTAGTATTGTTCTGAGTGCTTTACTTCACACTACCTTTCAAGGAATTACATAGAATGTTTTGGTCATTTCTAATTATCCCCCTCAAATGTTAATTATTGCTCTGATTTCACATCTGAATCCCTTTCCATAATCATTATATCATAAAATTGAGTCTAACAATTAGGTATTTCATTGGAATATCCTTTAATGTGGACTGATTTTCATATCCAAGGTTTGAATCTTCAAATGCTTAAGCTCAGAGTCCTAAATAGAAGTTATAAGATTTGGTTAATTTGGACATAGCTGAGGGCTCATTAGAATTGACAAAGGCATACACTGTTGATAAATGACTTTTGGAGTCTCTTACTACAGTATCACATCCAGCTGTATTTTTGTGTAGTTTTATAATATTCTAAACATTATTCATTGCAAGTGTTGACCATGATATAGTAGCAACTTCAAATTGTGGATGCATTCATTCCCGTGTAATTTTTTAGCTATTTTGCGATTGAACTCAGATTTAATTCAAAATGTACTCACAACATGCTCAAGGAACTAATGATCTGGATTTTTGTTTTGAGATGATGCTTATTTTCAGCCCTAGGGACCCATGACGATTTCAAAGGCCACCCTTTGAAGTTTTTCCTTTCCTACTGTTTTGAAGTTGATCTGTCTCAGCAAACTTCTTAAAGTTAGGCTTTCTCATGCTATTTCTCAAATGTTGTTAATATTCATGGGTTTTGTTGCAAGTGTGACTTTCTTTTTTGTTTATGCTGGATAGATAGATTTTTATAAGCAGAGCACAAGTATGGATAAACCAGTACTGAAGCAACTTTTACATTAAAAAATATAGACAAATAACAATGATTATGCCCCTATTGCTTAGCTTGAGTTAAAGGATGAACGATACTATTGAGTACTGCTTTGATCTGACTAGAAGCATTATGATGTTGAGAAGCTACCCTGAAAGTAGGGGAGGAGATACCAAGGAGGAGGACCACAAGTTAATAGGGTTAACTTGCCTGGCCTAGAAACTATCTCATGTTTTTGCTATTAGGGTTGCACAAATGATCACA
This sequence comes from Wollemia nobilis, assembly GCA_028583015.1. Classification (NCBI taxonomy): domain Eukaryota; kingdom Viridiplantae; phylum Streptophyta; class Pinopsida; order Araucariales; family Araucariaceae; genus Wollemia; species Wollemia nobilis. Next base: position 17,444 of record JAQPPZ010005189.1, on the reverse strand, counting down.
ACAAGAAATTCTTCTGCTACACCCATAATCCACCTTGTTGACACACCTGCAAGGTTACTTGTTGGATACATTTATATGACACTTGCCTGACCTAGAAACTATCTCAGGTTTTTTTTATTAGTGTCACACAAATGACCTCAAGAATTTCTGCTGCTACACCCGTAATCCACCTTATTGGCACCTTTGCAATGTTACCTATTACATGTATAGTTGAGAAAATCTTCAAAAAATCCTGATTTGAGCCGATTTTTTCCAATTCACAGCCTAGCTGATTTTTTGCCGATTTTGCTGATTTTTCCAAAAATTGTGATATGCATGAAAAAAATTTTTTTTTCAATGAAAATTTGCATTTTCTTCGGTTTTTCAATGAAAATTTGCCGATTTTTTCTCGATTCCTGATTTTTCCCAATTCTTTTCCAAGCTGATTCCGATACGATTCCAATTTTCTCAACTATGCATTTATAAGACATTTCTAATAATAGTGTGACATATTATCAAGATTTTCACAAGAATACATGTACTAAACTAATGGAAATTGTCAAGAATGAAGAACATATGTACACTTGTAAAACAATTTAGAATAATAATGTGATATGTTATCAAGATTTTCACAATGATCCTTGAAAGCTACAATGGAACAAATTCACGGTATTGCAAATTAAAAAAATACCAACAAATTCCTCATTCAAAGGCTTCATAATTGCAAGGTAGAGATCCTTGATGAATCCTTTATTTTCTCATTCAATAATTCTGTCTCTATGGCATCTATAATGCCATTCCATGTTGTAACATGCAGGGTCCTATCATTTAGCTTAGTGCCCTCATTAGGCTATTGGGGGAAATGCTTGTGTATATGAGGATCAAGAATGGTGAAGTATGAGAGGCCTTTGAAGTCCATCTTCACTATGATTTGTAGAGTAGGAATGGCCTCTCGAGCATGTTTTTACTATGATCTATATGGTACGAGATATTTGACATGAAATTAATTCATTAGAATGTTGCTCTCCCCTTTGCCTTTCAATTCACTAGGTAGTAGAAACCTTGCATGTTGCCTCAATTGGATTCTGAATCGTAGGATTTATAAGATGCATACTTATAACTGTAGATCAAATTTATACCCTCATTCACAAAATCTTTTTGTTGAGATATTACCCAAACTTTGCTAAGGAAAAAATTGCCTGAGTACTCAAGCAACACAGATAGCAAAAGCGCCAATGCATCAGCTCAAAGCTAAGTTCCAAGGCAATTAAGCATTTTAAGAAAATCGGCTAAGTCCCAAAGAAGATTGTAATAATGCACAAGTCCAGAATCAAACGATTTGAGACTTTTCCAAGTAAGGACGTCAACAAAGTGCTCTGAAAGTCTAAAAACACGCCAAAATGCCTAAGTGTAACAAAGTCGGATTTTCAGAGCACAATATTGGAATGATGCAACTTTGACATCAATCAAATGAAGCTCTCCCTTAGCTCAATGCCGGAATGAAACGAGAATTTGGACTTTACTGTGTAGTGACATCAACACTTATACCATAAAGTCCAAAAATGCATAAGAGATGCCAATGTGAAACAAAGCCAGGTTTTCAAAGTAAAACACCACGGAAGTCCAAAATGCATAAACCGAGAGAATGAAGCGCTACCTGATTGTGCAAGAGTTTGGACTGTGCCTAGTGATGACGTCAGTGAATCATCCTGAAAGTCCAAATTTTGGTTCAAAAGGCCTTTCAAGCAACCAAAAAGACCCGATACTGTTACAAAGTCCAACTTTGGCACACAATCACTTATGAACATCCCTTTCAAAGTTGTAACCATCTTAGTGCCTTCTAGTTGTTCCAGCCGAACCGTTAAGCTTGAGAATGTCTTCGACAGACAGTTGCAGCGGCCAAACAATTTGCAGAAGACGATTAGAGATGGTGAAATCTAAACCAACCACATCAACAATACAAGCAATCAGGTTGGCACAGTGTAAAAGTGACATCTGCTCCCAAGAGCGCTCTTTGCCAGGCTGTTCTTCTAACAGACTTGTAACAATTTTGAAAATCTTATGCTACAATATTCAATGGCAACCTATAAAATAGTCCAATGCACCTCTTAATGAGGGTTGACTCTACAGCATTTGCTTGAATATATATTATGTAATCATTGCTGCCAAAAAATGAAAGTTGTTTGGCCTCCATCATGACTGTAAGTTTAGGTTTTTATAAGTGATTTTTTTGCATTAATTCATTTCTGTTGTACTCTATGATCAGTTTATTCTATTAAAGCAAATTCTGCTTATTGGATTGCTATTTGGATTGCTTTTCATAAGTATTTGGAATGTTTAAAGCATATATCTGGAATTGAATGAACTTTGTTATGTTCTTGCTAATGGTTGGTCTATTAAGTTTCATAGGGAATTAATTGTGTAAGGCTTTTATGTTGTGCATATTCATTGTTGTTATGCTATATCTTGTTCATTCTCAAGCAATTTCTAAATGTTACCTCTTTCTAACCCTTCCATTTCTTTCTTTGAGCTTAAACCCCTATTTTAACTTTGTAAGCATTGCAAGGAGCCGACCTATTCCAGAGGTTGAACTTGGGAGAGATCCCAGTTAGCCAATGTTGGCCAAGGCACATATTGCCAACTAGGCAGATTTTAGACCAACATTTTTTGGCTCGCTCAGTGGGACAAATTTCTTCAATTTGCTCTACTTATCTGATCGAGCAAAACTTTGGTGAAATTATGTTTTCTAAGATCCTACAATCATTCACTTGATGACTCCATTAAGAAATACTCCAGTTAACTATGACCTAGTTGCCATTTAATCCATATTTTTATGATTACAAGATCAACAACCAAGAAGCTTGAAAATCCTTTACCATTTCTTGAGTTGCCACCTTATAGGTTTAGAAGAGCCAAGTCCTTACCCCCTGAAATTTCACCTCCTACAAAAAACATAGACTCCATGTACTTTGGTTCCTAAGAATTGCTTGATACTTCTAATCCAAATACCATGGCTCAACAAGCTCAACAACCTCCTTAGAATTTTCCAGTTGGAACACTACCAGACTGCTTGGTTTGGTACATCTCAATGACATCCCTCAAATGGCATTGAAAGCCTTACCACCTTATGATGGTACAAGGAAGACAACATATGAGCATTGTCAAGATGTGGTTTCATTGGTTGCAATTCATAATATCTGAGAAGAAGACATCATGGTGCAACTCCTTGCCCTTTATTTTAGAGGAAAGATATCACACTGGTATCGTACTGTTGAAGATGGAAGTATTTATTGATGAGATGACTTAGCTAGACCATTTGTCGAGGAATTTAATGAATTAGTTGATCCCTTCTCATTGCTCACAATTCACAACCATTAAAAGATATTCTCAAGAAGCCATCATTGAATTCAATATCAGGTTTAGTTGAACCTAGAGAAGAATTCCCCTAGAAATTAGACCACCTAGCCCTCAAGCATACATCTACTATATTCGTGTTTTTGATCCTGACCTTGGTCTTTGGATAAATCAATCTAATGTGATGACCTTCCCTCAAGTTTATCAAGTCGTAAATGCAAATAATGCTTTGGTTTATGTGGGAAAACTTCTCCCTAAGGTTGTTATGCCATATTTTCCAAAAATAGTTCATCCCACTTACCAGAGAGAAACCCCCATCACAATAACACATTTGCCTTCAATAGCCCCAATTCCCACTCCTAAGGCACTGCCTCCTATGCCAAACTTGCCTGCATTGCCTACCCTAGAGCCAAAAGAATCTCCAATGATGCAAGAAGTGCTGACTACACTAAAGAATTTGAGCAACAAGATGGTGACTATTGAAAGAAGAGGGGCTGAAAGACATCAACATAGAAGATTTCCGTATGTTGTTAAAGATTAGAGAGCTCCTACAAGCAATACTGCTAAGAAAAGTAATAGTGTATCGACCCCAACACCTAAAGGAAGTTATAGGTGCTTAGTATGCAATAATCCTCATAATATTGATAGTTGTATGATGTATCAACATCAGGCTTAGTTAGCAGTTATAAAAAAGGCTGAGAAGGCACAAAAGGACCAAGTAAATATGTTATGGGATCTAGAACAAATCATGATCACACAAGATCCTTTGGAAGAAGAATGCATCTTAGTTTTGACCAGGTCCTAGAAGAAACCTATATAGGTAAATCCTTAGAAGTTAGAGCCATTCAGAGTTCTAGCTCATCCTAAAAATATAAGAGAGAAGGAGAAGAAACAAATGCTACTAGAATCTTGAAAGGGTTTAGCCTAGTTAGAGCTTAGAAAGACCTAGTCTCCGCCAGAGCTAGAGAAGGAACAATTGAATTCATAACAAGGTAAAGAAGCAAAAGAGACTCCACCTGAGTCCAAAGAACAAGCTCAAGATAGACTGGTATCCTTCCATGACAAAATAACAAAGGATGAAAGCTACTCAAGAATACTGAAAAAGGTTTGATGAACCGAAGAAAAGAGAAAAGAGACAATCAAAATCATTGGGATTTAACATTGTTGAAGAATTGAAGAAAACTTCCTTGAAAGCAAGTATGTATGACGCTTTGATGATCCCTAGATAAATAAGCCTTCTTAAAAATTCGTTAAAGGTAGTAAATTTTGAAGGTATACTACATTCAAAGTTTAACTTAGCTCAAGATTTGTTGACTCCTGGAGTAGGAAAGATAGACCACCTCCTTTCTACATGTCTTTGCACATGGAAGGATGGATCGTACACAACTGCATGGTTGATTTCAAATCTACAACCATTGTTATGCCTAAAGTAGTGTGTGAAGCCATGGGCATGGAGTATACATGATCCTGTCTTGGAGTTTTGCAATCATATGGCACCCTTGTTAAAATAGTTGGAGTGATAAAATATAATCCTATGGTACTACATAAGGCACCAAAAATCACTATGATATAGGAAGTGGTAATAGTAGATCCCAAATCCTACTTCAGACTCTATCTTTCTCGAGAATTTATAGCAAAATTGGGAGGCTATATGTATTTGGATTATTCCCACATCGTAGTTCCACATAAAGAGAGGAGGATAAAAATCTATCCAAAAAAGCCGATACCCTATCACATAGAGAGGATAGAGGAAGATTGCATCAATATGATTAGTGAAGAGGTAGATCCTTTGGAAACAATCATTGAAAATATGCAAATAGAAGATGGTTTTTCCCTTAGAGACTTCAACACCATGATTGAAACTAGATTGGGCACATACTGCGTAATAAAGCTAGAACTACAAAAGGAACAAGCTATGTCAAACCAAGAGCTTTGAAAAATGGAAGTTTGGAAGCTTTATTTTGATGAGCTAGATGTAGGTATGGTGCTAGAGTAGTAGTACTAGCATCTCCTTTGGAGGGGATCAAGGAGTTCTCTTACATATTGACATGGAGTTGCACAAATAATACAACTGAATATGATGCCCTATGCCTTGACCTAGTGCAGGTAAAGAAAATGGGAATCAAATTGTTGTCCATTTTTGGGGACTCTAAACTAGTAATCAATCAAGTAATGAAGAAGTGCAACAATAAGTACCGTTACTTGAAGTCATACTAGAATAGGGTATGGGACATGATGGAGAGTTTTGAGGCATTGAATATGAAAGCTATTTCCAAAGGTCAAAATGGAATGGCCGACACATTAGCCTCTCAAGGAGCAAATTTTGTTCTTGCCACTAATTATGGTAAGAGACCAAATGTGGTTAAGATGGTTTTTAGACCTTCAATCCCAAATAAAGAAATATTCTTGAGAGTGTCTATAGATGATCAACAAATTATTTATCTCTTGACTAGAGAAGCTATATGTGCAACACAGTCAGGAGATATGCTACAACATGTTGACCAAGAGGAGATCATTCAACTCAAAAATAGTCATACCCCTTAGGGGCTGATCACCTTAGAAAGCTTGTATGACAACAATGATCATGCAACCAAACATAAAATGAAAATAGATGAACAAGCGTTCAAATAAGTTCATATTGAACCTGATAAAAGCCTTAAAATTGGGGTGTGTTGCTCTAAATAAGTGAAGGAGTTCATGTCACTATGCAAACAATATCAAGACGATATCATGGAGTTATGATTATTTCCAGTTTATAACAAAGATGTTATCCAACACACCATAGAGCTGATGCCTAATGCTAAGTCATTCAGACAAAAATAGAGGTTGATCAATCCCAAAATTGAATCAATAATGAAGTAATACCTTCTTAAGCTTTTGAATGACAAGATTATATATCTAGTTAAACACTCTACATAGGTTGTAGATTTGGTCATGATGAGGAAGAAAATGGAGATATTTGCCTTTGTGTTGATTTATAGAACCTGAGCAACACTTTGTTAAAAGACTATTATCCTTTACTGTAGATTGATCAAATATTGTAGGTTGTAGCCAAAGCAAAGAGGTTTTTTCTCGATGGTTTTTTGGGATACAATTAGATATGGGTGAAATATGAAGGTCAACATAAGACGACCTTCACCACCAAGCGTAAAACTTTTGCATATCAAACAATGCCATTCGACTTGTCTAATGTCGGAGCTACTCTCTAGAGAGAAATGGACTTTGCTTTTGGTGAGTTGGTTAACAAATAGTCTTGATTTACTTGGATGACATGAAAATATTCTCTCATGATAAGCAAAGACACCTAGAAATGGTTTTTCAAAAATATTGTGAATTTGGAGTGTCATTGAATCCCAAGAAGTTAATATTTGTTGTGCATGAAGGAAAGTTGCTAGGACATGTTGTCTCTAAGCAAGGGTTAGCCATTGATCTAGATCGTATTAAAGCTATTTTAGCTTTACCACTCCCTCTCAGTAAGAAGGCTTTACAATCTTTCTTTGGGTAAATCAACTTTGTCAAGAAGTTTGTGTCAAATTTCGCATAGATAGTCAAACCTATGATGGAACTCTTGAAGAAAATGCAGTGTTCACATGGAACCTGGAAAGAAGGAAAGCATTTGAACATATTAAATAGGCTAAAATATAAGCCTCGGTTTTGGTCAACCTTTATTATAACAATAATTTCATTCTTTATGTCTATGGGTCTGAAGATAGCTATGCTACAATATTGACTCAAAAAAATGATAGTCAAGAACATCTGATATCTTTTCTTATCCAAACACTACATGATTATCAAAATAACTATAACTTCATAAAGAAATAGGTGTTCGCTATCATGAAGTCACTTAAAAATCTTAGACATTATGTGTCTTAGAGCAAAACAATGGTCTTTGTAGTTCATTTTAACGTCAAAAATATCATCCTCCAAGGAGAACTGGGAGAAAAAAGAGTTGGATGGATCACTAAGATACAAGAATATGACATTGAAATACAACCTACCAAGTAGTGAGAGGTAGATCCCTATGCGAACATCTAGCTTCTACAACAGAACTAGAACACATGTGCATAGAGGACAACGTAGAGATAAAATCCAAAAATGAGATATTTAAGGAAGAAGCATATTGGGTTAATAAATTGGAAAAATACTTCCAAATAGGGAAATATATAGAAGGATTGAATGCCTCCCAAAGACGTCGATATAGGCTATAATCGTTGAAGTATGTCCTATTTCTAGGACTATTTAGGAAGAATTTTGATGGAGTCCTCCGTTGCATAAAGTTGGAACAAGCTGAGAGGGCATTGAAAAAATTTCACTCAGGATTGTCTAGAGGTCACTATTTAGGACAAAATACTGCAGAAAATATTCTTTGGGTTGGGTATTATTGGCCTATAATACTTGTGAATGCCTTCAAAGTAGCCAAATCTTGCGAGAAGTGTCAAAGGTTCATTGAAAAAAGAAAAAATGTTGCACTTCCCCTGCAACTAGTTATACCAAAGGAACCTTTTCAGTAGTGGGGACTTGACTGCATCGGATTCATAAACCCAAATTCATCTATTGAACACAAGTACATTCTAATATTAACTAATTATTTCACTAAGTGGTCAGAGGTAGTAGCAACAAAAACAATAGATCAAGATATCGTGATTAAATTTCTAGAAAGAATAATAGCAAGGTTTGGTATCCTAGCCATGATAGTGATAGACAATGGACCTACTTTCATAGGTACGAAGCTTATAGATTTTACAAATAAGTATGGCATCTACTTAAAAGCATACTCAAATTATTACCCACAAGGGAACGAATTAGTTGAATCTACCAACAAAAACTTACTAAGGATAATCAAGAGGATTGCTAAGAAATATTAAAAGAATTTACACTTAATGTTGAATCAAGCCTTGTGGACAAATCACATTATGATGAAGGAAGCACTAAAGGCATCACCATACTCATTAGTATACGACAAAGAAGCCATTCTACCTCTACATCTATAATTGTCGATGATGAAATAGATAAATAGGAAAGAATTTATCGACATCTAAGCAACAAATATTCAGATGGCAAAATTTTTACTTTTGGAAGAGCAAAGGGAGAAAGCTTATAATAGAATCCAAAAGCACCAAGCCGAAGTCAAGCGATGGTTCAATAAAAGGGCCATGTTATGGAATTATCAAATTGGTGACTTAGTGCTCAAATGGGATGATGACAAAACAAAATCAATAAATCAGTAAAAGTTTGATTTAGTTTGGTCTAGACCCTACCACATAGTTGCCAATTGTGATTGCAACACATATGAGATGGCATATAATAACAACCAAATTTTACCAATTTTGATGAATGATCTGCATTTATAACACTTCAAATGAAGTTTCATTGCTCTTGTATTATATGTACATAGAAAAGTAAAAAGTAAAGAAGCCACAACAATTTTGAAATGCTGAAAGCTGGTTAGCCAAAACAAAAGCTATCTAACAACAATTTTTGAGATAAAGCATGCTTATTTGCCATTAAAAGTAGCATCTACAATTCAATAAGCATGCAAGAATGCTCACACGTTCCTAAGAAATATGAAAAATCTAATCATCAAGAAAGGTAAATTGTGTGTCAACCTACCACATTAATTGCGTAAATGACTAGTTTTGTGTTACATAAGCAAAAGTTTCAAGCAAATTTTTTTTTGCATGAAAACTATTAAGTGTGAGAACCTCCCAAGTATACAGAGCATTTAGAGAGAATCATATGCAGTTTTTTGAGTAGATAACATTGATTTCCACTAATAGAAGTAAACATAAAGGTATTGCAAGACAAGTTTAGTAACAATGGTCGACAATACCAAGACATATGAAGTACTCATAAAAGCACAAAAGGTAAAAATATAGAGAGAACGAAAGGTACTACAAGACTACACCAATAAGATTCAAGACACAAAGATTACTCTGCAAGTTGAGTACAACAATCTCCGAGAAGGCACCAAAAAAATGGCACAAAGTGTTTCATCTAGTAGCTTGGGTTCATTTGCATGACACTTGTTCATATCTTCATATATTTATAAGTTGATGCATCCCTGCCCAAAATTGGTGTTGGCAGTCGTAAAATATTACAATCCCTAAATGAGAGCGGTCAAGAATAGCAAAGGCCAAGTACTATTCTATCTTACGTCTAATTTTTTTTATTGATGCATTTGCTATAGGAGATAGACCTAGAGCAACCCCCAAGACTTTTATCATTGAAGACCAAAACAATTTTTATGACCCTAGGAGATACAAGGATGGGGTAAACACTTGAAATTTTGGCTTGACCAACAACTACATCATCCTACCCAAAAGCTCAATTTAGATTGCTAACTTCAAATATCTAGGTATGTTCTTCATATTAGCTATAATATTTGGATTGTTGATAGACAAGTATGTCTATGACTACCAAATTGCCATGGACTACATTATCTCTAACCCTTGGCATTATGACACAACTCATGTAGACCAATTAGAAAACCCTATTATATTTGATTGGGCCAATTTCTTGTATGAAAAGATACATGAACAACTCATTGAGTTGCAAATCTTGAAATATAGAGTATTTCGACATCCTTCACATTTGGCTTGGCTATTCCTGTATAACACATTAGACAACATACCTTGGATAAAGGGAGTAAGCAAAATGACCAGGGAAAATACATGGCAATAGTGTATTGGATGCACCTTATCAGAGCATCAAATCCGTATTATCACTTCAACAAGGAATTTCTAGGTCTGACATTAAGGCTCATATATGGAAGCTTACCTCAAATGCCTCAAATAGTGGTTGAGAAATTGTAGAGTCCTCAACTAGAAGAATGTGATTGGCATCTCTTGATGGAAGGGACAATGATAAGATTATATGGCTTTGTGGGTAAACTAATTTTGTTACCTTACTGTGTTTTAGAATGGAATTTTGGTATGCAATACTATCAATAGATGGATGAGATAAATAGAGCCTATGACATTGGCATAAATACGGTTAGCATATACAAACTACCATTCAGTTTTGAGCATTTTACTTTGACTACCAAAGGGAAAGGTGATGTCTTAAAAACTAGGCTTGAGAGACTCATATTACATGAAATTCTACACAAATGAAAGTATGATCCAATTGGCATATTCAAAGATAGACTGACAATATTGAACATAAGTGGCAAACCTATGGTATTCAAATATGTTGAATGACCCAAAATAGAATAACTCTGAAACAACTTAGAGGAAAAGGAGGTTAATTGGAATATAAGAAAAATATAGGAGTTGCCTACATAGAGAGATTTCTATAACATCATGAATGACTATGACCCGAAAAAATAATCAAGATCATGTGCTAATCCAAACTGAGATAAAAACAATGGAAGTGAAAATAGGCTAGGAAGAAGGAATATCATGGAATGGTGGATACTTAGATGAGAACGCAGTGTAAAGAAATCAAGATACCCATTGGCTATGGATAAAAGTTTTTAGAAAAGTATGATAAAAACATAAAATCTTGGAAACCCAAAGAGGAATAGGTTAAAGCCAAAATTGTCAATAGAAATGGAGAAGAAATAGACGAAGATGAATCCCCTACATGAAAAGAAATAGAAATAAAAAAAATAGGTTCCAGAGAGGAACATGTTGAGCAAGATGTATCAATTTTGGAAGAGAAACAAGTTGAAGGTATAAATGTAATAAATCTATAAGTGCAAAAACCCTTTGAAATAACTTTAGAATCATGTCAAGAAGTTCAACCATTTTTCCCAACCAAATTACAACAAGGAAGGTATCCAAAAGGGTAAAAAATGACTGGGAAAATGGGATACATTGGAGGAGGCCTAGGGAAAATAACTACTAGAACATAGGTACTCCTAAAGGTACAACGAAGTCCCTAGAATCTAGCCTTGGGAGCCCTTATTCTCATTATCAAACCCAAAAGGAATAAGGATAGACAATCCACACTGTAGCTACCACTTGCACCAATTCCAAAGTCAAAGGCTGCCTTAGCACCAAAGTTACCCAGAGCAAGAAATGGTAGTCAAGACTACACAAAAATAGAACCAAACCATAGAAAGCAATGGAGAATTTAACATGAGCCTAAAGACATTCATGTAACAATAACTAGGATCACAATCTTCCAATCCCATGATCCTAGTGAATGTGCAAGGGATAGAAAATATAAAAGCCTCCCATTTCCAATAGCTACAATATGGGGAAACAAAGAAACGCAAAGGCCTAACAACAATCCCAACAAAATAGGAGGTGATCGTACTAGATCAAGAGCAACAAGCAAGAGAAACAAGTATGATTTTTCAAAACCCTAAAACTTCCTCTTCTACTCCTCTTGTCCCCACTAATATTCCCTCCTCTTTTCTTCCACCACCAAGTTCTCCACCTAGGAAAAACACCCAAGAAGAAACAAAACCTAATATGCCTTCTACCACATCCATTCCACAAATACAAACTCCTAGGGATGCTATTTAAACAATTCAAAAAATCCCTTCATCTCCATTCCCCATTATCCAATCCATCTTCCTAAAATTATCATCTTCTGATCATTCATTTTCCCTTGATATGAATAGACTCAAGACAATGAATCAGAATACCCAAGATTGGTGGAAAGAAATATCATCAAGAAAATAAAAGAAGAGAGCACCACCCAAGCCAATGAATGTTGTCAACCCAACTACTTACCAACAGTTAAGGGTTACTGCTATTCCAAAATTTTATAAACTAGAGTTTGAAATGATACCAAATCATACAACATATCAATGCAAGCAATAAACATTATCCGATTACCACTGGAGGATACCCTACTTAGTACTCAGACTCAAGTCAACACAATGTATCTTCAAGGTGATAGACTAAGGAGCAAGTGCAACAAGATGGAAAAAAATAAAGAGCCTAGAGGGTACAATAAAAGAAGAGCAAAATGTAAAACAATCCTTGCAAAATAAAAATCAAAAGTTAAAGAGATTGATCATGAAAATATCAACTTTGACAAAATTGTAAGAAAAGGAAGAAATGAATTAAGTATTGTGAGAAACAAATGTAAAGCATGCATCAAGAGTTGGAAAGAGAGAAGAAAATGACTCAAGCTTCTTGCTTCTCTTGAGAAATGTTGGTACAACTAAAGAAAGAAAGCTGGAACACGATCCTCCAAAGCTTTCTCAAAGCCTACCCAATCATTGACTACCGAATATTTAGCATATAAGTCATTGGCATTGCAAAAGCAAACCTAAGAGCAACTCAAGATAAAATTTTAGGATAAAATAGAACAAGTTGAGTTGCTCCAAAACAAAATTTTGATCCATATTCTATAGTTGTGACAAATAGGGAATGAAATGGAGCAATATATATCACCTGAAATTTGGTAGGAGATAAAGTAGTCCAACAAGGATGGGATATGCTGAATAAGTTGCAAATAAAAGCTAGAAAAATGATGGCCCCAACTAATGAAGTTGAAAGCCTTGGGTTTCTAGGGTTCTGGGATGAGCAGTTTTAGTCCTATACCAAATAACTCAAGGCCAAAATGGAGTTGATTGTAAGTAATGAGGAAGAGCTCAACTAATGGCTAGAGCCCATCACAAAAGCCCAAGTTTGCAAATTCCTGAGCAAGCTAACCACAATACAAGAAAAAGTTCAAGAAATGGCCAAAAGGTATTAAGACCCATCATATAAAAAAACCTTTAGAATGCTAGCAATTAATGATAAGGTCAGAGCGATCAAATATCCAACTTCAAAAACATGGAGTACTACCTGCCAAACATCGCAGAAGATCGAAGAAATTTTTAGACCAAGAAGCTGATGAAGAAGAGAAAGAAGGATCAAAATGGGGAAGAACATGATCAAGAAGAGCAAGATACAACCACAAAAATTCTAGCTGCTAAGGCTATAATGGAATAATATCATAAAAAATCGACATAAAAAGGTGGGAAAAGGACATAGTAGGCTCAATACATGATGCCTTAGCACCCCAATGATGAAAACAAACACAAGGTGTCAAAACTAGAGGAAAGTGTGTTGCCAAAAAACTATTGGTTGCTTAGAAGGGAGATCACTTGAGTGAACCAACCACAAGGTGGGATTTTTTTTAGAATGGTGCTAGCTTAGAAAGAGGGACCCACTCCTCAAGTGCCTAGAAAATTTACCTACGGTAATTTTTCCAATTTGAAATAATCCTTGGTTATACTCAATAAGATTTTTGTTTTGCAAAAGGTACTGTACCATTCATCTTCACTTACACTCGTCTTCTTCCCCTTCACCATACTCTCACACTTACTTTATTCAACCACCCAAATTTCACTTCATTATTACTTTCACTCCCCATTTTGCACTATTCATTGTCATTATCCATCACACTTATCACCTTCATAATTACTTGTCCTTGCATTATTTTGAAGTTTCTCCACCTTCTTAAAGTTTGAATTCATACCCAATGAGATAAGGCTCTCTAGGTTCTTAATTTTTGCAAGCAAAAACCCTAGGAGGTGCCAAGAATGTAGGTCAAATTTATGCCCTCATACACAAACCCTTTTATTGAGATATTACCCAAAATTTGCTAAGGAAAAATACCCTAAGGTTGGCCTGAGTACTCAAGCAACATAGATAGAAAAATCTCCAATGCATCACCTTAGATCTAAGTTCCAAGGCAGTTAAGCATTTTTTAGAAAATAGGCTAAGTCCCAAAGAAGATTTTAATAATACACAAGTCTGGAATCAAATAATCTCAGATTTTTCCAAGTAATGATGTCAAAAAAATGCTCCAAAAGTTTGAAAACATGCCAAAATGCCTAAGTGTAACAAAGTCAGATTTTCAAAGCACAAGACCGGAATGGCATGACTATGATATCAATCAAATGAAGCTCTTCCTTAGCTCAAAGCCAAAATAAAATGAGAATTTAGACTTTACTAAGCAATGATATAAGCATTTATACCATAAAGTCCAAAAATGTGTAAGAGATGCCAAAGTGAAGCAAGATTGGGTTTTCAAAGTAAAACACCACAAAAATACAAAATTCATAGAATCAGAAGAATGAAGCATTATCCAAAGTGCAAGAGTTCAGACTCTACCAAGCGATGACATTAGTGAATTATCTCAAAAGTTTAGATTTGGTTCAAAAGGCCTTCCAAGCAACAAAAAAGACCCGATACCACTACAAAGTCTAGATTTGGCACACAACCACTTATGAATTTCCCTTTCAAATTTGTAACCACCTTGGTGCCTTCTAGATATTCTATCCAAAACCATTGAGTTTGAGAATGGTGTCGTTAACAAAAAGTTGTAGCAACCAAGTAATTTGGAGAAGACAATTGGAGATCTATGGATCGGATTGCAAACATACTTGAATCAAATATGCAAGGCAAAATCTAAACTAACCACATCAAAAATACAAGCAATCAGATTGGTGTAGCGTGAAAGTGATATCCTCTCCCAAGAGTGCTCTTTGCTAGTTTATTCTTCTAACAAACTTCTAACAATTCTGTAAATCTTATGCTACAAGATTCAATAGTAGCCTATATATAGTCCATTGCACCTCATAATGAGGGTTGGCTCTGTAGAATTTGTTTGAATATATGCTATGTAATCACTACTACCAATTAATGAAAAGTGAAAGCTATTTGGCCTTCATTATGATTACATATTAAAGTTTTTATTAATAAATATTATGCTTTAATTCATTTTTGTTGCACTCTATGATCAATTTATTCTATTAAAACAAATTCTGCTTATTGGATTGCTATTTGGACTGCTTTTCATAAGTGTTTGGAATGTTTAAAGCATATAATAAGAATGTTTAAATTTGATCCTTCCTATACACTTTGATGTTTAGAGACACATTGTGGATCATTTTATCCTCACCATTTTTTAGCATCAATGTACATGAGAAATTGGTTGATCTCAAACAATAGGCTTTTCTATCCTTGTGTGGTGTCTCTTCTTTTTACTTTTCCTTTTTTGGCATATTTGCTTCTCTTCCTTGTATTCAACTCCCTCACTATACGTAGACTATTTGACATGTCTACATGAGTATAAGTTTTTAGAAGTGTATAAATGTGTGCATGTGTACATGCATGCACACAAATTGATAATGTGTAAATAAGAGTTATAGATTTGTGTTTGTCATGCAGTGTTGTTTATGCACGTAATATTTTTTGTAATAATATAATACAATGTTAATGGGTATTTTTAATGTTTTAATGTATATGGGTAGTTTGGTAGTTTCCAATTGACTATTGGCTTCATAATACCTTATATGCAATCATCTACCTTGGATAAGGGGTGGTGTTGGCTAAAGTGTGTTGTTGGTCACATGTGCATATTAGTGGTTGAGTTTTTCATTGAGGACCATGATGTATTGTAGATGGTTGTGCATAATACATGTTTTTTGTAATTGTAAGTTATTTCCATTGTGTACTTTTGTTTATATTTATAGAGAATGTAATTATATTATAATATGTTGTATTCCATTTCTATATTTGAGTGTACAATGTTGGGTTAAATTTGGTAACATGAAGTTGTGAAAAGCATATTGCTTGAGAATGTACACAACGACAACAATAGGATGATCATGGTGCAACCGATTAACGGCATAGTCCCCCTCAAGAGAAGGAAAAATTTGAGTTTTAAACAAACATGTAGACTTGTTTATTGACATTGATAAAGTTCTAAGTGACAAATAAGTATGTGTTAGCATGCATGATAATGTACAAAAACATACATGATGAAGTTTGTATAATTGAAGATGTGCATGGAAACATGTGTGCCAATGAAGTTTACTCAAGTAAATAAGGTTGCAATGATATGTGCATTGACAAAGAAGTCTATGCAAGTGAATATGTTCATTAAAACAAGTGCATCGATGAAGTTATCTACATAAGTAAACATGTGTGCATAGACATGTGGGCCAACAAATAAATCTATGCAAGTGAATATGTGTGAAAAATGTGTGCATCAATGAAAAAATCTACAAAAGTATATATGTGCATTTAGGTGTGTGTATTGACAAAGAAATCTACACAACTAAAGACATGTATGCAAAAAACAATTTTGCACAAGAAAACAAGTTAGAACAAGAAAATATGTGCTCATAAATAGATAAGTTTATGTAGATAGAGATGCACATGCAGGTGGACAAGTTCCTCTAGGTGTGCATACAAATGAACATGTTCATAAATATGTGCATGCAGATGAACATGTTCATGAAGATGTGCATGCAACTAATGTAGGTGTCTATGATAAAGGTATATAGGATGACATAGGTATAACAAATATGTTCATGATGAAGGATGTGAGTAAAATTGGGCATGATGAAACACATGATAACAAGTTTGATAAAGGAGAAAATATTGGTTGGAAATAAAGGTTGATAGTGTCTAGATCAAGTTGTGCATTAGATAGTGCACATTATGAAAATTTGGCACTCGAGCAAATTGCAAGTTGGCTTGTTTGCTGGTGAGTGGGATGGGAGTCCAATGTTAAAATAAATAAAAAATAATATGTGCAATAATACATGTGATAAGAGTCGATACTAGATTAATTGTAGGTTGGTGTAGTTGATGATAAGCCAAATGGGAGATTGACATAAGAGCAACTTCTAATTGGCATGTTTCATGGTGCATGAGATAGGACTCTAACATGATGATAATTATTACGTGTTCAAATGATAGTGCATGTGATAGAAGATACAAAAAAACCATCACCTATGTCAAACAAACTAGTCATAATGACTAACTTTGACATGATGGATGTGTCTTGCATTTCATGGTTGTGGAATAGAGTACCCAATTAAGCATTAAAAAATATACCTTACAATGTATAAGGTCAATGGAAATATGAATGAAGTAATTGGAGAAGCTTATTCACTATGATATAGTGTGAATTGTAGTGAATTGGTAATAATATTGCTAGAGGAAAAGTACCATACCTAAGAGGATTTATGAGAAACCTTTACAACATAATTTAAGTTGTTCCGCGATGAAAATGAGGTTGTTACTAAAACCTATAGAATGAGACAAGGTGAGACGAACTCTATTTGGTCCTACAACTAGAGGTTGATTGTTTTGTTTACCCATTTGGAGGAGGATCTATCAAATGCACTAAAGAAGAGGTGGTTTGAG